>VDFB02049217.1:163485323-163558980 GCA_007258455.2 Sequoia sempervirens | reverse complement strand
GCAACCAAATTGCCGTGAAGGCACCACAGCAACTTCTTATATACCTACCACCCTGCCCTTACCAACACTCAGACCCTGGTATACACGCCCGCTTCTAGTTTTTGCCCAATATGGTAGACTCGTAGCCTCGTCTTCTTTCTTGTCCTTGCCCAATACAGTTCGAGTCAGTCCGCTTGGGGTTTTAATTTGAACAAAATCTCCATTACATTTGAATTTAATTTCAAAACTTCCCACACGTTGAATCTGCAAAACATATATAGTGCATGGACTGGGGTAGTGTAAAAGAATAGGGGAACACAAATTGTCATCAAAATCCCCTTATCGCTATCCATGCAAAAAAATAGGAAACCAAATTGCCACAAAGGAACCACAACAACTTCTTATTTACTCGCCTCCCTGCCCTTACCAACACTCAGACCCTAGTATACACACCCGCTTCTAGTTGTTGCCCAATACGGTAGACTCTCAGCCTCGTCTTCTTTCTTGTCCTTGCCCAATATGGTTTGAGTCAGTCCGCTTGGGGTTTTAACAACCAATGGCACCACAGCTATCTCTTCGTCATTAGAGAATAGACCGTGATTGAAGAGAGGTAAATACCGACAGTAGTCTGAGTCGGTCTTGGTTACATCATTAGAAGTGTTGCTCGTAAGGTCAATGGGCAAGTGTTGGCATCTAGAGGAGCCATGCCCATACCTTATTTTCCTACCAACACTAGTAATGGAGCACACCGCCGACTGCTTGCCTTTATCATCTACCAGTTGAGTAGCAACGTCCTGGAATTGCAACCTTCTACTACATCTAGTGGGCACAAGCTTGGGCTTGTCAACCAAAGTACCTTCCTGAATAGCAGGACCGAGCTTTTGTGAGCTCAAACGAATAGACCTCCTTACTGACTTACTCATTTTCTCTTCTCAGACAAGCACTCAAACTTGATTAGACTCAACCCATAAAGTGCTCTAACTACTACAAGAATGACACTATTAGTAGTTAATTCCTCTTCTATTTATTGTGCGAGGTAATGGCAACCTTCATCAATGCTTAGTAAAAATGCATGTGCAAACATGGCAATTTGGTGGCGTATGTACTGTCACCGTTTAACTAGAGCTACATGAGAATCCAAAGATCACCCTTCATGATTGCCAACAACATCTTCACATAGATTGAGATCGACGTGACTACACAAGCAAGGAATAATTCATTAATGCTTCGCCAACCTTCATCTTCCTCTTGCCAGCTAGCAGGGAACAACAAAGATTTACATTAGCTTTTGATCTTCATTGTCGATCTAAAACCACGGGTTATGAGCTCAATAGTGGAGATTGGGCCCCACATTCCATACAGGACACACATTTTCCTTTTGCTGACCTCGCGCCAAATAACAGGGCGACACCTTAGGTCTACGAGTTGGTGGGGTATGATAGAGATCTTCTCCCATATCTTCAAATATGGAAAACCTACACATTGCACAGTTAGTATTTAATGAAAGGCTTTGGCTAAGCCATCAACGACATGACCACTGGAGTTGATGGCTTAGGCTTACGTCATCGGATTAAAATTAAAACCCAACTTTTATTTTAATGCTTTATTTCCTCCACAGGGTTTTATTTCCTAAGTCTCAGTTGGACCCATTAAATTCTTATCCCAACCCTAACAAGAAAAAATGATTAAGCTAAGGATTGTATTTGTTGTTATAACTTTAGTTCTAGAGAATTCTTAATTACCACTTCTTATTTATGCATTTGTATATGAATCCAATTGAATGCCTTTCCATATCATTATGGAAAATTTTATTATTGCAACCTTAACTCTAACACTAATTAAACCTTGAACATAACCTGATTGAACTTGTATTATAACCCTAACTCTAACACTAATTTAATTGTAATCGTAACCCTAACTGTATCAAAACCCTAGAGAACTCTAATTGAACCCTAACCCTAAAATAGACAATAACCCTTACCTTAATTGAACCCTAACTGCAATCCTAGCCCTAATTTAAGACTAACCTTAACCCTGACCTTAATTAAACTTATTGAATTATAACCCTGGTGAGTCCTAACCCCAAATTGAATAGTAATTGGACCTTAACCTAGAGTGAATAGCAACAATTAAGCTCAACCATAATCCTATTTGAATTTGACCTAATCCTTGTATAATTCAACCTAACTAATTGAACCCTAAGCTGAAGCATGGGGACAACCCTACCCCTAAACATGAGTTCAATTAAGTTTAAGGTTCAAATAGGATTAGACTTTAATTAAAATTAGGTATAGGATTCTATTAGGATTAGGGTTGGGGTTGGGGTAAAGATTAAGGTTTTATGATAGAGCTTGGGGTTAGTGTTAGGGTTCAATTAGGGCAAGGGTTAGTATTAGGGTTAGGGTTATGGTTCAATTAGGGTTTCATTAATGTTAGTTTTAGAATCATAGTCATGTTTAGGGTTGGATATAAAATTAGAGTTAGGTTTGAAGTTAATTAGTGTTAGTTTTAGGGTTGGGGTTATGGTTAGACTTATAATTAATGTTAGTATTGGGATTAGATTCTATCACTTTAATAAAAATAATCCTCTATAAATTCATTCAATTTTTTTTTGAAATTATATAATTTAAAATATTTTCAAATTTACCTTGATATATGAGAGATATAGCAAATCTAAACTCTATACAATTTATAGTTAACTTGACATTGTGTATAAAAAGGTTTAAGTTATGAATGTTATAATATAAAAAATAAATGTGTTTTCAATGTTTATTTGTCAGTTTAAAAGATGTGCCAATAATGTTGCAATCACTAATGATTAATTTTTTATTGATGGTTAAAATAGATTGGTAAGTAAATTTATCTATAATAAGTAAATTTATAATTGATTTTTTCTTGATAAGTAAATCGATATTTCATAAATTTATCTATAATTCTTATTTAATTTTTCTTAATTATATTAAATTATATTTTATTAAATTGTTAAAAAATTTAAGTTGCTTATAAATAATTTTATGTGTTTTTTATAATTAACTTGATATTGTGTATAAAAGGTTTAAGTTATGAATGTGATAATATAAAAAAATAAATTTGTTTTCAATGTTTATTTGTTAGTTTGATGTGAGAATAATGTTGCATAGTAATGATTAATTTTTTCTTGATTGGTTAAGTGATATTGTGAAATTATTCTATGTTAATTTAATGTTATGAATGCTATATAATATAAAGAAAAATATTTCTAATATATTTTAATGCATCTTTATATTTTATAAACAAACATCTAAAATAAAAATGTGATTGTAAAAAAAATACAACTTAATGAGTGAACATACATTTAAAGTTAAAAGTGAAATTATAAAACAAATTGTAGATTTATTTTATTTTTCTTCTATAAATATAATTTTTTTATTTGTCGTCCGCCTAGTAATTCCCACTTCTCCTTTTAATGAATGTTTTATTTTGTAAGGGTTGATTTAGTGCTGCCATTGATCTGTTTCCTGTAAATATCATTGGTGCCTGTCATCCTGTGATCGGGAATTCAAGGATCACAAAATCACGGGTGGGTGCCACGTTTCCTATCCGGGGGATCAAATTTGAGCTATCGCTGACCAACTTCCATTTGATCTGAGTCGTTCCCCACCATCCCGCGATGGTGCTTGGGTTGATTGCAAAATCATGGGTGGGCGCCACGTGTCTCATCTGATGAAGCCTAAAGAGTAAAGGAAACACTAGCCAACTTTAAATGTATTAAGGGGTAGATTACTAAAGTGTTCTCGAGATGCACATGTTCTAAATCCATGGACATGTTATAATCTCACTAGAAAAGCTGCTCAAAGGTTAACGACATGGTTGGCGATTGTGTTAAAGGAACGAGATCAACGGCACCCACTATCCCATGATCAGGGATTACAGGGATCGCGATATCATGGGTGGGTGCCATGTGCCCTTCATAAAGGATGAAATTTGTGTGACCATTGATGAGCTGTCTCTTCAAGATTGACAGTGCCCGCCATCCCGTGATTAGGAATTTTAGGATTGCGATGTCGCGGGTGCCTGCCACATGTCTCATCCAATGAAGCCTAAGGAGTGAAGAAAGTGTTCGCCAGTTTTAAATGTATTACAGGGTGGATTACTAATGCGCTTGTAAGATGCACATGTTTTATTTCAATGCAAATGTTATGATTTTAAGGGAAAAGCTGCTCGACAGTTAAAGGAAAGGACGGCGACCATTTTTTAAGGAGCAGGCTTTATGGTAAAAAGATCGACGGTGCTTGCCATCCCGCAATGATAAATCAAAGGATTGTGATATCGCGGGCAACCACCACATGGCATTCCTTCGCTGTGTATGACATAGTGGGCCCCTTTATTGCCATGTTGGTGATTATGTCAGCCTGTTTTGAAGATGGTTGTCAATGATTTGATCAAACTGAAGGATCAACAACTCAAATTTAAATATGTATAAAATTATGGTTGGAGCCATTCATGTAGCCTGCGAGTGAGCTTTAATGGCGGATGAGACATCCACTAGTGGAATTTCATCGACATAAAATCAATTTACTCATCTCATTTGTATCACAAAGCATCCAAGTATTTTGTGAAAACAGTTTCAGAGCTAAAGGTGAAATTGCGAGTAGCTGCTACCAGAAATTAGAGTTTGTGCGAAAAAATCTGAGTTAATTTTCTCTGTTTCCCAGTCATTCTGCACCTAAATTTGGGAAAGGGGGGGTCTGCTATGCTTGTCACTGAGTTCATTAAAATCTTTTGTTAGGGCTATTGTTTAATCATAAATTGTGAGGAATTGTGGTATTTTTACTCTGTAATTTCCTATCTCTGCTTAGTCATAGCCACTTCAAGTGTAACATTGTAGTGAGGCCCTAGTTTGTCTAAAATGGCGCCAACCAAGTAGCACTCTGGCCACATTGAGTATTTGAAAAGAAACTTGTACGATGATTTCCTAGATCAATTTTCATTATCAACAAATGAGAGAAGGAAAGGTTTGGTGTTGATACGAGGGAAAATCCTAGGGGAGAGGTTGGTGTGTACTAATTCCAACATTGTTGATGCTAGGGTTCCACTCATAGGCTTAAAAATATTTAGATTATGGCATGGATAGAGGAATTTGCCTCATCCTTTTTCAAATGGATGGATGTATGACATGGGAAAGCTGGTTGTTCCAAATGTGTTCCCTGATGTGGACTTACTTAGAGCAGTGGCCAAAAGATATGACCCTATCACATAGGTAATCAGAGATAATGATGGAGGGGTTCTATTAGAAATTAACAGAGATGTTATCCAACAGACTTTTGATTTGAGTGAGCCAAGTGATGACTTGGTTCCTATTAACCTTGAAGAAATGAAGTAGGAGTATACAAAATTCCAATCTCTTTTTAGGGTTAAGCTACTTCCACCTCATCTGGTTAAGGCAGGGGGTTCACAATTTCACATCAGCCCTAGTGACCAGGAACCCTTCAGATTGAATTGTTTTAGAAAGCCTTTCCTGGCAACTTTCTATTCACTATGTCAAATTTTGGGTTTCAACCCTGGTGCAGTAATGCCAATTGCATACATGTTCATGGGGGTGCAAATACAACACCCTAACTTCTCTATAACATATGATTTTGCTTCTTTTTTGGTGGAGAGGATAGATGAAGGACTGTCAAAGTTGCAAAATGATGATACCGATACTCAATTGTTTTGATATTCCATGTTGATGCATATGTTCTTGTTTAGGAATGTTGATTTCTTTGCTAAAAAGATGAACTTAAGACAATCAGTTAATGGATAAAGATTGTCAGTACAGATATGGGCTACAGATTTGTCCTATAATAAAGAAAGCACCAGTTATGTGCAATTTCATAATTGTTTTGCTATAAGATTGAGGGCTAAATTGATGGTAAATGTACCTAGAATCCCTCAGAAACTGCATGATTTCCTTAGGCCGAAGAAGAGGAAACCAGAATTGAGGGTTTTATATAACTGGGGTGACATTATCCCATATCCAGTCAGCACTGTCCTGAGAATATATGGATTTCAAGGAACCCCTCACATAATGCCATACAATGTGCCACCAAGACTAGGGTTTGCAGAAGTTATGTGGCAGATGGGGTGTATTCATAAAGATAACCTAACTGGAAAGGGGAAGAGAACATTATTCCCTGATTATACAGTAGTGTCTAACTTTTCATTTTCAAAGGGAGGCTGGACACATTTTGACAAATTCTTTGTTGATTACCATTTAAAATTTGGTCCAGGGCGACAACATGATCCTGAAGGTTTCTTTACTTTTTTCAGATAAAGAATAAAAGGTCATTTCCCTAAGGACCTGATCAGGAATGAATTTGATTTAAATAGACAGGAATTGAACAAGGAAAAGTGGATAGGTTATAGTAAGCTACTAGATATTGTGCATGAAATGGATCCGATGTATGATCCATTGATGGAATTCACTCCATACCATAAGAGAATTAATTTTTTAATGAAGAAATTCAAGGAGATAATGGACACCTTGACAACCAAAAAGATAAATTTAAGGCTAAGTCTAGATATGCAAGGACAAAGTGATATGCCAATTGAAACAAGGCCAGTATGTCAACCTACAGAAAGGTGGACCATCTATAGGAGGAAAAGGGATACTGGCAGTGATGAGGAAGAAGTAGACAGAAGAGGGAAGAAAATAATGAAGGCGCCTTCATGACTAGGCCCAAAATTCAAAGTAACTGAGGTTGTCAAAATCATTGAATTAAAATCTTCACCAGAGCACAGTCCCCCATCACCACCACCTAAGCCAAGCCCTAAGAGGAAAAGAATTGATCACCTACCTGAGGATCTCACAGATGAAATTATTGTTACTAATCAAGACATGCAGGTTGGTATGCCATCCCCTCCTAGGTCAACTGAATTAGTTCTATCCGATTTGGATATGAAGGGTAAGAGTGTGCAAGATGCAAGAATAGAGGCTTGCAAAGAGTTCTTAGATGACAATGCATTTGTAAAGACTCCTGTATTCTTGCAATTGGCATGGAGGATGAAATTTAAGGAATATCAAAATAAATGCAAGGAGAGAAAAGAACTCAGGCCTGACAGGTCAGATCAGGAGAATGATGAAGAAGTGAAATTTGAACTAATGGAAGAGTTCAAAAATATCACTCCTAAAGAAGGAAGACAACTAGTGAATCAGGCTGGTGTGTTGATTTTGCCTAAATGGGACATCGCAGGTGTAGTGGCTTTTAGTGCCATTATGACATCTAAGAATCCTTTTCAGGATTTTGAAGAAAAAGTTAAGGCAGCATTACAAAACTCTACATTAAGTGAAGAATATGAAACCTTGGCAATTTGGGCATTGACTCCACAAGGAAGAAAGCCAAGCATTGCTGATATTAATCCAAATTTCAAAAGAGGATTAATAATAAAGAGGGCTTCAGAGACTACAACAACCAAAGCCACTAGTTTAACTGTGAATGTGGCCAAGTTGGCCCAAAATAATGTTGAAAGGGAGGAGGCTGAAAGAAAGAGCCAAATGGAGAAGTATAACATTTTAATTGAAGAATATAGTAAAATGCAACAGAGGAATGTTGAGCTGCAAACTAAATTAGAAAGGTTCAAGTATAGACATACTGGGGAAACATCTAATGCTCCAGGAACCAGCACATCACCTCCCACAACAAGGTCAATGCATCCTGCTTCTCCAAATGTTTCTACACCAGGGTCTCCCATTCAAAATCCTGCTCTTACCCCTCCTCTAGAACAAGTCGATGAACAAACAGAGTGCTCTGTTGATCCAACAAAGAGGTAGCTCATGCAGGAAATTGATCAATTACAGACATCACTAAGGGTAAAAAATGAGGATTTTCTTTCAAAAGAAAAAGAAATTGTTACTCTTGTTTTGGAGCATTTAAATGAAAAGGTGGATAATAAACTACCCTCTATACATTCTTTGTATTCTTTGCTATTTGAAGCAATAAATAATATTGATAGGGATCAGGGGATAGTGATTCTAATAATTCAAAATTGGATCCCTAGGGAAAATAATCTAGATGTTATGACTAAAGTCTCAAGGTTTCATGTAAATAACAGGCCCCAATCATTGAATCCTACTTATATATTAGTTAAATCATTGCAAATTTTTTAGACCTTACCAGATGATCTAAGTAGGAAGATTAGGGAGTTGGTAAAGAAATTCAATGATTGGGATAACACATTGTTACCTAATATAACTGATGAGCAGGGGGAAATCAGAACACTCCAACAATGGTAGGATCAAGTAAGTAAAGTCATCAATAATTAAATTAAAATCATTTGTGATGACTCATATTATGATTTGTTGGTAAATTTTATGGATAAGATTATTGGTACCGGCTCATTTTTGGAAAATTTTGAAAGAGATGCTAATCAGGTAGCGGTAGAGTATTTGCCTTATAGAACAAAGGTAAAAGAGGTGATTGATTTTGACTGGCCAAATGATGAAGAATACCAGAGGTGGGTGGCTAAATATTTGAATGATGATGAGTAAAAAGAGTGGGCTACCGACAGGTGGCAAATTAGATCTTGCGGTTACAGCATTTCCAGTTTTGCATGGATGACTTTCTTGGCATGGGTTTCACGTGGTTTTTTGTTATTGCATTGACCTTCCTCCGCGGACATGATGAATGAGAATATGCTCTAGGATGATTGTTGTTGTAACAATTTTTGAACAAGAATATTTTTCAAGGTGGTGGTTGTTGTAACAAATTTTGGAATATTACCAAGTGTTCCAATTGACTAGTGACAGGTGTACTTTCTGGCCCAGTGCTTGTTTGCTCCTTCATTTTCTATCAGAAAGATTTCAAGGCCAGAAGTATGGGTTAGCAAGTTAGATAACTTTTGTCGAATCTAGGTGAAGTTGCAAAGCGAATTGTAAAGTCTGATGGTTTTAGAGAAATGCAATTTAGGTTTTGAGTCATTATGTAACATGTTTTGAGTTCATAGAGATTTAATGTTGTATAACAGTACTAGCATTTGAGTTGAAATAAAAATTAGAGCTCATGTCTCTCCATTGTGCATGCATTTCTGAACTTTGAATGAAATAACTAAGGGTTGTTTTATCCATTTCATTGTTGTGGTGTGTATAATTCTATTTTTGTTTTAATTCAAGGAATTAATCAAAATGCTTGAATGGGATTATAGGTGAATATGTGTTGTATAAGGATTTGATAAGTAGTCCTGGGTTAGAATGCACACTGATGAAATTGTAATGCAATATTGTCAGGGATCTTATATGTGATGTATTAAATCTGTTATAAACCTCTAGATGCTTATGAATTTGACTCTTGTAATAGATATATGGCACTTATCTAAGTTGTAATTATTCGTGTAGTTCAGTATTTGTTTGTCTTTTCCTAGAGCTTGCTACAAATTGTAAATCATTGACTATCTTATACAATGGATTGTGTTTAGTTATCTCACACTCCAGATAGTTGATATTGTCTATGAACAGCCAATTCTAGTTGATATTATCTTATCGTGTTGAGCTATTAAGTGAGATCATCTGCTATTATTAATGTTGTTTATAATAATGGTGCGAGATTGTAAACACATTAAGGGATCACCCTCCGGGTCTTGCAGAGCCTGAAGTGTACTGAGGCTTTTAAAGTCCTCGTCAGTTGGTCCAGGTCCTTCGAGCTGCCTTCAATTGGAATTGGAAATTCCATATGTAGATTAGAAGACAAACCTGGTTACATTGTAAAAAGAACCAACATACATGTCAATCACTGAACAACCACCTCTATAATTGAATTTTTAATCTTTTATGATCACATAAAATATAAAACACACTAATTTCAAGGTTGTTATCACTATTGAAATGTTTTATTTTTTGACCTTTCAAACATTAAAAAGTACATCATTAAATTAATTATGTAATGGCATAAAAATTAAAAACATCATGAATTAATTATGTAACCACATAAGTCAAATATAATTCTATCAAGAAATTAATATCAAATAGATAATATAATCACATAACTTATACATTTCAATGTCATTGATCTTCTTCTTCATCCAACTCTTTGTCTGTATCATCAGATCCAGATTCGACATTGTAAGGATTGGTCATATCATCATCATCTTCATCGATATCAGTTTCGATAATGTCATCTTCATGAACATTAACTCCTACATCATCATCATCTAGTTCCTCCTCTTCGACATCTTCGTCAGGGACATCATCAACTAGCCATTGATCTTGATCATTATTTACATCATCTTCTAGTTCTTCGGTATCTTCTTCCAACACATTATACTTTACCGGCCTTCCTCTTGGATCATGTCTAACAACAAATGACCAACCTGGTTTACCTAGAACCTCTGAGTAAAATACCTACTCACATTGGCTTGGAAGAACATAGGGCTCATTTCCAGCTCGCTCAATCAACCTTGTATTAACCAAGGTAAATCCATTATCATTTTCAATAATAGTTCTCTCAGGATCATTTTCATTCAATCGTAGCCTATACCATAGGACAATGAAAAAAATGAATCTAAAGGACTTAAAGTCACACTCAAGTATATCATCCAAAATCCCATAGTATAAATTTTCTGAGACTTCTGGATATATGTCGCTTCTAGATGAAACATTAGTCACTTGAAAGACTGCAGTTATACCAAAATCACAAGTTTTTCATTTCATCCAACATTTTGATTCGAAATTTACAACCATTGCACCACATAGCCTTGTGGTGTTTCACTACAATATGTCAAACATGTAAAATTATTGCAATATCGTTAGTTGATAAACATATTTATTCTTGGTCGAATGTATGCAAAGAAAACAATCTCAAGATATATATACATCAATATACTTGAAAATAATTAAATAATATGGGTGATTAATATATTTATACGTACTTGTTTATCTCTTAAACTATATGCTAAATCAATTTCCCTTTGTGTAACATTGGAATCTCCATTACGATGAGCTTCTTTAACCAATGAAGCCACACCTTCCCATGTTAATGTGCGACCAGATTGTTGACATCATTCAATCCATACTATCATCCAATCAAGATTGTTGGCAACGTACAAATGTAGTGCATCCCACTCTCAACCAACTGTACCAAAATAAATTGAAATTCACAAACAATGTATAATTAGTTAAATACCATAGTACACGACCTTAATTTATAATTGATGTATATTGAAGATTAAAAATTAAATAAGTACAATATACATAAAAATCATATGTAAAATGCATTCCAATTAATCTCCATGACCATCTTATAATTACCTCTCACTTTCCTCAATCTACCTTTCCCAAACAGGTACTCCCCTTCGAATTTGTTAATGGAGTTGGGATCCCAAATGCGATCTAAATAGATCTTTGCTGCAAACTTAGGAAGATATACACTAATGTACACCATGGTTTGGTATACCATATATCCCTCCACCATAGAACCCTCAGGATGTGCTCTTTGTCTATCCAAAGCCTTCAAAAATTTCAAGTGCCTCTCAACCATCCACATTGGCCTTGTGTGTATAGGTCCACACAATTCAATCTCCTCAACTTGGTGTATGAGGTAGTGTTCTTGTGCATTGAAAAATGTTGAAGTAGACACTTTTGTATTTCACACATTAGACGATGAATTTTTATCTTCCAATAATTTATATCTTCTTTATAGATTTCTTTAGATGATAGCCATCTATAAGTGATTCAAGGTGCAAATATATTAATGATATTTAACAAAAATATACAATATATTACATAAAAAGTAAAACAAATGGCAATTATAAGATGTATACAGCGAATTAAACAAATCTCGCTACTTACCTCATGTATTTTCCAAGATTATATATAACTTGCTTGACATTGTTGTCAAAGTTGTCTGGGAGAGATAGAAGTAGAACGTACTGCAACAATTATAAAATGATCTTTTCATTATTTTTCCAAAAGTAGTAAACACAATACACTGAAAAGTACATGCATTATACAAGTGTATATAATATACCAAAATAATTACCTTAATGAAGGTATGCCAATCATGCGTTTTCATCCCTAACCCAAATTCACCTTTCTTTGTTATTATATTATTTATGTTTGCAGCAAATCCTGTGGGAAATCAAATTTTTTGTATAACTTATTTTATAGCATTGCTTTGCTGCTCTGTTAATAACCAAGGAAGGACACTTATATTAATTTGGTCTCCATCACTATTCAATTAAATGACATTTTTCATTGCATGATTGGCTTCCTGAATGTCACTACAAATTTTGACAATTTTTTCTTTGTCATGTCTTCCATCCAATATTTTCCATAACATTTTTCTTATATTCTTTATGATATGCATTGTATCAAACAAATGCACAATTTGTAGCTACTCATAGTATGGCAACCTACTAAATTGTCTACGATAACTTTTCAGTCCCTGTGGAAGCCGGCCATTAATGCCTTGATGACCTTCACGAAGCATATAAGTTAAACAAATTAACAATGACAATCATTGTCAATTACAACATGAGTAAACACAACACAATATAAAAATATAAATTCAAAATATATCATATATGATAGATAAACAATTTGATCCGATGTATAACTTTGATGATTAATTTTATTATATTCCAACTTCCATAGGTGAAGTGACATTCTTCGTGGTTTTGATGTAGTCTCCTCTTTCCCATTGAAAAGATGTTTTTCAGTAGTTCGATACTTATGATTTCTATGGAGGAAGTGCCTATACTCATCAAACACCTGCTTTCCTAAACTTGTTGAACGATGAGATTTCATCTTTGGACCACAAATTGGACATGCAAATTTTCCCTTTGTTTGAAGACTTGCAAGATGATATATAATTAGATTAAATATGTCAATTTTTATAGTATATATAATGAATAGATTATTTTTAAAATATGCATGATATCTACTTCATCAAATTAAATATTATTAAAGTGCAGTCAAACATTATAACATACCACAAAAATGTGTTAGCCCTCGAGCATCATGAATTGTCCATACAAGCATTGCATAGAATTGAAATTATTTTTTGTCTTATTGAGTGCAGGCGTCATACATGGTGGCAGCCATTTCTTAACTTTGTGGCAATAGATGGGAGCTCATTATAGCCATTCATATCTTTCACTTGGTACTTACCTAGTTGAATGAACATAAACATTACATAATTATTATAACCATTTTACTGCAATATATATAAATTAATGTACATGACTATTGAATATAAAAAATATAAGTCATTATGCAACAAATAAGACAAATGAGATGCTACTACATTAAATAAAATTGATGTAAACAAATACCTGGAATAATCATTGACAACATTATGTGTTCCATTTTTATTGACATCCATGGAGGAATGTTATTGTTGATAACAAAAACAGGCCACATTGAGTAAATAGATCTCAGCTCTCCAAATGGATTGACACCGTCCGCTCCCAATGAAAGCCTAATATTACGAGGTTCTTCTTTAAAGTGTGGCCATTTTTCCTCCATGTCCCTAAATCTAAAACCATCTGCAGACATTCAAAGAATGTCATCTCCACTTCTATTCCGTTCATGGTAATCCATCAATTGCGCTAAGCTTTCGCACCTAAATAATTGTTACATACATTGAATAATGGGAATATAACAAAGAACCTTGCGAGGCACCTTTTTTGTTACTTGATCTGTTCAATATCTACTGATATGACATTCTGGGCATTCTGTTGCAAATTCCTATTGTTTATGATATATAATATGATCATTGGGACATGCATCTATTGCTCGATACTCCATTCCAATATCTTTCATAATGGCACATAAATCTCGGTATGAGTGAGGTAAAATATTTGATGGTGGTAACAAAAATTCACCAATCAATCTACAATAAAAAATAATTTGTTCATATAAAGAATATTAATGGTACATATTTCATCATTTATTTACTAGTGATGAACTAACAACAATTAAAATAGATAAAAAAAGATGACATATATGACATACCTTAACATCTGTGAGATTGTTATGTTTGATAAACCATTCATAACCTTAAAGTTAAACAGCAACAATATAGCAGAGAGAAGAGTTGTTTCAGAGTCTTCATAAAGGGGCTCGTATGCCTTGTCAAATACAGGTAAATCATGAACATCATCAAAGTCATCTTGATCATCATGATCAGCTCTGCCACTAAATGTGGCATGGATCAATGTATTTGTACCATCATCTTCAACTATGTTTTCTGGTGCATGATCATCTTCTTCCATAGGATCATTAACTTCATCTTTGATATTCACAACTCTATGTTCATCCGCTTGCAAAACCACATTCTCTGGGCTATGATAATCCATATCATCTGCCCTAGGGTGCCCCACCTTTATAATAATGATAGGCACAAATAAACCATGATCATGATCAAGTGATTATATATATATATTGTAGACACCTAAAAATGGTCTGGAGAATCTAATTAATTGAATACAACTTATTTGATTAATTAATCTTAAATTCTTCTACTTAGTAAATAAATAAAAATATTTATTTATATTAAGTTCATTTATAATTCTTCTATTTTCCTCTCCTAATTAAATAAACAAAATTAAAAACTTTGTTTTATTTAACTATTATTATTTTCATCATATTATTTCTCTTAATTAAATAAACAAAATTAAAAACTTTGTTTTATTTAATTAGTATCATTATTTTTTCTATCTTAAAATTAATACACAATTTAAATAAATTGTGTTATTTAAAATCACATTTCTTCTTAATTAAATAAATATTGCTAAAAATCTTTTATTATATTATCATTCTCCTTTTAATTTAATAAAACAAACCCTATAGTTTGATTTATTAAATTATTTATTCCTCCTTTTGCTAAATTTAAATAAATTAAAAATATTTAAATTTATGCATAAAATTTGCACTATTCACTCACCAATAAATATTTATTTCTCACCAATCAAATTAATGGCACTGCCATTCACGAGAAAGCTTCAGGAAAAATTTGCAAGAAGTTCTCTCAACAACCTTCCACCCACCTTCCCTCTTATCTTGCCTGGTGTTTTCATGGGGAGAAACCATTCTCCATGATCAGCTCCTTCTTCTCATCCCATGCCTTTGGATTCTCTAGAGGAAATCACAGCCCCTCATCCCGGTTTCCTGTGCAATTGTGCTGCCGAAAAAGCTATAAATACAGCTCTTGGGCTACACAAAAAAGATTCCAACTTATGCAATTTTACTCTGTAGGTTTCCAGACATTCAAGCATTCAAGCAATTAAGTTTTAGGATCAATCCATCAAGTTTTCTTCAGCATTTCATAGTTTTAATCATGGCTGTTTACAGTAGTTTAATTCTCATTTTAGAATCATCTTAGTTGCATTATAGACTCACAATAGCTTAATTCTCATTCTCTAAGTGTCACTTAATAATTTAATTAGCTTATGAATCTGAGAGCTAAGTAAATTAGAGAAGTCTTTAGAGTTAGAGAGCAAAAGGATAAATTTATGTAGATTTTGTAGTTTAATTTAGTTTAAATTCCTTAATCTTAGATGCAATATCTTATTTAGAAGCATAGATGTATAGTCTAATTTACTTAGCTCTCAGATTCATAAGCTAATTAAACTATTAAATGACACTTAGAGAATGAGAATTAAGCTATTATAAGTCTATAATGCAACTAAGATGATTCTAAAATGAGAATTAAACTACTGTAAACAGTCATGGTTAAAACTATGAAATGCTGAAGAAAGCTTGATGGATTGATCCTAAAACTTGATTGCTTGAATGCTTGAATGTCGGGAAACCTGCAGAGTAAAATTGCATAAGTTGGGATCCTTTTTGTGTAGCCCAAGAGCTGTATTTATAGCTTTCCCGGCAACACAATTGCACAGGAAACCGGGATGAGGGGCTGTAATTTCCTCTAGAGAATCCAAAGGCATGGGATGAGAAGAAGGAGCTGATCATGGAGAATGGTTTCTCCCCATGAAAACACCAGGCAAGATAAAAGGGAAGGTGGGTGGAAGGTTGTTGAGAGAACTTCCTGCAAATTTTTCCTGAAACTTTCTCGTGAATGGCAGTGCCATTAATTTGATTGGTGATAAATAAATATTTATTGGTAAGTGAATAGTGCAAATTTTATGCATAAATTTAAATATTTTTAATTTATTTAAATTTAGCAAAAGGAGGAATAAATAATTTAATAAATCAAACTATAGGGTTTGTTTTATTAAATTAAAAGGAGAATGATAATTAAATAAAAGATTTTTAACAATCTTTATTTAATTAATAAGAAATGTGATTTTAAATAACACAATTTATTTAAATTGTGTATTAATTTTAAGATAGAAGAAATAATGATACTAATTAAATAAAACAAAGTTTTTAATTTTGTTTATTTAATTAAGAGAGAAATAATATGATGAAAATGATAATAGTTAAATAAAACAAAGTTTTTAATTTTGTTGAGATCAATTCCCACATATTTTAGTCAAAATCAAATTAAAATAGATGGAATCAAAAATAAATCGACGAAAATCAAATCGCACAATGCTACATCAATCTATACCAAAAGCGCTACAAAATCAACCTAACGCGCTAAAATTTCTGGCGCGCTACAAAACCCACCAGGCGCACTACAGATCTGACCCTGCGCGCTAAAATATCTGGCGCGCTACAAAATTTCACTGACGTGTTGCACAACTGACCCTGCGCGCTAAAACCTCTAACGCGCTATAGAACTTACTAGACACGCTACGCTATTGACCGGACGCGCTAAAAACTATGACATGCTACAGAAAATCACGGGCGCGCTACATCGCGTTCACCGCGCGCTAAAACTCTAAAAACATGCAAAAAAAAATATCAAAAATAAAGGCGCGAATTTCGATGACAAGTTGAGGTACATACCGGAGGTCCATAGTCGGCTGGACACTGATGACGACGCACACGCTCGAGTCGGTGGGTGTGGTATGGGATCGGCATCGTAGCTCTGAATACTCTGGAGGGTCTCTATCTCAAGGTTGTCAAAGTCAATGCACAAATGACTTTTGAAAATGACCTTTGGAGCATTTATAGGCTATTTTTGGGGGATTTTAATGGGATTTATTTATTCTTGTCAATCACTGGGGCATTTACAATCTTGTCAGGAGATAAATTATTTCTTCATCAATTCATCATCAAACCATCATAAAAATTCAAAATTTTTGAAAATTCATAAAAAATCCAAAATTCATCAATTTATCTCCCGAGGGGGCATATATCATTATCATTTCGGAATTCAACATCTGGGGCAAGTCTAGGGCATGCTTTAAAACCTTCCATCAATACTGGCAGCTGAAGCAAAATCATTCTTTGAAGCACTGCGTAAACACATCACTTCAAAGAGGGGCAAAATGTAGACGCCTAAAAATGGTCTGGAGAATCTAATTAATTGAATACGACTTATTTGATTAATTAATCTTAAATTCTTCTACTTAGTAAATAAATAGAAATATTTATTTATATTAAGTTCATTTATAATTCTTCTATTTTCCTCTCCTAATTAAATAAACAAAATTAAAAACTTTGTTTTATTTAACTATTATCATTTTCATCATATTATTTCTCTCTTAATTAAATAAACAAAATTAAAAACTTTGTTTTATTTAATTAGTATCATTATTTCTTCTATCTTAAAATTAATACACAATTTAAATAAATTGTGTTATTTAAAATCACATTTCTTCTTAATTAAATAAAGATTGCTAAAAATCTTTTATTTAATTATCATTCTCCTTTTAATTTAATAAAACAAACCCTATAGTTTGATTTATTAAATTATTTATTCCTCCTTTTGCTAAATTTAAATAAATTAAAATTATTTAAATTTATGCATAAAATTTGCACTATTCACTCACCAATAAATATTTATTTCTCACCAATCAAATTAATGGCACTGCCATTCACGGGAAAAGCTTCAGGGAAAATTTGCAGGAAGTTCTCTCAACAACCTTCCACCCACCTTCCCTCTTATCTTGCCTGGTGTTTTCATGGGGAGAAACCATTCTCCATGATCAGCTCCTTCTTCTCATCCCATGCCTTTGGATTCTCCAGAGGAAATCACAGCCCCTCATCCCGGTTTCCTGTGCAATTGTGCTACCGGGAAAGCTATAAATACAGCTCTTGGGCTACACAAAAAGGATCCCAACTTATGCAATTTTACTCTGCAGGTTTCCCGACATTCAAGCATTCAAGCAATCAAGTTTTAGGATCAATCCATCAAGCTTTCTTCAGCATTTCATAGTTTTAACCATGGCTGTTTACAGTAGTTTAATTCTCATTTTAGAATCATCTTAGTTGCATTATAGACTCACAATAGCTTAATTCTCATTCTTTAAGTGTCACTTAATAGTTTAATTAGCTTATGAATTTGAGAGCTAAGTAAATTAGAGAAGTCTTTAGAGTTAGAGAGTAATAGGATAAATTTCTGTAGATTTTGTAGTTTAATTTAGTTTAAATTTCTTAATCTTAGATACAATATCTTATTTAGAAGCGTAGAGGCATAGTTTAACTTGTTTTCCCCCTTCTACCGCTTACAAAATGGCGCCCACCGTGGGGCTCGACCCTGTATTTTGCTAACTTTTTGAAAATCTTGTTGTACAGGTATCGGCGTGAAAGTTTTTGCGGGATCGAGAGTTTTAGCAGCGCGCCGGGATTCTGTTTTAGCGCGCCGGGTTCCTATTCCAGCAGGCCTGGTTACTATTCCAGCGCGCCGGGTTTCTGTTCCAGCGTGCCAGGTCACTGTTACAGCGCGCCTGGTTTCTGTTCCAGCGCGCCACTTTTTCTTCTTTAAAAGCATTTCTTTCATCTGGATCCGACGCGTCCGCGGCCAGTTTTTATTTATGTCTTTTCTATTTGGTTAAAATTTACCAATCCTAGGATAGAAACAATAAAATTTACCAATCCTAGGATAGAAACGGTTAAAATTTACCAATCATAGGATAGAAATGGAGTAAAATTTACCAATCCTAGGATAGAAACATCACACTTCTTTTTGAGGTTTTAAAATTGAACATCTTGCTTGTCATGGAGCAATATCTCCATTAGAAGTAAATCATTTATATTTTGAGTTTAAAAAGAATAACATTTTGCTGTGATTGGGTGATAGGTTTATGCTCTCCCCTTAACTGGGTGCATCAAAATACCAGACTCACCATTTACTTTATGCAATTTTATGCTTTCTTAAAACCTTTAGACAGGCCTGCCGTAGTGGGAAAAAGTACTCACCCTACGGGAACGACCTGAGTGGAGACAGCCAAAAGCCATGGTATTCCAACCCACTTTAAAATTTATGTCAATTTGGGGAAACCCCCTTTCAACGGAAGTGTGCAGGATAACCATCCCCAAAATCTTTGTTTTAAAGATTGGGAGGTCTCTCGAGGGAGTTTATCCATTTTTCGCTCCGAACGGAAACCCTATCTAAGAGCCTAGAAATAGAAGCACGCCTGTCAGTTTCCAAACATTGTAATACTCGGCGGTGCAGGGGCGGGGAAGAATCTACCCTCAAGCACTCACCATATAATTGCCAAGGAATTTTTGCTCAGGGGATCCGGTATCCACTTCGTCACTCTGAGTACGCACCTGGAAAAGACAAAAACACGGGCGCCCTCTAGGGGGTGACATGGCTGTGGTCGACGCAATTCCAAGCTGTGGGCCGTTCGAGTATATAACGATGACCTTTTGTCTCTAGGAGTGAGTCTGTTTGAATTGTCTTATCTTGTTATCAAACCAGTAAAAATCAAGAAGAATCATTGATTCTTGAGAACATACACTACTTGTTTAGATTCTAGGATTTTAAATACAACCATTCTATTCTTGATTGTTGTGTTTTCTATCATTAAACTCAGATAAGATCATCACAAAAATCCTAAAAATCAAAGCACTTGTGGATTTCTCATGATTCGAGATTGGGTATCCACCAAGTTTGTCAAGAAATCTCTTGCCAAACGAATCCGAAAACCAAAGAGGACACTTGCATACAAACAACTCCTAAGAAAATAAAGATTTCTATATCAAAGCAGGAAAGTTCTACTCCAACATAGAACTTTTATTCATAGGTATCACGATTTCTCTAGAGGTTATACAGACGACTACGCCGTAGCTCCCTTAGATTCACAAGCATATTTCTAAATAAGAGCTCTTAGGCAACACCACAATCATAGTCAGAGAATTCGTCCAGAATACATCCCACAACCCGCCATCCAATATGATACCAGACCAAGTGAGTTTCATAGAATAAGATAGTTTTTTTCTGTCTTAAACCCCTAAAGGGTCATAGTTTTAGCGTGCCTGGTATCTGTTTTAGCAAGCTTGGTGTCTGTTTTAGCGTGCCTGGTTTCTATTTTAGCGTGCCTGGTATCTATTTTAGCGCGCTTGGTGTCTATTTTAGCGCGCCTGGTTTCTATTTTAGCGCGCTTGGTTTCTGTTTCAGCGCGCTTGGTATCTGTTTTAGTGCTCCCGGAGTCTGTTTCAGCATGCCTGGTCTCTGTCTCAGCGCTTTGTATCTCTGTTTTAGCGCGTCCGGTATCTGTTTTAGCGCACCCGGTCTCTATTTTAGCGCACTCAGTCTCTGTCTCAGCATGCCCGGTCTCTGTTTCAGCGCGCCTAGTCTCTATTTTAGTGTGCCCGGTATCTATTTTAGCGCGCCATAAAACTCAAAAAATAGAGAGTTAATAGGACATTTTGTGAGCTTTCCCATATCGAATACAAGGTTCCCATCAGTTCAAAACATTTTTTTCACAGTCCAGAACACGTAAGTCGCGCAAAAGAAAAAAGCTTTACCCCTACACCTAGATCTTGCAGCATCTTACATAGTGTCATTTTCACCAAAATTTGAGTTTTTCTGTCAAAGTTTCCCCATCAAGGATTCTATCATCCTTTCATCACGAAACTAGATAAGACGAAATCAGATTTTAAAACAACAACCTTGGCACTTATCCAATCAAATCCAAGATCAAAGTCTAAAGTAAACTTTAAACATTTGTATGCCTATTTTCACACGAGCAGCATATCAAAAACAACAAGAACAAGAAAACGAAAAAATAGCAGCCATGGCTGAAGAAAACCCTTGGGGACGATATAGCAACACTGATCCTCTTATTAACTCGCATGAGAAAGAAATAACTGCGGAGGAAATCGAGAAAGTTCAACAAGACCCTCATTTCCATAAATTTATGGAAAAGATGCTAGAGCAAGACATGGAAAAGTATCTTCTACTACTAGCTGACAAAGGTGCTAAACTTCCTAAAGACTTTGATGTCAATCAACTCAAGGAAACAGCCACACCTAACTCAACTAGTATAGAAAATCCAAATCAAATAGATGCTTTGACAAGACAAATCCAACAATTGCAACTACAATTCCAAAATATCCAACAAGGGCCAACAAAGAGATATCTATTACAAGACATTTGCCCTTATCCATTTGACTCAAGCATTAACATGATACCATTTCCAAGGTATTGTGAGTACCCAACATACAACAAGTATAATGGAAGAACCGATCCATTTGATCACGTACGAGAATTTCGAGCCATGAGCATAGAGTTCGCACACGAGGACTCTTACCTACTACGATTATTTCCAAGGAGCCTAGGAAACACTTGCATGGAGTGGTTTTCTAAATTAGAACCTGGGATTCAATCCTTTGAGGAATTAATCAATAGGTTCATAACACACTTCTCATTCAACATCCAACATGGGGTAACCTTAAAAGAACTTTACAACACCAAACAAGCAAAGGGTGAAAAATTTCTTTCCTTTCTCCAACGATGGAGAAGGCTATTTGCTAAATACCCTAGATCTATTCCTGAAGAGGAGAAGATAGAGATGTTCATTGATAACTTAGTAGATGACATGAATTACAGATTGGACCTACAATGTCCATCCACATTTGAATAAGTTATCGAAAAGGGGCTCAAAATCGAAGAGGCTCTAATCAAAAAAGGAACAATCAAACACTTCATTGAAGGTTCAAACAATAACCATTCCTCTAACAACAACAATGAAAAGCCAAGATTTTGGCAAAAGAACAAGAATACTGATACCATGATCGATACACAGGCACCTAAACCAGTATTCACCTTGACACCAACCACTACAAACAAACAAAACAATGGTTTTAATGTCAAACAAAGTAGTGATCAAGGAAATAATCAAAACAATGGAGAAACAAAAGCCCAATCATTCCAACGACCCTCCAATAAAAGAAAATTCACACCGTTAGGACAATCATTGGAATCAGTCCTCAAGGAACTTTTAAACGAAAAACTCATTCAAGTGCAAGAGGCTAGAAATTGGGACCCTCAAGTCAAACCATCATGGTGGAATGACTTACATTACTGTCACTATCATCAAAATAAAGGTCACATGACTGAAAATTGTTGGCAATTAAAACATGCAGTACAAGACCTCATAGATCAAAAGAAAGTATTTGTAGAGGGCCCTCAAACAAACAAAGATCATACAACATTCAAAAATCCTCTACCCAATTATCAGAAGGGAGAATCTTCTTCCGCAAACACCAAAGGTAAGAACGTTAATTATGTTTATGACGCAACAATCCTTTGTTTTTCTGCTGCCAAAGAGGATGAAGAGTTATGCAATCAAATCAATCAGAACAACGACATTACATCTACCAATTTGGTACAACATATGGACAAATCCGAAAACCAAATCAATGTAGTCACACTCAAAGGGAAACAAGAGTACCAACCGGTTAATGCCACAACAAGGGCACAATCCAAAGTTATATTGAAAGGAGCATCAATATCATCCCCATCAGTGGATCCCCCCTCCAATCAATATAATCTCATCGATCAATTGCAGAAAATACCAGCACAAATATCAATCTTGGAACTTTTGAAGATTTCCCCATCACACAAAGAGGTTCTTGAACAAGCTCTTGTATCAACTACAGTACCTAACAATCTGGATGTGTGTCAATTCCAAGCTATGGTGGGACATCTATCTGCACCTCATTGCCTTTCATTTTCTGAACATGATGATGTATCACTCACCCACCCGCATAATTCCGCCCTTCACATTGAAGTCCTTATCCATAAACATCGTGTAAAACGTGTCCTGATAGATGGAGGGGCTGGTTTAAATATTTGTACCTTAAAGCTGATTCGTGCACTAGGATACTCAGATGAAGCCATTGATACAAGAAGAAAAATCACAATCAAAGCATATGATGAAGAAGAAAGGTCCTCTAAAGGATTGATCATATTACCCATTCAAGTTGGGCCTATTGTCCAAAAAGTGGTTTGCCAAGTCTTAGATAGGGAACTGACATACAACATACTGTTGGGACGCCCTTGGATCCATGATATGCAAGCAGTACCTTCTACCTATCATCAATGCCTAAAATTTCCCGTCAATGGACAGGAGGTAACAATCACAGCTGACTACAATGACACCCAAGCTTGTCATACATTGAAGACATCTCAGGATACATTCATACCTAACAATAGAGAAGTTGGCACATCAGATAGTGAGCAACAGCAGAGCTTCATTTCAAAGTGGCTTCCAAAACAACAAAAATCACAAGAGATAAGGGTGGCACAATCTAACTCTTCAAATGTTGGAGAACAATTGGCTCCACTCTCACATCAATTCACCAAGGAAGTACAGATAAGTGACAAAGGAATAAGTGAATATGGTGTTGGACACTCATTTCATCTATCACAAATGTTACCCTCCTTACAAACATATGGACAGCCATCTACAAACACCCACACTTCAGAACAATCTACAATAGCATTAGATGGCAGATTTGTAAAAGCTGGGAGCTTAGATAAAGAATCAGAAGATAAGGCCATACTAAATTGGCTTTATAAGGATGAGGAAGCCCCCGCTTCCACAAGTAACATCATAGAGACAACTCATTATGGGAAAGGAAAAACTATTCTTGAGAAGATGGGATATTCAGGACAAGGACCTCTTGGGTTAAGGAAACAAGGCATAACAGAACCAATCCAGCCTCTTACGCTCCAACATAAGGATAAAACTGGACTAGGATACACAGAAAAAGCAAGAGCAGAAATCACCAATAAAACTGTGGAGCGTATTCTTCAAATAAGAGATAATTCTGAAACAGATTCAAATGAGTATGAGTGGGACAACTTATCAGAAGTTTCCTATGAAGATATTCAGGTTGACATTATCAAAAAGTATACCCCCAATCACAAGGAGGGTCAAAGCTCAAGTTTTAATCCTATTGTCTTTGAAACACAAAATTTCGATGACTCAAGTGAAGATGAACGGACATCGATTGAGATAAATGATGTGGAAGAAAATACCTTTGTAGGCCTCGACATAACCACGGACAACCTAGACGAAATTTCCGTCTGAGCTTTCAAAATCGCCGACCTCAACTCATCTAATGATTCATTGCCTTTACTACATTCCGAACTTATCGAATGGGAACCCCAACATCCTATCAATCTCCCTGTTTTTGACAATGACTCCTCCATTATTAACTACCTTTGCTGTGAGGAATCTAATACTTGTTCTACCAATACTTCTTTTAATGATGCTTTTAGGCAGGAGGATGCCAAGCCTTCCAGTTGCAAAAATATGAAAGAAAAAAATGGATTTAATGGTGAAAACCATTCTATGGCAGTATTTGATCCTAAAATAGTAAAATAAAGAACGCATCTGATGGCGAAAACCTCATTGAGGCACCAAAGGATGGAAGGTTTGACATCCTCCCGCAACATTACCATGAAAGATCATCAGTATTGATAGAACCCACACAGTCTATTAATATTGGCACAGCAGAGAAAGCAAGAATACTACACCTGGCCGCATCCATGACAGATACAGAAAAGCCAGATTTTATCAAATTCTTTGAAGAACGATGCATCAATTTTGCTTGGTCATACTCTGACATGCCAGGCTTGGACACAGATCTCATTATGCATCACTTATCCTTACCAGCTGGCACTAAACCAGTAAAACAGAAGCTGAGAAAAATGCATCCACATGTTGCATTATTAGTGAAAAATGATTTGAAGAAATTACTAGATGCTGGATTCATCAGATCTATTGATTATGCAGAATGGATATCCAACATTGTACCTGTTTCAAAGCCAGATAACACCATTAGAATATGTACTGATTTTTGGGATTTAAATAAGGCATGTCCAAAGGATGATTTTCCTTTGCCAAACATAGACATGATTGTAGATCTCACAGCCGGTCATCAAATGCTATCACTCATGGATGGATTTTCAGGATACAATCAAATCAAGATAGCTCCTGAAGACCAGGAGAAGACAACATTTACATGTCCATGGGGCACCTTTTGCTGGAATGTCATGCCTTTTGGGTTAAAGAATGCAGGAGCTACATACCAGCGAGCTATGACAACAATCTTCCATGATATGATGCACACCTTCATGGAGGACTATGTGGATGATATCTTAGCAAAGTCTTACACCAGGGAAGGACATCTAGAAATATTGGCCAAAATATTCGACAGGTTGGAAAAATTCAAAGTCAGATTGAATCCTAAGAAATGTGCCTTTGGAGTAACATCAGCAAAACTCCTAGGATACATAGTTTCTACAAAGGGAATTGAAGTAGATCCAGCAAAAGTCCAAGCCATTATGGAAATGCCACCTCCTAAGAATATCAGTACATTAAGATCTTTACAAGGCCGACTACAGTCCATCAGAAGATTCATCTCTCAACTGGCAGATCGGTGTCATCCATTCAACCATCTTTTGCATAAAAATGTGCCTTTTAAATGGGATGAACAGTGTGAGAGTACTTTCAATCAAATCAAGCATTATCTGATGACACCACCAATCTTGGTACCACCCAGCGAAGACAAGCCATTGTTGCTATACATCGCAACAACAGATATTTCTTTAGGAGCCTTGCTAGCACAAGAGGATAAAGAAGGAAAAGAACAGGCAATATACTATATCAGCAAGACACTCAATGGACATGAAGTAAACTACACCTTCATTGAAAAATCATGCTTAGCAGTAATATTTGCAACACAAAAATTGCGACATTATATGCTCACTCACACTATCAAGCTCATTGCAAAAATTGATCCTCTCAAGTATTTACTAAGCAAAGCAGCTTTAACAGGAAGGTTGGCAAAGTGGGTCATGCTCCTCAGTGAGTTTGATATTCAATATGTTGAAAGGCGAGCTATCAAAGGACAAATCATCGCCGATCAATTAGCAGAAGCTCCATTATCAAAAGTCATCCTATGACCATGGAATTTCCCGATGCAGATATTCTCAATGTTACAACACAACCATGGCAACTCTACTTCGATGGATCCTACACACAACATGGATCAGGGGCAGGAATTCTATTTGTCACACCTCTTGGGCACACAATCCCATGATCATACAGGCTTACCTTCCGTTGCACTAACAATGTGGCAGAATATGAAGCTTTGATCCTTGGAATTAAAGTGGCTATTGAATGGAAAATCACAGAACTTCAGGTGTATGGAGACTCCCAGTTAATCATCTACCAAGTCAACAGTGATTACCAAACTAAGGATGACACACTGATTTTGTACAAGAGGCTGGTGGATGACCTAAGAAAATACTTCATAGAAATTGAATTTGAGCAGATACCAAGATCAGAGAACAAAGCAGCAAATGCCATGGCCACAATAGCATCTCTTCTACAAATGCCTGAAACGCAAGATCGTTATCGATTTATTGTAGAACAAGTATCAAATCCTGCATACGCAAATCCCAAATCCCAAACCATAAGCCTTTTGGATAGTGCCCAATCCTCCATTTATGGAGACATTTATGCTTATCTGAAAGATAATATCTTACCACCAGATCTTTCTCGCAACCAAAAGCGCAACTTCATACGCCAATCCGCCAAACATACCATTATTGCCAACACCCTTTATGGTCGAGGCCTAGATGGTACTCTTTTACGTTGTTTAGAACATGACGAATCCGCTTCCGCTTTACATGAGGTCCATGAAGGAATTTGTGGAACACATTCAAGTGGATTATCTTTAGCCAAGAAACTCCTTCGTTTAGGGTATTACTGGCCACACATGGAACAAGAATCTTATCAGTTTGTCAAAAGATGTTCAAAATGCCAGATCCATGGCAATCTTATACATGCACCAGCACAGGAGTTGCATCCATTTGCAACTACATGGCCTTTCTGTCAGTGGGGATTAGACCTGGTAGGGAAAATTCACCCATCTTCAACTAATGGACACAAGTTCATTATCACAGCAACCAATATTTTACAAAATGGGTGGAGGCAGTTCCTTTAACCACAATCACTGGAAAGCAAATATCATCTTTCATTCTTAATTATCTCATTTGTAGATATGGGATACCCCAGTCAATCATCACAGATAATGGCAGGCCTTTCAAAAACCAAGACGTCCAAGAGCTGTGTGAAAAGTTCCACATTCAACATCGCTTTTCAACCCCGTATTACCCTCAAGGTAATGGGCAGGCAGAAGCTTCAAACAAAACAATCCTAAAGATTCTCAAGAAGACTATAAATGAAGTGGGACGTGATTGGCACGTTCAGCTAAATCCTGCTCTTTGGGCTTACAGGTGTTAGTATCAGAACACCAATAGGAGCTACACCATATGCTCTTGTCTATGGATCAGAAGCAATACTACCTATTGAGGTAGAAATTCCATCCCTTCGAGTCTCACTAAAGGGACTCATTTCAGATGAAGATTATAGGGTCTCTAGACTTTAGGAATTAGAGCTACTTGATGAACGTCGACAACAAGCTGTCAATCATTTGACATCCTATCAACAAAGGATGTCTAGGAACTATAATCATAGGGTTAAGCCTAGAGTCTTCCAGATCGGAGACTTGGTCCTACGGGAAAACCCTAGAAATCAAGCAGACAGAGAAAAGAAGGGAAAGTTTGAACCTAACTGGATAGGACCTTATGTCATCATATCAGTCTATGGATCAGGAGCATACCGACTGTCTACACCAGAAGGAGACATGTTGGAGGAGCCCATGAACAACATTCATCTCAGGCGATTCTACACTTGAGGATACCTAGTGCACGGCCAATAAAGTTGTCTTGATGAAAACCTGGCAAACAGGCGTCATGATGACAAACAGGCGTTACTTGTGATTTTCACCAAACTCCTCTATCTACTGGGTACAGTGTTGTTATGATTGTTTCCTTTCATATCATTTCCGTCTATCAGATGAGATGATCACTATCCATATCACAGCAGGGATACCATGTTTTACCCTAGCTTGGGGGCAACATCCTAGTGTTATCTAGTACAAGTAGACTTTCCACTTGCATGGAAGGACAGTCAAACATGACAACATCAAGTGGCAACCCACCAAAATCCAAAAACATCAGAAAATCCAAAAATCCAAAAACATCAGAAAATCCAAAATCCGAAAACATCAGAAAATCCAAAATCCAAAAAACATCAGAAAATCCAAAAATCCAAAACATCGAAAATCCAGAACTTAAAACATCGAAAAATCCAAAATCCAAAAACATCGTAAAATCCAAAATCCAAAAACATCAGAAAATCCAAATCCAAAAACATCAAAAAATCCAAAATCCAAAATCCAAAAACATCAGAAAATCCAAAATCCAAAAACATCATAAAATCAAAATAGAGTCTACATCAGTCAAAAGTGGAGTCTATGTCAGTCGAACTACGTGGTCTCTGCGTGTATAACGTAGGCAAGACTAATCTTTGATCAGTCCCCGAGACCCCTAGGATAGGTCTTTAGGTCACATCATTTGGTCAAACGTTTGGGAAAATCATGCACACATCAACACACACATCTCAACATTGATGATCTAATCTCAATAATGATTTGAAAATACATTAAGTAGAATTTGAATTGTTGTGCTTTTTATCATTTGATATCATTTCTTTGGAGCAACTCAATGATGTATTGAACTAGAGAAGTAAGGAAGAAGAATGATACCTTTTTCTTTGTTTGCTATTTGTGAGTTAGTCATTATTATTTTGTGAATTGTCACGGGAAGTGCTCTACCAAGTATCATGGATGACATTCCGATTCACTTAAGAAAATGATTAATTCTTGTTTGTTTACGCAAGAAATGCTCAGGTCATCATTTGTCTATCTTATACCATGATGCTTGTGTTCGCTTGCAAAATCAAAAATCATGAAAGAAATACTCAGGTCATCATTGGTCTATCTCATATCATTGATGCTTGTATTCGCTTTCAACATTTTAAAATAAAGCTCAGTGATGATACAAAGCAGAATAAAATGATTATTGAAATGACACTTAGATTTTCATTGATAAAATAGGCATTTGCATGGTTAACATAGATTGCATTCATAATAATACATCTGCAGAGTACTAGTAGCACAAGTTACAATGATTCATTCACAAATGATGTTATCTTTTCTTATTTAAGACTGAGTATACTTGACACATGCAATTTTCATAATCAACATGCATATAGGATCATCTCTTCATCTCATCATAAATTCACAATAAAAAATCTCATTTCGTGATATCATATACACATTATGTTACACCATTCATCATTACGTTCACATCATCACATTATAGCATTACATCTCATATATCATTACATACTCATACATCATTATATTTTATTTACATTTCCATTCATCATCCCTTTACATTTCATTTACATTTACATTTATCATTCATCATTCATTTCACTTATCATTCATATCTATCATTACGTTTACATCATCACATTATTGCATTCCATCTCATCTATCATTACATATCCATACATCATTACATTCACATTTCCATTCATCATCCATTTACATTTCATTTACATTTTCATTTACCATCACATTTATCATTCATCATTCATTTCACTTATCATTCATATCTATCATTACATTTACATCATCACATTACTACTATCCATCTCATCTATCATTACATATTCATACATCATTACATTTCATTTACATTTTATCATTCATCATTACATTTTTACATACCATTTACAATTCATTACATCATTTCATTTATCACTTATCACATATTCATTTATCACTATCATTGCATCTCCATACATCATTACATTAACATCACGTTTTATCTATCATACATTACATCTCATTAAGAAAAGAAATACATCATCAGTATCATTTCACATCATCATTAGTGCATCCATCACATCAATACATCATAAAATCAATGCATCCATCACATCAATACATCATAAAATCAATGCATCCATCACATAAAACACATAAAATCATGTCATAAATCAATCGAACCGCTGCACATATATATCTCATCAAGTGAAAAGTATACAATAAAGTTTGAAAAGAATGAAAATAACATCATGTCAAAAAATGGCTGTATCAATCTCTCAATGGGTACACATATAATCTCAAGTAGTACTCCCACCAGAAGGAGCAGGTCTAGCACCAGTATCGGTACCACCACCAGACGTCCCAGGATCTCTCGGATATCTCAGAAGAGGCTGTGTCACACCTCTACTCACTGTCCTCGATCGAGTCCTCTCTGAGCGCGACTGAGCATAGCTGACTCTCTGCTCTGGGGGGCAAAGTTCATGGTAACGGCTCTGGTAGAACTCAATCTCAGCACCTGCCTACATGGCCTCTCGCATATAATCCGCTACAGAAGTCCCATCTGCCACTCTCTGTAACCTCTCTGCAGTCGCCTGTGTTGTCTCAGTTGTCCGTCTAATGGTATCCCGCTCTGCAGTCAAGGCTACGATCTGTGCCTGGGCTGTGGACAACTGTGCTCGTAAACCTGTCACCTGAGCCTGTGCGGTCACTGCTGCCTGTAAAGCCCCATCTCTCTCACTAATCAGAGATGTGATATGGGTCTGAGCAGTAGCTAGCTGTGCCTGCGTCTGAGCCTGAGTCTGAGCTAATAAACCCTGCACTTGTGCTAACTGTCCCTACAATGTCTGCACCTGCACCTGTAAACCCACAATCTCTAAGGGATCTGCTGATGAAGACATAACAGCCTGCCTCTTACGAGGTGCACTAGAGGATGGCTCTAATGAAACTGCTACGCTCGGACTCCTCCCATCTCCGCCATCATCGTCACTGCTATCATCACTACTATCAGAGCTCTCATCACTATCGGTCTCCGAGCTGCTCTCCATGTCCACATCAACATCCTCCTCTCTACCCCGTCTCTGACCAACCTGAACACCCCCTGCTGGTGCTACTGTTGGTGCTACTGGTACTACTGCTGGTGCTACCGCTGGTACAGGTGCTAGCTCATCTGAAATAGTAATCCGTGGAGGAGGATGTAGAGCCAGATACTCTCCATACTCAGGAGTAATAGGTGCCTCGACAATATCCCACCGAAAATCCCATGCTGATGGCTATAGAGCACGGTAAGCCTCAACAAGTGCCCCGTAAAGCAAGCTGGGACCCCAATCAGGAACATCAATCCATCGCCGTCCATAATGTGCTACACCCAATAGCATGCACTGCACAATACTATACTGTCTGTACACACGACGAAATAGGAACCGCTCCAAAACCCTAGGGCTCTTCCCGATCAAATACATAGAATCGGACAAGAACCCCAACTCAATATCATCGTCGTCCCAGGCATCATAGTCTAGGTATGGGCGCCAGGTCACTGCCTCTATATCATAAACGATCCATCTCCAATACTCAAGCTTACCCATCATATGCTGGGTAGGCCTGCCTCTATATCGAAATACATATGGCCTCGTCGCTGGTTTGGCCAACACTGGTACGGGACACGTAACAGCAATATGCTCCTAGGCCCATACCTGGAGAAGGGTAGCCCCTGTAGATAAACTACTGCCACTAAGATATACTATCCAATGCAAATCATGATATAAATGGGCAAGCATGCACATGCCCCATGCATATCTCATCCTATGGACCACCAAGCCCTCTAGCACACGACCCCATCCAAGCGATAGACCCTTTGACCTCTTATCAGGACAAAGGAATCCACTAATGAAACCTGCCAAAACTGAAAGAAGAGGAGCATATGACTCATATATATCTATTCATGGGATCCACTCTCCTACAATGTGGGGATCCTGAAAGGCTCTCTGCATGGCCTCTACACCGCCAACCTCCTCTGAATCATGAACCACGATCTCACCAACAAAGGGAATACGAATAATACGCCATACATCCTCTGGCGTCACGGTCATCTCGCCAGTAGGTAGGTGAAAGGTGTTGTGGTCACTATGCCACCGCTCTGCCAAAGCTATCAGTAGACCCCTATTGAGTCTAATATGGGGCATGTCAAGTAAAGTCACCAAACCACAAGCAGTAATATGTTGTCTCTCATCAGGTGACAGTCTCGGTATCATATCAAACGGCCACGGGAACTGCTCTCGCACCTGGATGACATCTAACTGCTCCTATACTCATACAAAACAAAACATTTTAATCAGAATATCACAAGATCATCAAATTTTCTAAAACATTGTGCTTTTACCTATCAACCTATCAAATCATCAGGGAACCCTCATCTATCAATTGGGTTCAATTATTCAGAATGCATAATTATTCCTCGCCTATCATGAGGGTAATTATTATCAATCAATAGATCTCGCTCATCATGAGATCAATTCCCACATATTTTAGTCAAAATCAAACTAAAATAGATGGAATCAAAAACAAATTGACGAAAATCAAATCGCACAATGCTACATAAATCTATACCAAAAGCGCTACAAAATCAACCTAACGCGCTAAAATTTCTGGCGCGCTACAAAACCCACCAGGTGCGCTACAGATCTGACCCTGCACGCTAAGATATCTGGCGCGCTACAAAATTTCACCGACGCGCTGCACAACTGACCCTGTGTGCTAAAACTTTTGATGTGCTACAGAACTTACTAGATGCGCTACGCTATTGACAGGACGCGCTAAAACTATGACGCGCTACAGAAAATCACGGGCGCGCTACACCGCGTTCACCGCGCGCTAAAACTCTAAAAACATGCAAAAAAAAATCAAAAATAAAGGTGCGAATTTCGAGGACAAGTTGAGGTACATACCGGAGGTCCATAGTCGGCTGGACGTTGATGACGGCGCACACGCTCGAGTCGGTGGGTGTGGTATGGGATCGGCATGGTAGCTCTGAATACTCTGGAGGGTCTCTATCTCAAGGTTGTCAAAGTCAATGCACAAATGACTTTTGAAAATGACCTTTGGAGCATTTATAGGCTATTTTTGGGGAATTTTAATGGGATTTATTTATTCTTGTCAATCACTAGGGCATTTACAATCTTGTCAGGAGATAAATTGTTTCTTCATCAATTCATCATCAAACCATCATAAAAATTCAAAATTTTTGAAAATTCATAAAAAAATCCAAAATTCATCAATTTATCTCCCGAGGGGGCATATATCATTATCATTTCAAAATTCAACATTTGGGGCAAGTCCGGGGCATGCTTTAAAACCTTTCATCAATACTGGCAGCTGAAGCAAAATCATTCTTTGAAGCACTGCGTAAACACATCACTTCAAAGAGGGGCAAAATGTAGACACCTAAAAATGGTCTGGAGAATCTAATTAATTGAATACGACTTATTTGATTAATTAATCTTAAATTCTTCTACTTAGTAAATAAATAGAAATATTTATTTATATTAAGTTCATTTATAATTCTTCTATTTTCCTCTCCTAATTAAATAAACAAAATTAAAAACTTTGTTTTATTTAACTATTATCATTTTCATCATATTATTTCTCTCTTAATTAAATAAACAAAATTAAAAACTTTATTTTATTTAATTAGTATCATTATTTTTTCTATCTTAAAATTAATACATAATTTAAATAAATTATGTTATTTAAAATCACATTTCTTCTTAATTAAATAAATATTGCTAAAAATCTTTTATTTTATTATCATTCTCCTTTTAATTTAATAAAACAAACCCTATAGTTTGATTTATTAAATTATTTATTCCTCCTTTTGCTAAATTTAAATAAATTAAAAATATTTAAATTTATGCATAAAATTTGCATTATTCACTCACCAATAAATATTTATTTCTCACCAATCAAATTAATGGCACTGCCATTCACGGGAAAGCTTCAGGAAAAATTTGCAGGAAGTTCTCTCAACAACCTTCCACCCACCTTCCCTCTTATCTTGCCTGGTGTTTTCATGGGGAGAAACCATTCTCCATGATCAGCTCCTTCTTCTCATCCCATGCCTTTGGATTCTCCAGAGGAAATCACAGCCCCTCATCCCGGTTTCCTGTGCAATTGTGCTGTCGGGAAAGCTATAAATACAGCTCTTGGGCTACACAAAAAGGATCCTAACTTATGCAATTTTAATCTGCAGGTTTCCAGACATTCAAGTATTCAAGCAATCAAGTTTTAGGATCAATCCATCAAGTTTTCTTCAGCATTTCATAGTTTTAATCATGGCTGTTTACAGTAGTTTAATTCTCATTTTAGAATTATCTTAGTTGCATTATAGACTCACAATAGCTTAATTCTCATTCTCTAAGTGTCACTTAATAGTTTAATTAGCTTATGAATCTGAGAGCTAAGTAAATTAGAGAAGTCTTTAGAGTTAGAGAGCAATAGGATAAATTTCTGTAGATTTTGTAGTTTAATTTAGTTTAAATTCCTTAATCTTAGATGCAATATCTTATTTAGAAGCGTAGATGCATAGTTTAATTTGTTTCCCCCATTCTACAGCTTATATATATATATATATATATATATATATATATATATATATATATATATATATATATATATATATATATATATATATATATATATATATATATATATATATATATAATGTTAAAACAATATAAACATTTACAAATTCAATCAATATAAACACATATAATGAACAACTTACCAATGGACAATAATCATGCCCCTTCAGCTGACCATTGCCTAAAATTTTTCACCTGTTGTAATTAAAAGTCATCTAGATCTTTAAGCCCTTGCAATTATTGCAAGGACAATAACATTTCCCATCACCCTTTCTTTTCAATCTAGCCCACAATCTATCAAGTGTCTCTTCATTTTGTTCTGGACTAATATTATCCGACATGATTTTTCTTTACAAGCTTGACTATTTAGATCTTCAAAAAATATCAAACTCACACTCCAATAATTTTTATTCATAGACAGGTAACATAATCTAATAATTATGATATTTTACACCAAAAAAATTTGGCATGCAACCACCCCTGCAAAAGAGAAGATAGTCTGAAGTTAATGACCCCAAAAGACACTTTATAATGCTAATTCCAAAACTTATTAAATTATGATTTTACGATGATTTCCAACCATTAAGACTCCTAAAATCAGAATATTGAACTTGATCACAAAATTCCTACAACAAGGGAGGTAGTGAGCTAGTAAGAGCAAGTGACTCATTCCTAAGGAGCAACGAGTCAAAATCATCATTGCTAATGTTAATACGGATTTATCCTTTTAGTTAAAGATGCAATGTGTCACTTCTTATGATGAGCTTATCCCTAGGGCCCTCAACATTGAGAAAGCCCTAATAAAAAACAACAGAAGCATTGGTAAGAGCATGATTAGGGTACAAACCCTAGGCCTCTGTAAAAATATAAACAATAACTATAGCGGATTAGTGAGGTTGCAATACTAGAAAAATTGAGACATTGTAGGTAATAACAAAATCTTGCAATCTAAATATTGTAGCCAATAACAAGTACACTATGTAGCTTATTGACATTTGTAAATGCAATCTACAGTAAGAAGAATGACAATCACTTGAGATGTGACAGTCAAAAACAGGCTAAGTAGTGATAAGATAATAAAGCTCAAACCTTGCATAGTAAAGTGGAGATTTTAATAGTGAGTTTCCTTACCCCCTTGCTGACCTTAAGGGTTTTTCAAATACTTTTGGTAGTGTTAGACAAGGCAAATGCAAGGGAATGACTGTCCAAATGAAGTAACAGTGGTAATCATAGGTTCAATGTTTCTTCTTAGCCATTAATATTGTATAATAGAGGTAGTGGATTGCATGTTTGAGCAGTGTTTTGAGACTCATCAAAGATGGGAAATAGTGAATAATACCTTGTAGACTATGAAGTAGTGTCAATAAGGTTGAAGGATCTTAAGAACTACAATACCATGAAACAATGAGTCCCCTGTAGTAAGTAGGCAGTCTATAGGGCATAGTTTGATTTTATAGAAGGATGCTTGTGAAAGGAATCTTCAAGTGATAGTGAGTGAGTTGTTTGAGATTGCAGCTGAGGGTTCAATACCCAATCTTAAAGGAAGTTAGCAAAGCAGTAAATGTGCAAGAAAATCAAATCGTACACAACAAACAATTCACAATGTTATCTTCCATAATGCCTTGAGTTTGAAGACAAAAATCTCATTGTATCTTCATGATGAAAGTGGTGAGCTTAATGGTCAATCACTGGCAACCATGATTTTAAAACATGCTATTGTGCTTATGGAGGCAACATTTTAAGCAAGGCAGTGAGTGGTGGTTTGGAACAATGGCAGGTATGAAGGACTTGCTTTATATGCATACTATGCAGTCTAGCTTAAGACAACGTTCTTAGAAGAGATTGAAGGTGGATTATGGAACTCAAGGGTTACCATGAAAAGGATTAAAGCAAAGACTGAGATCTATTTAAAAGCCACGGTCATGAAGATATTAAAGATGTCACATACAAAAACCTAGTAGCTAGAGTAATGAATACAGTGCCAAAGAGGATAGTGTGCTGGGGCAGATTTAGGAGATCTCCACATTATCTAATTATAGGTAAATACATCATTTATTTATTTTTTTAATTAAAAGAAATCATTCTAAACCCTATATAGGATACATTGATATTTCAAAAGCCTCTGAATGAATTTCAGATTATGCAAATATATGTCAAATAACATTCATAAGGTTTAGAAAATCTTGATCACTCTCTAGAATAGCCCATTAAACATGGTTTGTGCTTGAATGCACTACATAATTGATATAACACAACCACTCTACATATCAACCAGAGTTATAGGCTCTTTATTGTAGCATGAGGTAATCACTCTTCGATCATGCTATAATTACATCCTATCCTGTTAAACTTGAGACAACCTAAATGCACCCAATGATGATTGACACCTACATTATACAACATGAATTAACTACATTATATGAGTGCCTCCATTTCTATCACAACATAGCCACATTAAACTTGGGTCACACATGAATGCATCCTGTATTTGTTATAGCACAACTGTGCCACATGACCAATACAGTTATGGATCACATAATTACAGACACAAGAATCTATTCCTCGGTTGTGATCTTATGGTGATTCCACACAACAAAATTTGGACATGAAATTCTCAAAACCCTTAACCTCTAAAAATGAAATCTAATGAGATGTTGCTTTAAAATATGATTTTCAAACCTGGAACTACAAATCTGACTTCACAACTGAATTGCAAAAACAACAATGACTACCCTCAACCTGGCAATATCTTCTGAATTTTTTCTGATTTTTCCCAAGAAAATCATCCTTAGTTCTCCACAAACTGTCTCAAGTAGAGCAAAACACTGTCGCAATAAATCAGGAACTCACTTTTCTTTATGTCGGCCACAATTTGATTTTTTTTAATTTTTCATGTTTGTCAAAAATTAGACGAAAATAATAGCTGACATTTCGACGAACCCTAGGTTCATCGAAATTTCAATGAACGTCGGGGATAAACTTTCAAAAAATTGGAAATTACACATCAAATTTTACAAGCACTCGACGAACATCAAATTTTACATATTTCGTCAAACAGTTTCGTCGTATTTTGTAGTCAAATGTATTAGTGAATGGATTGCATACGCTAAGTCAGCTAAGACTAGAACACAATTCTCCAAACCAACAAATAATCCTCAAATCAAACACCTTCTGGATCTGAGAACACATTAATTTCCCATCATACCACCAACATAGAGACTACCAACAAAACCGCAGTATAAGAATGTTCAACTTAATAAAATGTGGAGTCTCCCACATAGTATGCCAAGCAAGGAACAACAATAGTGTACAAAGTTAAAATCTGTCATTGATAACTTACTACTCCCAACACAAAACTTCTCAAGATCCTGAATATAGTTGTCTAAGAGAATCATAATGACATAGTTAAGATATCAGAATCATAGCTTATCTTGCAGTAGATTCCAGACCCAAAAACCAATGCACCAGTTCACTTATAAAGAACATCTTTGATAGGGAATATATTTTGATAAATGTCTCATACATCTAGTACTATGTTGACATCAATGACAACTATTTGATGCAATCGAATTTCCAACAATCTCCCCCTTTGTCATTGATGGAAACACAAGATATGAAAATCCAACAACATCCTTTGTAGTTCTCCCCTTTTGATGAGCTATAATGATTTTCATTCTTTTCGCATGTTCTCTCTCCCCCTTTGACATCAATGGAAAAGAAGGAACCTTACTCCAAAATTTTCTACTCAATAAAATTCTTAAGAAAAAATGATATAAAAAATGGTTCTTTACCTCAATCATTCTTCTCCTAAAATATCTCTTTGTATTTTTCTTTTAATTTTGGAAGAAATGTCTTTCAAGAATCCACTACCAATCTGATGTTTACACAAATACTGTTGTTCATCACTATCGAATCAATTTTTTCTAGAAGAGTATCTAGGATAGTGATATTTAGTTCATTTTTATCAGCTTCCACCAGAGACCAGAAAGTTGTTCCAATCTGAATTCAATTATCTCTTTGACTTTCCAAAATTCCTTCAAAATACTATCCCTCTATACTAGAATGTTTGCAAGTTTAGAATATAAGGAATTGATCCTTTTCTTCTATGCTCCATCCCTATCATTAAGGATATTATATGGTTTTCCAATAGAATCCAGCTCAAGCTCAATAGAATCGATTTTTTCTCTGTAGTTTATGATAGTAATAGGCTACTGGAGACAATACCTATACACACTTTTTATGCTTTTGATGCATGTCTTCAATTCATTTATGTTCTCAGTCAATCTCTTTTGTACATTTTTGCATCTTTCTTTTCCAAGTCATGGTGCTTTTCTTGAATTCATCTTATTTTTCCCTAATATTGCATTTATTGCTTTTCAGCTTTTAAGTTACCAACTACATTATGAGATACACTATAAACCAAGAAGAGCTCCACAATTTTCCTGATTTTCTTCTTTTCTATTGAATTTTTTTCCAATGCCTTCAAAATAAAGATTCACATTACTTATCCTTGTGTCATCGCATGACATCTCATATATCAAGGGCTTGTTAGATTTTTTGTGACTGCTCCCCCTAAAACCACTATTGGGTTTAGTTCTTGGAAGAGGTATCTACACCAAATGCAGATACAGGGTTATTTGATTCATCCTTGTTCTTAGGTTCTTCCTTCTTCCTCCAAATTTTTTCCATCTCTCTCCTTACTTCTTCAAGATCTACCTTGTTCACAGGCTTGATCTTTTGTTCTAGATTAGTTTTCTTCCCAACTTTTCTCCTACAAAATTTTGAGATATGTCCTAGTTTGTTACAAGTGTAGCACATAACACATCCTTGATCAAATGAATTTTCATTCATCCTTGACCTACATTGTTTGGCCTTGTGTCCAAAGATATTGCATGTGTAATAGTATCCTTCAAAATATTGAATAAACTTTTTCATCATTTGGCTTCTACATTCGATAGGTCTATGTCCAAAATTGTTGAAAACATAACATTGTCCAGCAAGGAATACGACATTCTAACTTATTATATTTTGGTTCATCCTACTTTTGCATTTTGTTTCTCTATGTTCAAATTTATTACATGAGAAACAAAAACCATTAAAAGATGGGTACCTTTGAGCATTAGGTTTTCGGATGGGAATCCTTCTAGTATTGTTCCTTCAGTTCTTGCCTTGAAATTTCCTTTGATTGTCCACTTTGTTGAAAACTAGTTTAATCTTTGAGATTTTTCCTTCTTCAAGTCCAAGACCACCTTTATCCTTTGCAGGTTTCTGAGAAGAAATCAACTCATCAAGCATTATAGAACTTGTCTTGAACCTTTCTTCATGATATTTTTCTTTTTCTAGATCATCTCTTAGGGTTACTACTTCTTGTTCAACCTTATCACATTTTTTTGTCTTTTGATTGATAATCTCTTTCAGGAATCCTTCCTCTATCTTGCTTTAATCAATTGCAAATTTCAGATTCTCTTCCACCCTTTTGCTTTCTTCAAGTTTCATTCTTAGATTCTCAACAGTCTCCTTTTCTTCCTTTAGTTCCTAGTTAACTTCTTTATGTTTCAACTTGAACTTCCGGATCTAATTCCCTAGTTTCTAAATGCATTCATATGCTTGCTTGAAAATTTATTTTAGATCTTCACTTTCAGACTCTGTAGTCTTTGTTCTTAATTCTTCATCCAAGTCAGATCCCTTCACCATTTTTTTCAACCTACCAAGATCTCCTTCGAGCTGTTAAACTCGTTCAAAAGGACCAAGATATGATACCAATTGTTGAACTAAACAACTAAGGGGGGTGAATCATTTGTCCCCAAATTAACCCTTAAATCATTTACTGGAGCAAAACCTTAACACTTCTTAAATGATTAAGTGCAAGTACAAAAATTGAAAACCATCACATAAACACAATAACACTAGATTTACATGGAAAACCCAATGAGGGAAAAACCATGGTGAGGATTAACTCACACTATAGAGAATATCAAAACCAATTACAAAAGGTTCACTATCCACAGGGCTACAACTTGGAGATACAAAAAAATGGCTTACTACCAAAATATAAAAGTTATAGCTTACTGGCAAAAGTGAGAACTGATGAAATACACCTTTCTTGTGTAGAATTTAGTTCCAAATGAAGCTCAGAACATGAAGTATTACCTTACACAGCAGTTGCTCAACTAATTTGCACTGATCCACAACTAATAAATAATTTAGGCTCAATATTCACATACCCCTTAATCCTTTTCACACTCACACTTCACACACACTAATCATTCACTTCAAAACATCTTATATATACAAGTATATCTTATTCATCAATTAGGTCGACCTAATTATATAAAAACAAGATAATCAAAACTCTCTTTGTCGACACCATATATGATTTAAACATTTTATCCATGTAGTGCATTATACCAAGTCGGCTAACATCCATAAAGCATAACTAGTCTCCTTAATGTATTGCATACGCTAAGTCAACTAAGACTAGAGCACAGTTCTCCAAACCAAAAAATAATCCTCAAAGTAAACACCTTCCAGATTTTAGAACACATTAATTTCTCATCATACCACCAACATAGAGACTACCAACAAAACCGTAGCATAAGAATGTTCACCTTAATAAAATGTGGAGTCTCCCACATAGTATGCCAAGTAAGGAACAACAATAGTGTATAGAGTTAAACTCTATCATTGATAACTTACTGCTCCCAACACAAAACTTCTCAATATCCTGAATATAGTTGTCTAATAGAATCATAATGACATAGTTAAGATATCAGAATCATAGCTTGTCTTATGGTAGATTCTAGACCCAAAAACCAGCACACCGGTTCACTAATAAAGAACATCTTTGATAAGGAATAGCTTTTGGTAAACATCTTATACATCTGGTACTATGTTGACATCAAAGACAACCATTTTATGCAATCCAATTTCCAATATTTCTAATATAACATTTGCTTCCAAATACTCTAAAGTACTTGACAGGAGGAATCCTTCCATACCACAACTCATAGGGAGTCTATGTTGTTAGCTTTGGCTTGAACTCTGTTAAGTATGTAAATAGTAGTATGAATTGCTTCTCTCTAGTAGACTTCCAGTAGTTTAGCTTCTTTCAGCATAGTCCTTGCAACTTCTTGAATAGTTCTTTTTTTCCTTTCAACAACTCCATTCTACTAAGGAGTTCTAGGGGAAAACAGGTGCATCTTTATTCCATGATTTTCATAAAACATTTTAAACTCATTGGAGGTGAATTCTCCACCTATGTCAAACCTTAAATATTTGATGTTCAAATCCATCTCATTCTCAACCATAGCTTTAAATGATTTAAATTTATCTAGAGCTTCATATTTTTCTCTAAGAAAAGTAACCCATGTCATTCTAGAATAATCATCAATCAAAATCATGAAATACCTATCACCTTGAAGAATCCTCACCCTTGTAGGACCACAAAGATTTGTATGTATTAATTCCACTAGTCTGGTAGCAGATTGCTCTTTTCCTTTTAAAACTACTCCTTTTTTGTTTTTTGAATTGACAATCTTTACAGCTAGTATTGGCATGGTGTGATGGTTTATAGGTGGCATTGTTGTTCTTTCCATCAAGGTTCAAACCCCATTGGGGTGGTATTGTTGAATGGTTGTATCCAGTTCATAGCTCTGGTCAAAAGCGTTTACCCCTTGAATAAATAAAAATTGACAATCTTTACAAATAGCATTGATAGGATTTGTAATTCTTGGTAGGTCTCTTATTGCATAAACAAACTAATTCTAACCATATTATCAAAATTCATGTGACACATCCTACAATTCCATAACTAACTAAAATTAATCTGATTCATAAAGAAATGACCATCAACACCCTTGAGTTGATAGATATTTCCATATATCCTTTTACCAGTAGCAATTACAGTTCCAAATCCTTTTCTAATCTCACAACTTTCATCCTTAAATACAAGATTATATCCTTTGCTACAAATTTGTCCAACACTCAAAATATTATGCCTTAAGCCTTTAACATAGTAAACATCTTTAGTATTATGCTTGCGATAAAAACTGATTGAACCTATTCCATAAATATTAGCTCTTGAATCATCTCCAAATTTAACTAATCCTCCATCATAATTTTCAAGTTTAACAAACTTAATTTTGTATTTGGTCATGTGATTAGAGCAGCCACTGCCAACAACCCAATAGTTGGTATCCTATCTAGCATGAAAAGAAAATACCAAGGTACCTTCAACCCTATCCTTCTTCTCTGGAACACTTTCCTTCTCACAAATTTAGAGTTAGCAAAGGTAGAATCATATTTTATAGCCAAGAACAAGCATTCATCATCATCTCCATAATTAGATTCATCATAAAAAATATCAGCATCTTTTCTAACAAAGTAACTTCTCTTAATCATCTTTCCTTTGTTCTCCTTACTTTTATTGTTCACAACTCTATTTAGACATCTTGAAGCATAATGACCTATATTTCCACAACTAAAACATTTGAAAGGTATTTTACCTTTGTACTTACCGGTTCCCTGTTTCATCCTTCTTACAAAGTTATCTTCCACATCATCAAGATCTTCTCCATCTGAATCTTCAACCTTTTCTAATTTTTCAACCTTGAAAGTAGTCTCTACTTCTATACCATTTTTCAAACCATGTTTTCTCATTTCAAATGAAGTTAGTGTACCCAACAACTGATCTCTAGAGTAAGTATTAAAATTTACAGCTTCCTTAATAGAAGATACCTTTTCACTATAAGAATCAAGAAGAGATCTAAGAACCTTCTTTACAACTCTTGGTTCTTTAACTTATGCACCAAGACCTCTCATCACACTTACCAACCCATCAACTCTTTGCGTGTAGATTGTAATTATTTCATCTTCAGAAATTCACAAGATCTCAAATTATTCCTTCAGATTCTACAACTTCACTTGTTTAACCTTGTCATCTCCTTCATAAATTCTTTCTAACTTATCCCAAACTTCTTTAGCAGTCTTAAGATTCATAACTTTTACTAATTCAAAATTTGAAAGACTGTTCACAAGAATAAATATTGCCTTACCATTTATTTTGTGTGCCTTGATCTCATCCCTTGTGCTTAGACCATTCATAGGTGCAACATATTGATTCTTTATTTCTTTTTCAATCTCATATCCAAAGGATTCCAGATATCCTTTCATCTTTGTCTTCTAGAATGCAGAATCTATGCCATCAAAATTAGGGCAATCTATCTTGTTCGCCATCTTGGATCTACCTCAAGCAATTATGCTCTTCTCCAAGGAACCTTGCTCTGATAGAAATTGTTGAATGAACAGACAACTAAGAGGGGGGTGAATCAGCTGTACCAAATTAAAACATCAAAACTCTCAACAGTAATCAAATCCACATGCATTCATTAACCTCTTAATCTATTATAATGAAAAGTAGATAACAAAAACTAAAATAACAACACCATACATAAGAGAACACTAGATTTATGTGGAAAACCCAATGATGAAAAAACCACAGTGAGGATTAGCTCACAATATAAGTAATTGCAAAATGGGCACAAGGGATCACTGCCAAAATAGGATGCATTGTCCAAAAAGGCTCATAGATAGGGCTCACTGCACAAAAAGGAAATAAAGATAGAAGATACGTGTTATACAAAGAACAACTTCTCAATGCAACAAAGAATCCACCATAATAGCTCCAACACCTTCACAGTCTTGTTTGAATGATTGCAGACACCTTCAGCTCACTACATCCAGAAGTCTAACACTTTGAATTTTACACTTCTCTACTCAAAATTGCACTCTACTCTTCAGAAATTTTCATCTCTTGAATCACACACATCTATCCTTTATATCTTATCAACCTTCAACATCTCAACTCATACTTATATCATCCTCAACCTTGAAAATTTTCTCCAAGATCGGCAACACATGCTTCATACTTAGCAATTTCAAATTAGGTTGGCACTAAACATTCTTGCAGTGGATAGGAATGAAAGTGGACCAAAACAAAACTTAACTGGGACCCAAATTAAATATCACATGCCACGCTATGCCTTAATTAACAATTGAACATCTTTGAATGTGGTGTAAACACCAGGTCAGTTGTTACCCATGAAAACACATTAAAATTTGACTTAGACACTTCCTTTGATCAATTTGAAACTTTCAAACAACAAAATCCACCTAAATGTGATCCAACAATATCTTGTAAACCAACAAAATCCTTCACAAAAAATCTAACTTGAAGATTATAAACATATTGTTTATCCAAGCAACACTACTAGACATTGCAATACTCTATAACTCATAAGATCTTCTTCCAATATTCCTAACCACGAATCATTTTGACACAGGAAAGAGAACAACACCATCAACTCTCCTTTAGAATCACAAGTACTAAAAAATTTGTTTGGAGAAATGAGGAGCAAATAAATTTCTCCTAGACACCTTTGTACATAACACTACAAAACCAGTTTACACACTAGTGAACACAACTTCCTCTGACCAACAATCTAGAAGCCAAAATTTTGGATATAGAAACTATGAACATCTCTAACCAACATATCCAAACCACAAAATCATAGCTTCACCTTATAATAAATGCAAAGAAAAACTAGAACACCTTTGCAAACCACAACACCTTTGCAACACCCTATTTCCTTATTTCATTAATTTTCTCAGTATCCTCGACATATGAATCATACATAGAAGATTGTCAAAGAAACAATCTCTTCTCAATGACTACATTACTATCATTAATAAAAACATAGGCTTGTTTATATCAATGACAACACCTTCATACTTGCAACATAGAAATCTAACCTAACCTAAACTAACTAATAGGAAAATATTTAAAAAATCCATTAACTACCTTAAATCAAAGTAGCTTCCTTTTCTGATCAACTTGGGATGCATTCCATGTCTATGGATAACCAACTATAAAAAAATAATTGAAAGGAATCCAATAGGATATTGGAATGACTCCCAAACGTTGAGAACAAAATATCTTGCACACTTAAATTGACCATGACTACAATCCTCTTGAATTGGATTAGCAAGAAAAAAATTATCCTTGATCGTCATCTTCATCCTTAAGAATGAGCATGATTTGGGGTGAATTGTTGATCTCTAACTGACTTGAATTCCTAATATGACCTCCTATTGAATATGTCATTTCTAAGTAACTATCATTGAATTGATGTTCAAGTTCTTTCTCTTTATTTTCTTTCTTTCCAACAAGTTTTGGTTTTGATGAATCGCTTGAAAGTATGGAGACTTCATTCTCATTATCATGTTGCATATTTTTATCCTAGGATATGATGGTTTTATGTGAAGGTCTAAGAAAAATTCCTCTAGCTCACCCTATAGTAGGTCTTAATCAATCTCCTCCTTGCTTCTTTCTATGACAAGGCTCATCACTTCATTATGGTAGGATTCTTGTTGGTTTAGATAAATTTTAATATTTTCCTTTAGGAATAAAAGATCTAATCTAATATCATGCTCAAACTAATGAGAAACCTCCTACAAGTCAGCCTCTTCACCCTCCGAAATAAGGTTTCCCTCATGTTATTGGTAGAACACTTAAACAATAGCTTCTTCTTCAAGCTATTTTGGAGTTTGCAATTTTGTCCCCTCGTCCCTCTCATCCTCAAACTTTTCATCATGGATCAAGAAATCATTAACGCCTTAAATAATTTCTTGTCACTCCAACATTTCTATTGATGTAGGTATGGGAACACCCTCTTTTTTTTTATCAAATAAATAATGGGTATCATCGAACAAAATCACTAAATCCTCCCCTCTATCATCACTCATCTACTCAATGTTTTACTACTTCAGGTAATAATGTTCACCTTATTCTTTTAGAAAGTTTGAACCTTCAATATCTATAGCACATGAGGACTCAAGAACAATAGGTAGTAACTCCTCTTCCTTAAATAATTCTCCTTTGCTAATTAGACCAACTAGCTTTCCAATAAATAAGTCCACATTTGAAGAGTGATATTATGTTAGGGAAAGAAGACTTACTTGAAAGTGAAACCTGGGGAATTCAACAAGATTATTGAGAAGGGATAATCTTTAAAGAGGCTTGTTCTTATGGGATATAAATTTGAGCCTACTATTTATATGTTCCTACAAGGTACTAGAACCTTTGAAACTTGGAACTTTGAAATGAGGCTTGGGAGGGACCACTTTAGCTTTTGCAGGAATTATTTCTCCCTAGCTTCAACTATCTAATTTTCTCTTCCTTGGAAACAATCTACCTTTGAAAGACATTCATCACATTGTCTTCTTTTTATATTCATTTATTACTCATACCTCCTTTGTGTTTCCATATCTTGTTGGTGAAGGTAGGTTTGATGGACAAGCTCTTCTTGTTGTAAGTTATGTTCTCACTTTCTACCAATGTCCCCTAACTTTTATTGGAATTTTGACATTATGTTTTTAATGCTAATATTTTCCATGTTCATATTTTGTGGTTAAATGGGGAGTGGGGAAACCTTCTGAATGGAGGCACAAAATACCACTTGAGGCTGATGATAGGTATGAACAAGCTTCCAAGAAGGTTGAGCAAGGATGGTTGGGAGGTAAGTATTATTAAAATACTAATAACTTATTGTAGCATAGTTGTGTGGAATAGAATTAGTATAATTTCCAACTTGATAATGTTGGCAGGGAGGTGTGATTTTTATTCTCATGAAAATAATAGGAGAAGTTATTTTGTTTAATAATATCTTGGTATGTTGAAGCATAAAAGAAGTTAGGAAAATACTTAGAAAATGTTTAAAATAGAGAAATTAGAATTTATCAACTAGAGAACTAAGCACATACTAGAAAAGTCACATAAATTTCTTGAACCAATAGGTATAATTAATAGAGTCACCATGGTTTTTGAGGAAACTTCCCTGAAGGAAAGATGAACTAAATATCACCTCAAAATAGTCTAGCATATGTTGTATATCTCATAAAACTTGATCCCATCAAGCATGCCAGAGATTGTTGTCTCTTGGAATTGCACCCCTACTGAACCTATTATTCAACATTCTAGGGAAATATGGTAATGATCTCAAGGTGTGAAACTGTTAGAATTTAGATTAGAACTTTAGAGAAGATCGACTTCCTTTCTAACCTAGATGCAATAGTGTTGTTCTAACCCAACACTAAATAACTCTAAATTTAACCCTATTATATCACATTATAGATGGAAAAGGAAAGAGATAAATACAAAAATAAAATGGTGGTGATGCACCTAGATTAAATGGTGTTTCCTCTTTCCCACTATAAAATAGAGAATAAAAAAATTACAAAAGATCATACACAATCCTTTATATTATTATCTTCCAAAGGTGTATATGGAGGTTAAGGTTTGATAGATGCTAAATAAAAATAAATAACCCATAATCAACACCTAAAAATAATATTAACACAAAATACATGCATAGAAATGAAAAATAATTCATACAATTATAGAGGTGGGAATATTTGCACCACTAGTACAAAAAAACAATATATGATTAAAAACTACTAAAAACTACATATAAATAACCAAACATGATCACATGACCATTATTAGTTTATTGCTAGTCATTTATAACATGATCAAATTGATGACTAAACCATTTTTAGTCATTTATTGGTTGTTTTGATTGATCGATTTGGTAGTATATTTAGTCGTTGATTTAGTCATTGTTTGTTGTAACCTGGTCACTTATTTAGTCATTTTTTATTCACTGATATATTTAGTAGTTAATTTAGTCATTGATTGTTGTTAACTAGTCACTTATTTAGTCATTTTTATTCACTAATTTTTGTCCATTGGTAATGTATTTAGTTATTAATTTTAATCATCATTTTGATCAATTTGGTATTATATTTAGTCATTTTTACTCATTGATTTCACTGGTCATATATTTGGTCATAATTTTTGTCAATTGGTAGTATATTTAGTTAGTTTAATTATTAATTGACATCAATTAGTAGTATATTTAGTCATTTTAATTAACTAATATTTGAGGATTTAAACATAAAACACAAAAGTACACATCAATCATTAATTGCACACAATAAGAAAACCATTGAGAAGGAAAAATCATTGAACTTTATTAAAAGAAAGGCATTCTTACAGCTTGCACAAGTCTAAAATATCTATCTTTCTTGAAAAATGCTTAGAAATAGAGTATTACAATTTTTTATTTTTAGTCACAAGACTGAAAATCTGAGTTACAATGCACATAAATGACAAGAAAGAAACTTCTCCAAAAAAAAATTTCAATGATGGAAACACATGCTTGGATCCCTTCAATACGAACACATGCCCCTTTCATCTCTTAAAACATGGGAAATCTTCCTGGAGCAAAATGTAACATGTAGAATCCAAGGAGAGTGTTGATTGTGTCCCATATATGAAGCTCTCTCCTTCAATGTAGTCAACAGTAACCTTAGAATATTTCCTCCTTTATATGCAACGCATCATTTAATATGAGAAATAGGGTGTTTCCTTTTCTTCCATGAAGGAAGTTGTGCCTCAATACAACCAACAAAATTACTATTAGTATCAATTCATAAAGAACAAAAGTGCATTATATATTGCAAGTTTACAAAAGTAAGCCCAAACACAGCAGAAAGATAAATCAATTAAAAAACTGTAGGAGACAGATCACATCCACAAACATGGGAGAGCTATGCAAAATTGGAGAAATTGGCTTGGCAAATGAAGGCAACAGGGTATTTCCAAATTCAATAATTTTACTTAATGCTATGGAATAGAAGAAAAAGAATCATTTATCTACCACCATAGTGAAAAGTTAGCAATTGCATTTGTTTTGTTAAACATGGCCCCTGGTACAACTATTAGAGTTGTTAAGAAACTTTGAGTATGCTGATTTTCACATTGCAAAAATATGAGAAAACAAATATTATAGTTGGATTCAACAAGATTTTCACACTGCAACAATATGAGAAAATAAATAATCAAAATGATTATTATAATATAAAAATTACCACAATCAATAGAAATTTTAATTCATAATAATATTGTGAAGAGATGAAAACACAAGTTAAAACTTATACAAATATGTTCACTAAGAATGACTATGAATACCTTATTGTCTTAACTTACAAGAAGTAAAAATGACTTACCTACAACCAAATACAGCTACATGTGTCTCACTAAAAAGTAATTTTTTTTCATCCTTGACCTTCACTTCATGTTTCTTCCACTAGCCATGGACACTATCATATTTGAACATGAGGTCTTTTTGCCAATGCTATTTCATGTGCCATCATTTCAATAACCCCAAAAACCTACTAGAATTAATCTACATTAGTGCCAAGATAATACCCATAATTATGATCTAGACCTAGCTTACAAAAAGAAATTTCAGGTGGTGCATTAAAACAACATTTAATAAAAAAGAAAACTTTATCATATACATCAATATTACAACAATGTAAGACAATCCTCAAAATTTTTAGTAAAATTTCAATCAAAATATAAAGTTACCATTATTTTTTAGTCTATGTTGAACTTGACAACAATGCCATTTATTATGCTTATTGAAAGAATTCAACAATAATACACATGTCATGCAAAGTCAACACTTTGAAGCAAGATCTAATTCCATACACCTGGGAGATTTGGTGCCTCTAAACTCAATAGATACATGTCCTTCAAACATGTTGTGATAGTGCAAATTACAAAATACAGTGATGTGTCATTTGGCAAGCTAGAGCTAGTTCATGTTACATGTTATGATATCATCTTAGACCTAGTACATATGACAGTTGGGGTTTGGTTATTGTGCATGTGTGACAAGTAAGAAATCAATTGATTTAATAAAGTTACTCATTCCAATTTATCTTGAATACATGCTTCTTTTAGTGGTTGTCAAGCTTGCATTGAAGAACATTGTATTGAGGTGATTGTAGGGATATGGGACTGTGCAAATTAAATGAATGATGTTGAGTGAAAGTTAGTGAATGCAGTGAGTATCATATCAAGCATATACACAATTAAAGTGTAGTATTGAATAGGTTTTGTGAATAAAGTGCTTCTATGAAAGCTATCCTTGAGAGGAGCATGTAGCATTATAACACTGCCACACAAATGATATTAAAGGGGTAGGGTTTTAATAGGAATCAATTAGCTCCCTATAAAAGTAAGAAACTAAGGGTTTTGTTGTGAGATTCATGAGAGATTAAAAGATAGGGAGTTAGACCATCATAGTTCATTGTCAATTTGAGGTCTAAATGCCAGGATAGTTGGTATTAGTTGACAGATTCATGAATCCATGCTTAGATTTTATGCTTAAACAGAGCTTCTTTTATGAGAAATGCACAAACAAGTACTAGAGATAAATACAGTTTCAGTGTCCACCATTTAAATCCTTTTTGTTTGAAAATATCATCATATACAAAATTACAATGAGGAAAGACTTATGCAAAGGATGTTATGATTGTGCAAGGGTTCAAAGTGCAAGGTAACAATCCTCTTAATCAAACTTTGAATAGTGCTTCAAAGATAGGTTGTTCTTGTGAAATGACAAGGAGGTGACTTTGCACGTTGATGCTAAATGCAAGCATAACAAATGTTTTTCTACAACACTAATTCAATTGGTAGGAAAAGACATGGGTTGATTTACATTACATGACCAAAAGATGACACAAAATTAATAAATCTTCTCCATCTCAATTCAACTCCAAAATTTTTGCAAGAGAAATTATTCTGAGAGATGTGAATCATTTCCATCATTTTAAACAAGGACAATGTTCTTGTGGAGAATATTGGTGATACTAAATGAAATAATCTGAAAATTATGCTTGCACTACAATAATGTGCACTACATCAGATATCTAGTAATAACAAAGGGACATCCATCAAAAGAATAACAATAGGGATTTTTTTTTTTCTAATTTTTTTTCCCTCTCTCCCCTCTCCCCTGCCCACATTTGAACTTCCTGTGCGCATGGTGGATTCTTTCCTAGGGGTACCCCATGGTCCCCCTCTACCCATCCCTGACTCAGGCCTTGCCTTGTCTCATGCGGACTCATGTCCCTCGGGAGACACTCCTGGCGGGACAGGTCTTTTGACTGCAGATATTTCAGTGTCGCCCATGTCTTCGGTTGAAGTTTTGATGATTGAGATTCCCTTTAAATCCCTTGGGTGGAAAGATGTTCTAACCAATAGTAAACTGGGCCCTATCCCCCCTCCTTTTCATGGGGATGAGGTCATTGTGTCTGGAATGGAATTTTCTATTTCTGATTCAGTTAGTGATAGAATTATCTCATCTATGGAGAATGCAGTTGTGGGTAGGTTTCTTTCTTTCTTCCTAACTATGGATATGGTCATAAAATTGGTTGTTGCTAAGTGGTGACTCAAGGGAAGTTTGGAAAACTGTGCTATGCTTGGTGGGATTTTCCTCTTCAAGTTCACGGTGCTAGAAGATTTGTTAGCGGTTCTATCTTCAAGACCTTGGTTTTATGGTAAACATAGTTTAGCTTTATGTCATTGGAAACCAGGGTTTAACCCTAAGGTGGACCTCAATAAGTTAGCTCTGGTCTGGATTCACCTCCCTAAGTTGTTGTTGGAATACTAGGATGAATCAATATTCAAGAGCATTGGCGATTCCTTGTGAAACTTCATCACTTCCGACTCCATTACCAGATCAAAGTCTAGGTTAGTGTTTTCCCGCTTCTGCGTGAATATTTGTGTGAACAAATCCTTTCCTAACTCTATTAATCTCTACTCTAAATTCGGGTCATGGGTTCAACCTGTGTGCTATGAAAATGTTGTAGTATTCTGTAAGAAGTGTGCCAAACCCAGGCACCTTATTTCTAACTGTAATCAACTTTTAAAAAGGATCCTATCAAGGGAGACGTTGTTGCTCCTTCTGGTTCTCCTCTTGGTATTGAAGACCCAGTCAAAGATGATTCTACATCTTTGACAACTTTCTCTGACATTCCTAGCTCTGAGACTCCTATGTACAAGTTAGTGGCCAATGAATAATTTCCTAATCCTAGTGCTCCTATTCCTAATTTTGTGACCGCAATTGATCCGGTTGAGGGCCTAGCTAACCTGTCTATAGCTATGAATATGGCTAGTGTTAATGTGTTGGAAGTAGATAATCCTACTGCTACCATTGCTTATGGGGATGAGGTCCCTACTGGTGGTGTGTCGTTGGAGGTGGCCTCGGTTGGAACTAGTGAGACTGATGGTGAAGAGGGTGAAATATGGGAGGATCTGGGCTTGGGTGAGGTGTTTGCTTTCATCTCAGGAGATTTGAAACAAGATTCTGCTACTTATGAGGAGAACTGAATCACTTTGAAGAAAAAAGGGAGGAAGAAAAAAGCAGAAGTGGGTGGTGATTCCAAGCCAGGGACACCAAGCCATAGATCCACGAGATTAAGGGAAACCACAAATGAGATTTCCTTGGGAAAACAGAGGGCATTGGAAGTGTCCTCTAATAAAGGTAAAAAATGAAGGTCATGTCTTGGAATATGCATGGGATGAATAGCTCCCATAAGCAACTTTCCTTAAAGAATTATATTATGGAATATAAGATAGATGTCTTACTCCTACAAGAAACTAAAATGAAGAAAGCCAGTTTTGATAATATTGCTTAGTACTTATGGCCGGGGGCCTCTTAATTTTATAGTGATGCTAAAGGGGCCTTTGGAGGTCTAGCGGTGCTCTGGAACCCTAGATTAAATGGCATTGAACTATTTTGTTGTTGAAATAGTGTTAGTGTCTCTTTTACCTTCCCTAGCCACTCTTGGTTGCTTATCAATGTGTATGTGCCCAACCAAAGGAATAATAGAATATCCTTATGGGTGTCTCTTGCTGACTGGATAAAAAACAATAGTGATTCTTGTTGGCTGGTGGCTGGGGACTTCAACTCCCCCCTTTATCCTTCGAAGAAAAGTGGTGGTTTGATCGACTACTCTGACATCATGGCTTATCTCGCACACTTTTTGAGTTCTATGGGCCTGATTGATATTGATTTGTCAGGCCAAGCTTTTACCTAGTCCAACAGACATATGGGTGAAGACTTAATTCAAGTTAGATTGGATCACTTCCTATGTTCTTACAACTGGTTTGGCCTACTTAGTGCCACTCTACAGGCTTTACCTAGGACTATTTCTGATCACAATCCTTTGTTGCTAACTTTGTGTGATTAGTTTGTTGTTGGACCTTATCCCTTCCACTTTGAAATTATTTGGAATTCCCACCCTAATTTTAAAATAATTTTTTTTGAATGGTGGAATATCCCTATGCGTGGTTCCCCCATGTCCAAAATATTTTTTAAGCTAAAACACATTAAATGTATGGTGAAAGGCTAGAACAAAAGGGTCTTTGGGGATGTTTTATAGGAGAAAAAAATCATTGGGGAAAAGTTGAAAATGGTTCAAAAGAGAATGGAGGAGTGTGATATCAGTTTGTCCACTTGCAACCAAGAGAAGGAGAACTAATGGGAGTGGGAGCAAATTCTTAAGAAAGAGGAGATTTTCTGGAAATAAAAATCCAGGGTGCAATGGTTGAAAGAAGGAGATAGGAACACCTCCTTCTTTCATATTTCGACTGTCAAACATAAGAGGAGGAACCAAATAAACAAGTTACACAATGCAAAGGGCAAGGTTGTTAGTTCTCCCTCTCTAATTGGCTTAGTGGTTGCAGACTATTTCAAGAAGGCTTATGCGACTCCCTTTGATGTTCCTTACCTAGCTCTTGGCAATCTGCTAGTTGACTCACTTCCAAATTTAATTTCCCAGAATGACAATTTGGGGATTCTCAATGTTGTCACTCTTGAGGAGGTTAAGGTGGCCACTTTCAGCATGGGGACCTTCAAAGCTCCTGGCCCTGATGGTTTCCCTTCAGCTTTCTTTTAGACCTTCTGGGAGATCATTAGTGAGGACCTTGTTCTTGCTGCTCATGATTTCTTCAAATCTGGTAAGATTCTTAAGCAACTAAATCACACTTTCATTTCTCTTATTCGCAAGGTGGCGGATCCTCAACATATGGCAGACTTTCACCTTATCATCCTTTGTAATATTTTTTATAAAATCCTCTCAAAAATTTTGGTCAACCACATCAAACTTCTTGATAAAATTATCAACCCGACTCAAAAAGGGTTTGTGCCTGGTAGGCATATCCTTGATGCTACCATTACAACACATGAACTAATTCACTCAATGGATAGGTGCAACTATGCTAGAATGGCCCTTAAATTGGACATATCTAAGGCCTATAAAAAAGTGATCTAGAATATTGTCCCTAAAGTTCTTTCTAAGTTTGGTTTCAATCAATTTGTGATCAATCTTATTATGGAATGTATTACTACTATTAAGTACTCTATTTTGGTTAATGGATCTCCTTTTGGGTTTTTTCATGCTGGAAGAGGAATCAAACAGGGAGATCCCATGTCTCCCTATCTGTTTATAATGGTGCAGATGTGCTAAGCAAGAACTTCTCTAATATGTTGTCGGAGGGGTCCATAAAAGGAATTAAGGTTGCTTCCACCCTTGCGCCAACTGTGATTCAACAATTTGTGGATGATACCTTTCTATTTGGGAAAGCCTTGGTGATGGAAGCCAGGAAATGGAAAAATTGTCTCAACAATTATGCTGCTTGCTCTCGACAATGCATTAACTACAATAAAAGCATGATTTACTTCTTCAACAACACTCCTAACCTTCAAAATCGGGTGACTACTATTTTGGGCTGCCAGAGTGGTTCTCTCCCCTTAGTTTATCTTGGGCTACCCCTAACTATCAAAGATGTCACTCCTAAGTTTTGGAATTCTATCCTTGAAAGGATTCAAAGGAAGCTTGTTGGGTGGAAAGGCTCTCTACTTAGCCATGCTGGTAAGCTTCAACTCCTTTTTGTCATTCTTCAAGGTATCCCTATTTATTTCCTATCCATATTTAAGATACCTAGATATATTGTTGACAAGTTAGAGAAAATCTAGAGGTCTTTCCTCTGGTCGGGCACTGAGGAAAAAAAGAAACTCACTTTGATTAAATGGGACAAGGTTTGTCAACCGAAAAGTTGTGGTGGTCTTGGGATAAGAACCATTTCTAATTATAATAAAGCTCTTATGGCCAAAGTGGGCTGGGATCATCTGAGGGATAGGAAGGACTGGTGTGAAATAATGAATGCCAAATACCTTTTGAATCGGCCATTGATTGTCTTCCTTTCAGAGGCCCACCCTACAAGTTCCTTGGTTTGGAAGGGTATTTGCAGTCTTCAGGACCTTATGAGGAATGGGATCAAATGGAAGATAGGTAATGGTAATAAAATCAGATTCTGGGAGGATTCTTGGTTACTTGACTCTGCTGGATTCTTCAGAGTTCAGGTTCCTTAAGGGTCGTGCTCAACAAGTGTTTGGTATATATATTAGTGATTATTTTCTAGGACTCTTGAGAGCTAGGAAATGGAATGACATTAGCCTTTGTTTCCATTTATCCCCTAATCTTTGTCTTCTAGCCAATAAGTTGCAGGAGTTACTCTCTCTCACCAGGATACCCCCTTCTCACCGTGGGGACAATTTCTCCTAGATCCATGATAATTAGGGTGATCATATTGTTAAATTTTCTTATAGACAGATGATTGATTAGGGTGTGGTCAATAATCTATGGAAAAGGGTGTGGAATAGATACATGATACCAAAAGTTAACTTCTTCTAGTGGACTGTATGTCATAACATATTTCTTACTCAGGATAATCTAAGGAAAAGGGGATTTTAGATCCCCAATAGATTCATTTTGTGTAAATGCAACGAAGAATCAATTAATCATTTGATGTTACACTGCCCCTTTGCTACTCTAGTGTGGGAGTTGGCTTTAGGAAGATTAGGAATACAGTGGATTATGTGCAAGGGCATCACATCCTTTATATTGATTTTGTCTGGTCCCTTTTCTGATCCGCTAACTAGTGAAATATGGAACCAAGTTCTTCCCATTATATGTTGGTGCTTATGGAAAGAGACGAACAATAGGATCCTTAGGAACACTGAGATGATCCCAAAATAGGTGTTTGGTATAGGAGCTCAACTCATTGAGGAAAATATCTCTCTTCAAAGGGAGAACCCCAGATAAAGGTCCCATAGAGTTGGAAATAAGCATAGCTAAAGCTTGGCATTAGAACCTGGATGCCAACTTGTATGACAACTCCAAAATTCTTGCTAGGAGAGCCACTATTTGAAAACTCCTGATAGGAGTTGGTATAAACTAAACTTTGATGGGGATGCTAAGGGAAAACCGAGAAGAGCAAGTATATGAGGTGTCATTAGGGACCACAAAGGAAAGTTGGTGGTTGGTTATGTTGGGGGGATTGGTCTCCATTCTTCTATGATAGTGAAAGCTAGAGCGCTATTAAAGGGCTTACAAATTGTTGTTTCCTTCAGGATAGAGAACTTGCACATTGAAGGTGACCTTAAGTCCATTATTGATGCTATTAATTTTGATATACTTTTGGGGTGGAACACTAAGGATATTCTTCTTGACATTAGATTCCTTATGTCTAAATTAAAATTAAAGGTGGCCAGTCAATTTACAGAGAGGGGAACCAAGTGGTTGATGCCTTAGCCAACTTTGGCTCCCATTGGAAATTGTCAAAATGCTAGCGTGATTTAAGTCTACTTCCGCCAAATATTCAGAGTATTATAGTGAAGGAACAAATCCCTTACTTGACTCATGATGGAAACACAATAAGTGCTTAGCTAGATTCTTGGGGGGTCCAAAAGCTTTTTCATTGGGCTTTGTGGTCTTATTATTTTGATGAGATGGATGATTAGCTATATCGATGGGATGGATACCAAGTGGATTTTTTCAAACTATAGAATGGAGCCTGTTTGGAATAAGGAAAACATGTTTAGCTGTGACAAGTACCGGTTGATTAACTCTAAGATGGTTTGTACTTGTCGTAGTCTCCTTATGGGTATTTTCTTAAGATCGTAGAGTTTCAAATTTTGTGTTTTCAAATTTGATGTGACTTGTAATTATGAGACAAAGCTCCTTTTTGGATTTTCCTTATCTTCTATTTTGGTTTCACACCTTATAGTTTCTATCTATAGTATAACTAAAATTGACCAACCCCTAATTGTTATTAGTTTAGAGATTTCTAAATATGGCCTTGCAGCTATCCTACCTAGATTTTAGTATTTTTGCTACATGGAAGGAAATCCTTCCCTTCCGATCATGTCCTTTTTGTTTATCCATTTATGTGAAGAAATCCTCATTAATTCCTATGCTATGATTGTTACAGGGAAATTATTAACTCATGTGTGTGACCTATCCTTAGGCTTGATTCCCAAAGATTGTCATTTATGGCTTAATTGCCTTATTGTGCGGGTGATTTTTCACCTTGCAATTATCTCTAACATTATGTTTTTTCAGGGTTCCTAGTTATACTATGCGCAATGCAAAATCATGGGGGGAATAGGTGCGAATGAAGCTAGATAATTGCAATGAATTTCGCAAAGATCCACTAGTCTGGCACATTTGTGTCAAAGATGGCATTGCTCCTCTGATGGAGAGACTTGTGGGCCATGACCCTAATCTCTCGACCTAGTTCATCAACTCTTGGAAGAATTGACATGTGTCTCTGGGAGGCATCTCCTTTACGGTGGATGAGGAAGTGATTGAGCAGGCGACAGGCCTCCAAAGCTCTGGCATGAAGCATCCTAAACATTCGAAGACCCAGGACAATGTTAGTATGGAAAAATTCTTTGTGGGTGATGAGAATCCAGTGCACAACCAGTTTGGGTTTGAATAGGAGGCTCTTCCCCAGTCGTGGAACCAGGTGTGTCTAGCACTGATGAAATATCTCACGCTAGAAGGAAGGTACAAGACCTATTAATTCTACCATTTTCCCTTGTTAAATCACCTTAGGCATAAAGTTTTACTGAGCTTTCCCTTTTTTTTGCTAATGGACCTTGAAAACTCAATCAAAAATTGTGTGGAGTCTGGTGCTTTAAATCCCAATGAACCCACTCCCCTACTGCTCCACCAGGGTCTTATCCTAAGACTCTACCACTTTCACCTGGCTTTATGCCCTCTAAAACCCATTTCAGCCATCCGAATTGAGGAAATTGAGCCACCCACTAAGACCAACTTATCTTCGGCCGAATCAAAAGGCCTTGTCAAGAAAAGTCACCCGGTCCCTATTGATAAACCCAAACATGCTACCAAAAAACTTAAAGGTATTGAGGGTTCTGCCCAAACCAATGTGGCGGTGAGCTTGTGTGACCTCAACTCTACCCCTGCTAAGACTCCCAGTAATCCTACCCCAAAAAAGAAAGGTAAGGAGGAGAAGGAGCCTCTGAATAAAGGGGAAAATGTTGTGAGAAAATATTCGTTGGGTGATATGGTGGTGGCAGAGACTATGGTTATTGGATGTGATGCCATTATTCAATGCTCTAGTAGGTTAGAAAACAATAGGAAAAAAGTGCAGGTCAAGGATTTGGACATTGAAGAGTTGTCTGACAACAAAGATAGCAGAGTTGAAGAGGTGTCAGATGGTGAAGAAGGTGAGAAAGCCAGAGGTCCCTCTTCCATTCCTTACAAAGGTAAAGCTCAAAAGGAGGTTTCAGCCTCTCACTCTTTGGAACTGTTGGATATTGAACAAAATGATACTGACTACACTATGGGCGGAGGGGAGGAGTTTGGTGTGCTAAAAGAAAGAATGGACCAAATGGACAAAAAATTCAATGGTTTGACCTGTTTCATGGTCAAACTTGTTCACTGTGTCACTAGTACCCTATTAGCTGTCATGAAGGAAGAGATGGAGATGAAGAAGGCTGAAGACCACTAGGAGTGGATCAGTGATGATTTGGTTCAGCTTCTATCAAAGAACTAGGAGAACACTAGCTAGTCTACTGCTGATTTTTTGTTGGTCTGAGTGTTGTTAGTCCGTGTCTATTTTTGGTTTTGTGTTTTTTTTTGTTACTTTTTTTATCTTGGACTCTATTGGCCCTTGTGGCTCTTTGTGAATAGTACAACACCCTGAAAATGCTTCTTACTTTACCAAGAACAATAGGGATTTTTTTGTCATATGTTGTAGTTACAAGTGCCTTGATAGACATATAAGAAAATGTGGAAGCATAGACAACGAAAACAAACTATTTCAAAAAATTCCTCAAATAAATGTGATCACGCAACCTGCTCTCCTACAAACACTTCAAGTCATGCTAGCGGTGATGCGGGAAAGCTCGCATCACCACTAGCATGACTTGAAGTGTTTGTGGGACAGTGGGTGCTAAACGGTTCATAAGGAAGAACAAAGCACCTGAATTCAAGAAGAGAAGATTTTCAATATTTTAGCACACTATAGTAGGTATTCCTCTCTCTACTTAGCGAATATCCTCCAACCAATTCAAATTTAGAGTCCAAATTTCTCAAAGAAATGTCAATCTATGGAGTAGAATTTTAAAATTCAATGAATGAGATTACCAGTGAAGGTTAAGGCCATAATCATTTCAATGGTCATCCTCCCTGATGGAAATTGATCCAACCCTATAGCAATATTAACATAAGGAACGTTGAAACCTTTATAATCCATCACATAAGCGTAAGTCTAGAAGCTTAATCAAAAGTCCTAAATTGATAGATGGAAGAGTAACCCATAACGAACAAAGGCCTTAGAATAAAAATGAGATTAAATGAGTAATTTTCTATGACATCTCCTAGAAATATAAGCTATTGTATTTTAAGTAGGAAGAGTGCTCCCTCTGGAATGATTGTAATCAAAAAAAGATACCACCCACTCTCCCGCAAACACTTCAAGTCATGCCAACGGTGATGTGGGCTTTCCCACATCACCGCTAGCATGATTTGAAGTGTTTCCAGGAGAGAGGGTGGCATGATATCACATTTCTTTGAGGAATTTTTTGAAACAGTTCACTTGTCTTGTCTATGCTTCCACATTTTCATGTATGTCTAGCAGGGCACTCCTGCAACACATTTCTTTGAGACATTTTTTTTAATAAGATTTTGTCTTGGCAATTTTGCACAGTAATGTTTCTAATATTTTGTCAATCTACATTGTATTCTTTTGATTATGAAATTAACTAATTCTTTTCTTTTAGGAGAAAATTACTCTGAAGAAGTTCATAATTTTTAAAACAAGGGATTGCAAGGAGGGGTTTCATATTGGAGTTGAAGTGGCTGAAGATGACCCTCAAATATTAAAAATGTTCTATACTCTTAAATGAGAAGTCAAATGAATTTGATGAATGGAACCAATAAATGATTAAGTTTGATTTAGATAGATGTCATGTGCCATGCTTTGTTTACTTTCTTGAACGTCCACACTCAAAGTATAAAAATGGTTAACATACTCTATCAATGCCCTTCACCTGCAGTAGTGACCCTACAAACATTTGAGGAAGAAGTGAAGAGTACTATCACCATTTTCAATTCTCAAGACTATTTTTTGAATTGGAAGGTGAAATGTTGTTTGTCCATGTAGATGTGGACTTTGGTGTTGCTAGAGAGTTATCTTATAATTCATGTGAATCCTAGAACATTTCCAGTTCAATTATGCTAAGAAAATATGCATCAAAAGGTTTAAAGTTTAAAGGCTATACATATTCAAAATATATATTTTCCTAGATGAATGTAGACTTTCCTTTGAGGAAATGCATGTGATTGGTCAATTGATATTTAATTGAGTTCTTTAAAACTATAACTAACACCAAAATTATATTTGAGGACATTAGACACATCTAACCATAAAAAAAGATAGTATTCCCCACAACCAACCTAACTTACTTGTCATTGAATATTAAAAAATATTGATCAAATTTATTTACAAATCAAAATAAAAAATAGTAATTCACATAACAGTGTCTTTTCATAAGTTGATGAATGTCTTGAAATACAATACTAGCATACAAGTTTTCTTGCTGACATATAGTGGGTAATCATTTTTTTCTTTTATGATTTCAAGGACATTTAAGTCTTCCATCATAGTCATGGATATATGCAGCTTGACTCATTAGCATACAATTTAAGATAGTGACTTGCATGGCTGCAGATAATTAACATTTTCATATGATATTCAAATTGTGATTTGACATAGTTAATAGTGGTTCAATTTCTTTATTGGTTTCCATAGTTAGCAAATAGTATGGCAACAGATTTGGGAGGAATTTTGGCTTCATTGAGAGGGGTGATTTGTGTATTTCACCAATCATTAGAATTACTAATTCTTTGATGGAATTGGGATTCTCCTATGGTCATTAAATTTGGTGCAACCACCAAAAGGGCATCAAATACATTATTGAGAAGCTAGGTAGAATCTTCCTCATAGAGGACTAAATTCAGATAAATTATTAGATGGAAAACATAGTCAATGATTTTATGCTATCTTATCAATGAATTATCTAGCTTTTCATCTCCTCTCCCACAACTCAAAGGAGGTAGTTGGTGTTTTTATTTGAATAGATGTGGTTATCACATGATTTCAACACAAAAAATGGCTCTGTGGTGCAATCAACCCCCATCATACATGGATTAAAAATTTATAATTTTGTAAACAAGATAAACCATGTGAGGAAAAATATAAATGGATGGAACAAATCTACATTTGGTAATATCTTCTCATAGCTACAAATAATTGAGATAGTTCAATCAATAATGTACTCTAGCCTCTCACAACATATAGTGCAGTATTACAAGACTTGTCAAAACTCAACTATACTTATTGCTGCAATGAACAATTGTTCACCATAGTGAATTAATCTAGTTTTTTTGCATTGGAGAACAAAATGGATCTGTGATTTAGAGGAAGGAGAGAGACCTAAAACAAATTTCTTATCACCTTCAAATAGAATTTCAAAACTTAAGGCTGCAATTATGCATTTTGTTCATCCTAGACAATAAGTTCTCAAACCCAAAAGGTGGGGCAGCAATTCAGACCCTTTTGGTCATAATTTCCTTCAGGTACTTGTTAAATGGAATGTGAAATTTTTTTTGGATACCCTTTTGGCTCTTACTAAACATATATTAAAATGAAGTAGGGTTGTTTTGTATGGAACATGGCAAAACAAGGTGTTCATTGATCAAGCCCATAGGCTCCCTCACTATGAAATGAAAGGAACATTCATTAATAACTTTCACAAAACAAATAATGAAGCAAATCACTTCATTTTATTGAAGATGAATTAATTATAGACTTTTCCTCCAATTTTCATAAAGATCGAATAGTGGAAAAAAAAGTTATGGCATTTTTTCTCAAACTGCAAACCCTGGGCAGCCACAAACCTGCTCTCACCAAAACTGGCATAACTCATTCAAAACTTAATAAAATTTGTTTAAACAAAAATCATATGAAACTAGACTCATTTATTCATATTTTACCATTTTTTTCATACTATAAATGTACCGTACATGTCCATAAAAGCATGTTTTTAGACTAAAAATTCTAGAAAACATTGTTAGAACAGGACAACCTTCACCAAAATTGCCACATCTCCCATAAAAATCAATGAAATTTAATGCCACAAAAAGAAAAAGAAAAAATATTCACATTCCAACACTATAAAATTGGTTTAAGACCTGCATATAGGTCGTACAAGTCATGCCAATAGATAGAAAATGCTACAACTTTTAGAAAACACCAAACTTCATTCCATTCACTCCAAGTTTGAAAAATCAACACAATAATGCTTTCCTTCAACCATTTCATCATATTCATGATTTTTCCCAACAATTTACAATTGATTCCCACATTCTAACAATTTCATATAACTGAAAACCACATTTTTGACAACTTTCTAAAAAACGTTGCATGACAATTTGGCATCTTTTGACAATTTTTGTAATTTTCCAACTTTTCCCACCAACGACTAAACCCACAACCAAAAATGAATTGAATACATAGGATATGGTCATAAATTTCATTATTAACCACTAAAACTCATTTCAACCCAAAATTACAAAAGTACCAAAAATGAGCAATAATGAAGCACCTAGTGCCCCTGCACCATACACCCAAGGGGAAGAAAACTCAAGTCCCACTTGAGTGCAGGTCTTCTTTTTCTTCCTAGTCTTCCATCGTGGACTTCTTCAACATACATATTTGATATGTGGAATCTTGATTTTCTTGCAAACATTCAAATGTATGTTTCATTTTTACCTTAGGTCTTCCACTTCTTTTCCACTTGTCAGTTAACTAGGAATTCATTTCCAAAAGTTGATGCTCCTTACACCTTGATGAATGTTCTGTATTCCTAACTTTCCTTGGATATTTCTTCTTCTTCTTGCACCATCTCTTACTTAGCATCTTCTCAGCTTCAAGGTTCCAAAACTCTAGTTCTTATTTATAAGCCGCATTACCACTATCCATGTCTTCATCTTCATCATTTGAATACAACTTGTCAGCATATTAATCATCCATAAAATCAGAAAATACAACCAGTACCTCTGTTGTTTTTGCAACATCTTCTTCATCATATTGTGCTATATTTGCATAACAATATTCATACACTACATTCACTTCTACTTCTACTTTATACTCTTATCCATCTTTATTTTCATTTGCTGCACCTGTAAACACATACTCACAAATATTGTTAGAAACAAAATTTTGAGTCTCAATGGACTCATTTTCTTCATTTTTTTCCTCTTCCTTGGATGGCTTGTAAAGTAATTTCAGCCACCTTCTCAATTTGTTAACTTCCTATTGCTTCCTTCTATTTTCCATCATTTTCTTAACATACTATTTCACCTTCTTTCTCATTGGCCAATGCCAAACATTTTCTTGATAGGCTTTCTCAAGACATTGTCGTAATACAAGCTCAACACGTTTTTCAAACTCTTCCATTCTTGTATCAAACTCTACAACTAGACTTACCCTATTGTCTTTCATCTTGTCATTCTTTTTGAGGCCTTCTTTCTTATCTTTTTGTTGCATCTTATTGTCTTTGTGATACCTCACCTAGGTTTTCTTCCCTTTTCCTCACTACCTAGTCTTTTGGCATCCAGGTTCTTCTCTTCAACCTGTCAAAAACAATACACAAGCATCCAAAACTTCCCTTTCCCAGATATTCGGGCTCTGATACCAAAATAATGTAGAAGAAGGAGAAAGAACTCAAATAACTTTCCTATCACCTTCAAACAAGATTTCAAAACTTAAGGCTGCAATTATGCATTTTGTTCATCCTAGACAATGAGTTCTCAAACCTAAAAGGTGGGGCAGCAATTGAGACCTTTTTGGTCATAATTTCCCTTAGATACTTGTTAAATAAAATGATTTTTTTTTTTATACCCTTTTTTCCCTTACTAAACATATGTTGAAATGAAGTAGGGTTGTTTTGTACAGAGCAAGGAAAAACAAAGTGTTCATTGATCAAACCCATAGGCTGCCTCACTATGAAATGAAAGGAACAGTCATTAATAAATTTCACAAAAAAAATAATGAATTCAATCAATTTAGTGAGATTGAAGATAACATAACTACATAATTTTCCTCCAATTTTCATAAAGATCCAATGGTGGAAAAGAGATTTATGGCATTTTTTCCCAAACTGCAAACCCTAGGTCTTCACAGACCTACTCTCACCAAAACTGGCATAACTCATTCAAAACTTAATAAAATTTTCTCAAACCAAAATCATATGAAACTAGACCCATTTCTTCATCTTTTCCCATTATTTTCATACTATAAATGTACTATTCATGGCCATAATAGCATGTTTTCAGATTGCAAATTCTAGAAAACATTGTTAGAATAGGGCAGCCTTCACCAAAATGGCCATATCTCCCACAAAACTCAATGAAATTTAATGTCAAAAAAATAAAAAGAAAGAATATTCACATGCCAACAATATCCAATTGGTTTAAGACTTGCATATAGTTTGTAAAAGTCATTCCAATAGATAGAAATTGCTGCAACTTTCATAAAACACCAAAAAATTCCATTCCATTCACTCCAAGTTTGAAAAATCAATACAATAATGCTTTCCTTCGACCATTTCAGCATATTCATGATTTTTCCTAACCATTTAAAATTTATTCCCACATTCTAACAATTGCATGTAACTAAAAATCACATTTTTGACAACTTTCTAAAAAAAGTTGCATGACAATTTGGCAACTTTTGACACTTTTTGCAATTTTCCAACTTTTCCCTCCAATGACTAAACCCACAACCAAAAATGAATTGAATACATAGGATATGATCATAAATGACCTTATTAACCACTGAAACCCATTTCAAACCAAAAATACAAAAATACCAAAAATGAGCAATAATGAAGCACCTAGTGCCCCTACACCAATTTGGCAAAACACGTTTGGCTCATAAGATGGAAAGCATTGTCAGTTGCGAGGTGATTCCCATTGAGAGTTATTATAAAATAGATAAAATCAAGGATTTTAAGTTTTATGACTTCAACTCCCTTGATTTATCTCTTCTTTTGAAGAATATACAAGATATAAGAGCTCGGTGGATTGCTAGGATTCCTTTGTTTGATTTTGAGAAATGCATAGATAGTGGCTATGAAAGAAGTTTCAAAGGACAAGATAAAATGCATCATTACAAAGATTTGTACCAAGATGACAACCTACAACTCTTCCAAAGGCAGTTAAGAAGATAAATGGAAAGATTTTAGAAGGTATAGATGTATTGCATATGCAAACTATGACAGTCATGTTGCTAATGAACTAAAGAGTCATAGTCATTTCATCAAAAGAAACTCAAACAAATTCTAATGCACTCACATTACACATGATGAAGATTCTATGAGAACAGTAGCATGCATCATGAAGGAGAGTACAGTCATAAGCAAAACCTTTTTGGTTATAGGAAGGGAAGGTATGAAGATGAAAGGATAGTCACCCAAAGGATTGAAATGATAGTCTAAAAGCATGAAGATAAGGTAACTTTCTATTATGACAATCACAAAGATGACCATAAATCAACATAAGTTTTAAAGCCACAACCAATTGAGGAGGATTTTCATAAAGGTCATTGATGAAGGAAGGCAGAAAAGGCAGTCTTATCCATGAGTATTTGAGACCTTGACAAAGGTAGTGATAAAGATAATTGAGGATAGTCAAATTAAATAGTCAAGGTTTTAAAGAAATACAATCTTAATGACTATCATGAGGAGTAAGGATAGCCTTTGACTGTAATAAATATAATCATCATTCACCAAAACCTTTAATTCTTGGTGATTGTTTTATCACTATATTCTAAAGCTACTTTGAGGATATGAGGAATGGTAGTCATTATACATGAAGATGTATCTTTTAGATCAAACCCTAAGGGTTTTATAATAGGAAGATTTCAAAATTTGAAGGGATACGTCATTAGGAAGTGCAGATTGATCATGCATAGGGGGAAATTAAGTGTGGAGACTGTTACCTAGGGTTTCAAAGATGCAACAAAGGGAGTGACTCTATTGCTTTCAAAAGAAAGATTCATTGGAAAGAAGTCCAAACCTTGAATTTTTCCTCTCTACCATCAAGAAGGGAGTTCAACCTCACATTGATAATTCAATCATCCCATCATATCAAGCATGTGAGATGTGGAAATAGTGAAGACCAAACCCTTATGGGCTTCTTGTGCATGCAAACCATGCCAATACAATCATATGGTCGTGATATGCTTCTTCACTATGATGACTAATCATTGCATGATAATGTAGACTATCACCGTGTTTGGTACTTGCAAATGAAATTAATAAAGAAGTGAAAATTTTAAAAGTGTAAAATAGTAGGTTAATTTTTATATTCTAATAGTTATTGAGTTGTATTCACTACACCAGAAACCTGAATGTCTATATGAAAAACTAGTGCATTGTCCATATCTAAGTACCTTATGCAATTCTTAACAAATATAAATATAAAGTTTGTTTTTAAAAAAAATGACTATATTTTGTATTTAATGAATTAAATAACTATCTATTATACTTGGAAACTAATCTAAGAAGAAATTTTTAAATTTTACAAATTTATTAAATAACTTTTTTTAACAAGAAAACTATAAAATTTATAAGTACATTTGTACATTTTTAACAAATCTTTTAATTTTAATTGGAATACTCACATATAGATATATTTCCCAAATATTTTGGTGTATAAAAACTAAACTTCTACACAAATTATTCCATAAAACTTTTGCAAAATCTATTCATTCTAAGTTAAATTTTGAAATGAAAAAAATTGACAAATATTATCTTAAAAAAATTCTAGATCATTAAAAAAATTAAGCACTTGTTAAAAAAATTAATAACCAAATTGCCATGGCCAACCATAAAAATTGCTTTAGTTAACTAGGCATTTAAGCCATATGAGGGTGGTTCCGTGTCTACAAATACTGTGCTAAAGTTTTATGGAGGAGTGCCAAAGGAGAGTGTGGTAACATAGTCCCCCTCTGTGGAGGCCTTAAGTGGACTAAAATAGTTTCCTTCTTGGCTCTTGTCATTTATTATTTTGTGGAGGAAGAGTTTATCTTTGGAGAATATGAATGCAGCCCTATCTAGGCTTCTTTTCATTACATTTTCAAATTATCTTAGGCGGTCTAATGAATTTTCATAAAGAGGAGAAGAGGGTGAGAGCCTGTGCAATAATTATAACTTCAAAGAAATAAATCCATGCCCACCTTTAGGAACTGTATTATAGGAAAAATGGCTTGACATATTTAATAATATAAATGGTAGAACTGAAAGACAAAGAAAGATATGCTGCTTCAAATGTCAATTTTAATTGGGTGTTCCTAGTGGATCTCTTGTAGAATGATATAATATTGAAATTATTTATAGAACAAAAACAAAAAGTCTCAAAGATTCAATTATCTAAGTCAAATCCCAATGTCAAAAAATAATGAATTATAAAAAAAAGTTGAATTGAGAAAATAAAAATGCAGATAACATTATGCACCACTAGCAGCTCTGTTGGGGGATCAGATGGCCACAAAGAGGGCTCAAAAAACATCAACTCTTGGTGATTGATTGCAGTAAATCCATAGATTTTAGACCCAAACCCTACTGAAAAGGAGTTGACACCATAAAATTTGGGGCTACACAGACATGGGTAACATAAGAATTTGAATATCTGAACTCCATTGCATAATTTTTTATTGAAAAAGGAGAGTTCCATGTAGTTGAACACAAAAAAAATATCTTAAAAATTTGCACTGAGTCATACTACATTAGTGATATCCTTGTGTCCTAAAGTTATACTTTCTGAAGAAGTCATCTATTCTCCATCAAACATCTACAAAAAGGCGCAAACTTCAAACCCTAATCCTCTTCATACATGTAAAACTTGTTCATTAATGAGCATCCAGAGAGAACAAGATGATGGATTTTTTGTACTAAAGATATTAGTTTGAGCTTACATTCCTTTGTGAGGCTCTTAGCTCTCAAATTAACGAAAGGACAATAGAGGATATGTTTGCATCCTGCCAATAATTTCTCAATTGTAGCAATGGAGAGGAAATGATTAGCATCCTGCCAATAATTTTTCAATTCAAAATATATTTTTTAATTACCCACTTTTATTTGTGTGACTAACTATTTAGTCATTTTTATTTGTATGAAATAATAAGTTTTTAGTTGATGACCAAGCTAGTCATTTATTTACTCATTTATAGCTAAGTTACAAAAAAATAGTAGAATTTAGTCATTTTTAGTTGTTGTGACTAAAATTTTTAGTCATGTAGTCATTTATTTTCCAAATTCTACTAGTGCACAATATGAAATATGTGAGAAGAGCTAAAATAGTAGTTTTATACATTCAAAGGAATGAAGCCTATTTTACAAAATAGAGCTATAGAGATTTTGAGAAGAACACAAAATGAAGAATCCCTAAAAATGGGAACAAAGTGCTTCTTATACATCAAAAGAACTTAGGATGAAAAAGGAGTAAGTGGTAGAGATAGAAAACCCTAGCCAAGACTCAATCTAATGAATAGTAGACAAGTTCAGATGAAAACTTAAGTTGTAGGTGTGAGAAAAAAATCATAATACCCTAGGCATGCCTCAACATTGATGAATATGTGGATGAAGTGAAAAAATTCTAGGAAATATACTGCAAAACACAACTGGGGATGACCTTTTGATAGAAAGGGGTCTGCAATTCATAGATACAACATGGGGCCATTTTTCCTCCTTAAAAAAAAAAATATAAATATCATTTATGGGTCCAAAAATAATATTTGAAAAAAGTGGTTGTAGAATTGATGCACTTTTTGGGTAAAAAACACACCATTTTGGCCAATTATGGAAATTTGACATCCTTTTAGATGTCAATTTGAAATTAGAGGAGATTCAAATAAAACTGAAGAAAGGAAGATGTTAGCATGACTTGATGATGATACAAATGTAAAAAGGATACTTGATCATGATATGGTGGAAAGTTGGGCTCCATTGGAACATGCAAGAAGTTGGACTCCAATTGTCTACAAAATCCATACTTACCTAATTTTGGGCTTTATCAAGTCCATGTGAGACCTCAGCTAAAACTGCACTAGTGGGAAAACCATCAACAATTACACCTTAGAAATGATGTCTAGTTTATTTGAAAACATTTGAAAATCCAAATGGCCACAAAATCCCTACAAAAATTATACCTTGTGGGACTTTAACCTTGATCAAGTACATGTGGGAAGATACCTTGGAATCAATCCTATAGAAAAGGGCATCTAAATTGGTTTAATAAGGCCTTGAAAATTTTGGGTTCAAACGGATAGGGAAAGTTTGCAGTGAGAGGATGACATCAACTGAGTGACCTATGGGAAAAAGAAAGTGAAAAAGATATTTAACATTTAAATGAGCAATTCCAGATGTAGCCTAGACTATTGCAAACATTAAAATTTAGCTAAAATGATCGGTTGCAAAAAACTTAGTGAACCAAATCTTGCAAAGAGGGAAGTTTTTACCGATATCAAAATATCACAAAATATTGACTTATCCATCTTTCATACTTTTCTTCCTTTTTTGAGGAAAACCAAGTGAATTACAACATTACAGGAAAACCTAACCAAATTGCACCTTGGTCAATTCGAAGTAGAAAGCCCACAAAAGCATAACTTAGTTGGTTTTGGTCCGAAATCCATCAAATTTTTACCTAATGATACCCATTTGGGTGTTGTACAAGAAGGAAAGCTTAGAATACTTTGAACACTTAGCCAATTTTGAGATATTTTACATTTGGGTAAATGACTAAGGTAGGAGAAGGAAAACCACAACAAAAAAGTTCAACTAACCAAAATACCCAAAAATATCTCTCAAATAGGTTTTTACTAGCGGGAAAAGAGGGGTGACACAAAGTTTCACCAATTACATAATCAAAATAGATGGTTATAATTCAAAAGATAAAGGAATATTTAAATTGCATTAGCATCTTTAATTCCTAGCTAAAAAAGTTCTCCAAATGTCCTATGTAGAAAAATTTTCCTAGGGAAGGTTATAGAAGAAAAAATTGTAAAACCCATTGATGACTAAAATCACGTAGAATCAAATGAAGGTAAAAATTTGGTAAGCTATATTTTTGAATTGAAATTCAATTTTATTCTTCACTATTTATTTCAATAATAACTTTTCCTTATTTTTTAGTGTCCCTTCTCTAATATTCTCTAAAAGAAACTAGAGCTTTATTCATCTAATTTCAATCCTAATCCTAGATATTTTTTATCGATATCTATAAGATCTATAATTGGAAAGGAGTTTTGCATATTAAATAGCTCTATCCCTGGTCTTTCTTTGATATTTATAATTTGTTAAATCCATGACATCTATTGCTTAGTGTAATAGCACAAATTTGCACCCTAGGAAAATTTCCCATTAATTTACCATTCCTTTAGAATTACAAGTACAATGATGCATAAACCCTTCATCATCTTTCTGATCTTCCCACGTGTCCTTATCTTTTTGTGTCGGTGGAGGAATTCTTATCGGGGACACATGTCGCACTATCATCATGACAGATTCTTGCCTCTGGGATCCACAAAAGCATTACATTTCCTAGCTATTCAAGAATGTAACATTCTTTGTTGGGTCTTGATCAATGAAAAATGACTCTTTCCCTCTATTTTATCTATTCAAACTCATCTTTTTACCCTCTTACATTCTTTAACTCATTATCTATTCACTTCTCTCATTCTTAAGCTCAATCTCTCTTACTTCTTGATCATTCTTACTTCTCCATAGCTCTATCTTACTGCTACCAACTTTCTACTTGGTATCTAAAATATCTTGCTTCAACACCATCTTCGTTGGAGGTTTATGAAGCTCTCTCCTCGGCATGGAAGTATCATCTTTCTCCTCCCTCTATTGGAATTGAGTGCTTATAGCAGGGAAGGTAACATTGTGTCTTTTTATTTTGCATCTATCATCTTGTAGAGTAGTATTTAGGTTGTCATTTCTCTCTACTTAATTGTGTAATTTCATTCTCTCCTTTATCACTTTTTCTCTATATCATTGTATATTTGGCTGTCTATGGTGGTGGGAACACCAAAATGGGGGTCTCACTGAAGAAAACCTCAAAACATATCCCAACACCTTTATTTATTTATTTTGTGTAGGTGTAGGTTCGTCCATTCAAAGCTAGTTGGAGAACTAGACAGTGTGTGAAAGATATCTTTTCCTACTCTTTCCTTGTCATTTTTGACATTAAAATAATTATTTCCAGTATTCTTCTTGTTGTACTACTTATTTTTGTGTTTTCATATTAAATTATAAAACTATAAACTATGTTATTCAGGTTGTAAGTAGACCTTGAGTGTATTTGATTGGCATTCGACTCACTATCCATATAGGATGCCAATGCATCCCTGAGACTCCAGCACAAAACGTTGAAGTTTGGTTCTCATGTTGTCATCCTCAGAAAAAGCTATCTGAGTCACATTCCAAGACCCTTATAGTCTACTCACCTAATTTTTAAAACACCTATCATTAGCAAAAGGGAAGCAAGGTCCTATTTTCTCTTCCTTTTTAGCCCATCTTTCCTTTCTTAATTATTTAGTCAACCTAAGGTAGTCTAGGGCAGTTCATTCCTTGGAGCTCTCCCGTGACATGGAGCCTTGAGGGTGATGAATCCCCCTACTCTATATTTTTGGTGAGCCCGATGTGGAAGTCTTGTTTTCATTTCTTAGTGTTAGATATCTTTCTCTCATATCCTAGGTGTGTTACATTCTTGTGTGTTGTGAAGCTTTATGAGCTTTAGGACTTAGTCAACAACCTATGGGAATGTTGTTAGAAGGAGCTTATGACATATAGAGATGGATAATAAGAAGACTATTGGTCCCACCTTTGGGAAATAGTTTTGAGAATGGCTACTAGTTTCTCTAGCCCCTTTGGAGAAGTTGCTATGCATATTCCTTCCCTCCTACTTCTCCTTTTGCTTCATTTATGGAGGAATATGGCGCTCTCTAGATTCCCATAAAGCAACTTCTTTCTCTAGACAAAAGACTCGGGGAGTTTAAGAAGTATCTAGGGAAAGAAAGGACTATGGATAAAGCTGCTAAGGTTGTTAGAAACTTTAGAGCTATGTTGGACAAGGAACAAATAGGTCTAGAGTTTCTCTAGGGCCTTTCAGACATTTTGGACACTCATGTCTTGTCATACAATCCTAGATTAGGCTCTTCCCAAGACCTTGGGTCCAAGGGTTCCGAGAGATGGATAGAAGTTTCAATGCATAAGGTGTCAACATGTATGGTCAAGACTGGCCCTTCTATTGGCACCACCTCCAATCCTCGACCGAACCCCATCATTAAGGTAAACAAGGTACCCTTGGGTTTTAGCTTCTCTAGTCCTAATATCCTTGGTGGTAATCCTAGAGCCCATGTTGGTCCTAGTGGCAAGGTCTCTACTAGTATGGGGCTAGTGGCTCTAGTGGTTCTAGTGGAGGTTCCATTTGCTAACATTTCATCCTTTGACCCTATCTTAAACACCTTGTTGTAGAACATGGATTAGATGCAAAAATAGTTAGCATACCTATCCAGTTCTACCTCTCAACATATCTTTCAACCTTTCTTCCA
>VDFB02049217.1:163470336-163485223 GCA_007258455.2 Sequoia sempervirens | reverse complement strand
AAAATCAAAAATCATGAAAGAAATACTCAGGTCATCATTGGTCTATCTCATATCATTGATGCTTGTATTCGCTTTCAACATTTTAAAATAAAGCTCAGTGATGATACAAAGCAGAATAAAATGATTATTGAAATGACACTTAGATTTGCATTGATAAAATAGGCATTTGCATGGTTAACATAGATTGCATTCATAATAATACATCTGCAGAGTGCTAGTAGCACAAGTTACAATGATTCATTCACAAATGATGTTATCTTTTCTTATTTAAGACTAAGTATACTTGACACATGCAATTTTCATAATCAACATGCATATAGGATCATCTCTTCATCTCATCATAAATTCACAATAAAAAATCTCATTTCGTGATATCATATACACATTATGTTACACCATTCATCATTACGTTCACATCATCACATTATAGCATTACATCTCATCTATCATTACATACTCATACATCATTATATTTTATTTACATTTCCATTCATCATCCCTTTACATTTCATTTACATTTACATTTACCATCACATTTATCATTCATCATTCATTTCACTTATCATTCATATCTATCATTACGTTTACATCATCACATTATTGCATTCCATCTCATCTATCATTACATATCCATACATCATTACATTCACATTTCCATTCATCATCCATTTACATTTCATTTACATTTTCATTTACCATCACATTTATCATTCATCATTCATTTCACTTATCATTCATATCTATCATTACATTTACATCATCACATTACTACTATCCATCTCATCTATCATTACATATTCATACATCATTACATTTCATTTACATTTTATCATTCATCATTACATTTTTACATACCATTTACAATTCATTACATCATTTCATTTATCACTTATCACATATTCATTTATCACTATCATTGCATCTCCATACATCATTACATTAACATCACGTTTTATCTATCATACATTACATCTCATTAAGAAAAGAAATACATCATCAGTATCATTTCACATCATCATTAGTGCATCCATCACATCAATACATCATAAAATCAATGCATCCATCACATCAATACATCATAAAATCAATGCATCCATCACATAAAACACATAAAATCATGTCATAAATCAATCGAACCGCTGCACATATATATCTCATCAAGTGAAAAGTATACAATAAAGTTTGAAAAGAATGAAAATAACATCATGTCAAAAAATGGCTGTATCAATCTCTCAATGGGTACACATATAATCTCAAGTAGTACTCCCACCAGAAGGAGCAGGTCTAGCACCAGTATCGGTACCACCACCAGACGTCCCAGGATCTCTCGGATATCTCAGAAGAGGCTGTGTCACACCTCTACTCACTGTCCTCGATCGAGTCCTCTCTGAGCGCGACTGAGCATAGCTGACTCTCTGCTCTGGGGGGCAAAGTTCATGGTAACGGCTCTGGTAGAACTCAATCTCAGCACCTGCCTACATGGCCTCTCGCATATAATCCGCTACAGAAGTCCCATCTGCCACTCTCTGTAACCTCTCTGCAGTCGCCTGTGTTGTCTCAGTTGTCCGTCTAATGGTATCCCGCTCTGCAGTCAAGGCTACGATCTGTGCCTGGGCTGTGGACAACTGTGCTCGTAAACCTGTCACCTGAGCCTGTGCGGTCACTGCTGCCTGTAAAGCCCCATCTCTCTCACTAATCAGAGATGTGATATGGGTCTGAGCAGTAGCTAGCTGTGCCTGCGTCTGAGCCTGAGTCTGAGCTAATAAACCCTGCACTTGTGCTAACTGTCCCTACAATGTCTGCACCTGCACCTGTAAACCCACAATCTCTAAGGGATCTGCTGATGAAGACATAACAGCCTGCCTCTTACGAGGTGCACTAGAGGATGGCTCTAATGAAACTGCTACGCTCGGACTCCTCCCATCTCCGCCATCATCGTCACTGCTATCATCACTACTATCAGAGCTCTCATCACTATCGGTCTCCGAGCTGCTCTCCATGTCCACATCAACATCCTCCTCTCTACCCCGTCTCTGACCAACCTGAACACCCCCTGCTGGTGCTACTGTTGGTGCTACTGGTACTACTGCTGGTGCTACCGCTGGTACAGGTGCTAGCTCATCTGAAATAGTAATCCGTGGAGGAGGATGTAGAGCCAGATACTCTCCATACTCAGGAGTAATAGGTGCCTCGACAATATCCCACCGAAAATCCCATGCTGATGGCTATAGAGCACGGTAAGCCTCAACAAGTGCCCCGTAAAGCAAGCTGGGACCCCAATCAGGAACATCAATCCATCGCCGTCCATAATGTGCTACACCCAATAGCATGCACTGCACAATACTATACTGTCTGTACACACGACGAAATAGGAACCGCTCCAAAACCCTAGGGCTCTTCCCGATCAAATACATAGAATCGGACAAGAACCCCAACTCAATATCATCGTCGTCCCAGGCATCATAGTCTAGGTATGGGCGCCAGGTCACTGCCTCTATATCATAAACGATCCATCTCCAATACTCAAGCTTACCCATCATATGCTGGGTAGGCCTGCCTCTATATCGAAATACATATGGCCTCGTCGCTGGTTTGGCCAACACTGGTACGGGACACGTAACAGCAATATGCTCCTAGGCCCATACCTGGAGAAGGGTAGCCCCTGTAGATAAACTACTGCCACTAAGATATACTATCCAATGCAAATCATGATATAAATGGGCAAGCATGCACATGCCCCATGCATATCTCATCCTATGGACCACCAAGCCCTCTAGCACACGACCCCATCCAAGCGATAGACCCTTTGACCTCTTATCAGGACAAAGGAATCCACTAATGAAACCTGCCAAAACTGAAAGAAGAGGAGCATATGACTCATATATATCTATTCATGGGATCCACTCTCCTACAATGTGGGGATCCTGAAAGGCTCTCTGCATGGCCTCTACACCGCCAACCTCCTCTGAATCATGAACCACGATCTCACCAACAAAGGGAATACGAATAATACGCCATACATCCTCTGGCGTCACGGTCATCTCGCCAGTAGGTAGGTGAAAGGTGTTGTGGTCACTATGCCACCGCTCTGCCAAAGCTATCAGTAGACCCCTATTGAGTCTAATATGGGGCATGTCAAGTAAAGTCACCAAACCACAAGCAGTAATATGTTGTCTCTCATCAGGTGACAGTCTCGGTATCATATCAAACGGCCACGGGAACTGCTCTCGCACCTGGATGACATCTAACTGCTCCTATACTCATACAAAACAAAACATTTTAATCAGAATATCACAAGATCATCAAATTTTCTAAAACATTGTGCTTTTACCTATCAACCTATCAAATCATCAGGGAACCCTCATCTATCAATTGGGTTCAATTATTCAGAATGCATAATTATTCCTCGCCTATCATGAGGGTAATTATTATCAATCAATAGATCTCGCTCATCATGAGATCAATTCCCACATATTTTAGTCAAAATCAAACTAAAATAGATGGAATCAAAAACAAATTGACGAAAATCAAATCGCACAATGCTACATAAATCTATACCAAAAGCGCTACAAAATCAACCTAACGCGCTAAAATTTCTGGCGCGCTACAAAACCCACCAGGTGCGCTACAGATCTGACCCTGCACGCTAAGATATCTGGCGCGCTACAAAATTTCACCGACGCGCTGCACAACTGACCCTGTGTGCTAAAACTTTTGATGTGCTACAGAACTTACTAGATGCGCTACGCTATTGACAGGACGCGCTAAAACTATGACGCGCTACAGAAAATCACGGGCGCGCTACACCGCGTTCACCGCGCGCTAAAACTCTAAAAACATGCAAAAAAAAATCAAAAATAAAGGTGCGAATTTCGAGGACAAGTTGAGGTACATACCGGAGGTCCATAGTCGGCTGGACGTTGATGACGGCGCACACGCTCGAGTCGGTGGGTGTGGTATGGGATCGGCATGGTAGCTCTGAATACTCTGGAGGGTCTCTATCTCAAGGTTGTCAAAGTCAATGCACAAATGACTTTTGAAAATGACCTTTGGAGCATTTATAGGCTATTTTTGGGGAATTTTAATGGGATTTATTTATTCTTGTCAATCACTAGGGCATTTACAATCTTGTCAGGAGATAAATTGTTTCTTCATCAATTCATCATCAAACCATCATAAAAATTCAAAATTTTTGAAAATTCATAAAAAAATCCAAAATTCATCAATTTATCTCCCGAGGGGGCATATATCATTATCATTTCAAAATTCAACATTTGGGGCAAGTCCGGGGCATGCTTTAAAACCTTTCATCAATACTGGCAGCTGAAGCAAAATCATTCTTTGAAGCACTGCGTAAACACATCACTTCAAAGAGGGGCAAAATGTAGACACCTAAAAATGGTCTGGAGAATCTAATTAATTGAATACGACTTATTTGATTAATTAATCTTAAATTCTTCTACTTAGTAAATAAATAGAAATATTTATTTATATTAAGTTCATTTATAATTCTTCTATTTTCCTCTCCTAATTAAATAAACAAAATTAAAAACTTTGTTTTATTTAACTATTATCATTTTCATCATATTATTTCTCTCTTAATTAAATAAATAAAATTAAAAACTTTGTTTTATTTAATTAGTATCATTATTTCTTCTATCTTAAAATTAATACACAATTTAAATAAATTATGTTATTTAAAATCACATTTCTTCTTAATTAAATAAAGATTGCTAAAAATCTTTTATTTAATTATCATTCTCCTTTTAATTTAATAAAACAAACCCTATGGTTTGATTTATTAAATTATTTATTCCTCCTTTTGCTAAATTTAAATAAATTAAAAATATTTAAATTTATGCATAAAATTTGTACTATTCACTCACCAATAAATATTTATTTCTCACCAATCAAATTAATGGCACTGCCATTCACGGGAAAGCTTCAGGAAAAATTTGCAGGAAGTTCTCTCAACAACCTTCCACCCACCTTCCCTCTTATCTTGCCTGGTGTTTTCATGGGGAGAAACCATTCTCCATGATCAGCTCCTTCTTCTCATCCTATGCCTTTAGATTCTCCAGAAGAAATCACAGCCCCTCATCCCGGTTTTCTGTGCAATTGTGCTGCCGGGAAAGCTATAAATACAGCTCTTGGGCTACACAAAAAGGATCCTAACTTATGCAATTTTACTCTGCAGGTTTCCAGACATTCAAGCATTCAAGCAATCAAGTTTTAGGATCAATCCATCAAGCTTTCTTCAGCATTTCATAGTTTTAATCATGGCTGTTTACAGTAGTTTAATTCTCATTTTAGAATCATCTTAGTTGCATTATAGACTCACAATAGCTTAATTCTCATTCTCTAAGTGTCACTTAATAGTTTAATTAGCTTATGAATCTGAGAGCTAAGTAAATTAGAGAAGTCTTTAGAGTTAGAGAGCAATAGGATAAATTTCTGTAGATTTTGTAGTTTAATTTAGTTTAAATTCCTTAATCTTAGATGCAATATCTTATTGAGAAGCGTAGATGCATAGTTTAATTTGTTTCCCATCTTACAGTTTTATATATATATATATATATATATATATATATATATATATATATATATATATATATATATATATATATATATATATATATATATATATATATATATATATATATATAATAATGTTAAAGACAACATAAACATTTAAGCAAATTCAACTAATATAAACACATATAATGAACAACTCTACCAATGACAATAATCATGCTCCCCTCAATCTGGACCATTCATGTCAGCTTCTAAAAATTTTTTCTCACCGCTGTAATTTAAAAGTCATCCGTCTTAAGCCCCTGTAAATTATTGTGACACAAGATTTCCATCACCCTTTCTTTTCAATCTAGCCCACAATCTATCAAGTGTCTCTATATTTCGTTCTTGAAGACCGATATGATTTTCTTTTGCTAAGCTTGACTATTTAGATCTCAAAAATATCAAACTCAATAATTCCAATAATTTTATTCATAGACAGGTAACAAAATCTAATAATTTTGATATTTTACACCAAAAATATTTGGCATGCAACCACCCCTACAAAAGAGAAGATAGTCTGAAGTTAATGACCCCAAAAGACACTTTAAAATGCTAATTCCAAAACTTATTAAATTTTGATTTTACTATGATTTCCAACCATTAGACTCCTCAAATCATAATATTGAACTTGATCACAAAATTCCTACAAATGTGAGTGCAGGAGCTAGTAGTAGAAAGAGCAAGGACTCATTCCTAAGGAGCAATCTGCAGAGTCAAAATCATCATTAAGCTAATGTTAATAATGGATTTCCATCCTAGTTAAAGACGCAAATGTGTCACTCTTTATGATGAGTTTATCCTAGGGCCCCTGTAACATTGAGAAAGCCCCAATAAAAAAACAACAAAGTGGCATTGTAAGAGCATTAGGGGTACAAACCCTAGCCCTCGTAGAAAATATATGTAAACAATAACTATAGCGGATTTTAGTGAGGTCAGGCCACTAGAAAAATAGAGACATTGTGGTGTTACTGAATAAAAAAAATCTTGCAATCTAAAGATTGTAGCCAATAACAAGCACACTATGTAGCTTATTGACATTTGTAAATGCAATCTACGGTAAGAAGAATGACAGTCACTTGAGATGTGACAGTCAAAAATAGGCTGAGCAGTGATAAGATAATAAAGCTCAAACCTTGCATAGTAAAGTGAAGATTTTAACAGTGAGTTTCCTTACCCCCTTGCTGACCTTAAGGGTTTTCAAATGCTTTTGTAAGATAAGGCAATGCAATCATGGAATGACTATCCAAGTGAAGTAATAGTGGTAATCATAGGTTCAATGTTTCTTCTTAGCCATTGTATAATAGAGGTAGTGGATTGCATGTTTGAGCAGTGTTTTGAGACTCATCAAAGATGGGAGAATAGTGAATAATACCTTGTGGACTATGAAGTAGTGTCAATAAGGTTGAAAGATCTTAAGAACTACAATACCATGAAACAATGAGTCTGGTAAGTAGGCAGTCTATAGGGTATAGTTTGATTTTATAGAAGGATGCTTATGAAAGGAATCTTCAAGTGATAGTGAGTGAGCTGTTTGAGATTGCAGCTGAGGGTGCAATACCCAGTCTTAAAGGAAGTTAGCAAAGCAGTAAATGTGCAAGAAAATCAAATCAGACACAACAAACAATTCACAATGTTATCTCCATAATGTCTTGAAAGCCTGAAGACAAAAACTTACTGTATCTTCAAGGATGAGTGGTGAGCTGAATACAATCACCGCAAATCCATGATTTTAAACATATTGTGCTTATGGAAGCAACATTTTGGGCAAGGCAAGAGTGGTGATTTGGAACAATGGTAGGTAAGATGACTTATTATATGTATACTATGCAACAGCTTAAGACAACGTTTGAAGATTGAAGGTAGATTTATGGTCCCAAGGGTTACCATGAAAAGGATTAAAGCAAAGACTGAGATCTATTTAAAAGCCACGGTCATGAAGATATTAAAGATGTCACATACAAAAACCTAGTAGCTAGAGTAATGAATACAGTGCCAAAGAGGATAGTGTGCTGGGGCAGATTTAGGAGATCTCCACATTATCTAATTATAGGTAAATACATCATTTATTTATTTTTTTAATTAAAAGAAATCATTCTAAACCCTATATAGGATACATTGATATTTCAAAAGCCTCTGAATGAATTTCAGATTATGCAAATATATGTCAAATAACATTCATAAGGTTTAGAAAATCTTGATCACTCTCTAGAATATCCCATTAAACATGGTTTGTGCTTGAATGCACTACATAATTGATATAACACAACCACTCTACATATCAACCAGAGTTATAGGCTCTTTATTGTAGCATGAGGTAATCACTCTTCGATCATGCTATAATTATATCCTATCTTGTTAAACTTGAGACAACCTAAATGCACCCAATGATGATTGACACCTACATTATACAACATGAATTAACTACATTATATGAGTGCCTCCATTTCTATCACAACATAGCCACATTAAACTTGGGTCACACATGAATGCATCTTGTATTTGTTATAGCACAATCAAGTTACATGACCAATAGCTATAGGATCATACAATTATGCATACAAGAATCTATTCCCCATACAGGATCTTACAGGATTCCACAACAAAATTCTCAAACCCTTAACTTCTAAAATGAAATCTAGAATGAGATGTTGTTTTAAAATATGATTTCAAACTGGAATCCATAAATCTGACTTCCTTACAACTCACTCCCGCAAAAAGACAATGACTACTCCCTCAACCGGGCAATATCTTCTTCATGAATTTTTTCTGATTTTCCCAAGAAAATCATCCTTAGTTCCCCACAACCGCTCTAGAGCAAAACACTGTCGTAATAAATCAAGTAATCCCACTTCTTTTTATGTCACAATTTGATTTTAATTTTTCATGTTTGTCAAAAATTAGACGAAAATAATAGCTGACATTTCGACGAACCCTAGGTTCATCGAAATTTCAATGAACGTCGGGGATAAACTTTCAAAAAATTGGAAATTACACATCAAATTTTACAAGCACTCGACGAACATCAAATTTTACATATTTCGTCAAACAGTTTCGTCGTATTTTGTAGTCAAATGTATTAGTGAATGGATTGCATACGCTAAGTCAGCTAAGACTAGAACACAATTCTCCAAACCAACAAATAATCCTCAAATCAAACACCTTCTGGATCTGAGAACACATTAATTTCCCATCATACCACCAACATAGAGACTACCAACAAAACCGCAGTATAAGAATGTTCAACTTAATAAAATGTGGAGTCTCCCACATAGTATGCCAAGCAAGGAACAACAATAGTGTACAAAGTTAAAATCTGTCATTGATAACTTACTACTCCCAACACAAAACTTCTCAAGATCCTGAATATAGTTGTCTAAGAGAATCATAATGACATAGTTAAGATATCAGAATCATAGCTTATCTTGCAGTAGATTCCAGACCCAAAAACCAATGCACCAGTTCACTTATAAAGAACATCTTTGATAGGGAATGTATTTTGATAAATGTCTCATACATCTAGTACTATGTTGACATCAATGACAACTATTTGATGCAATCGAATTTCCAACAATCTCCCCCTTTGTCATTGATGGAAACACAAGATATGAAAATCCAACAACATCCTTTGTAGTTCTCCCCTTTTGATGAGCTATAATGATTTTCATTCTTTTCGCATGTTCTCTCTCCCCCTTTGACATCAATGGAAAAGAAGGAACCTTACTCCAAAATTTTCTACTCAATAAAATTCTTAAGAAAAAATGATATAAAAAATGGTTCTTTACCTCAATCATTCTTCTCCTAAAATATCTCTTTGTATTTTTCTTTTAATTTTGGAAGAAATGTCTTTCAAGAATCCACTACCAATCTGATGTTTACACAAATACTGTTGTTCATCACTATCGAATCAATTTTTTCTAGAAGAGTATCTAGGATAGTGATATTTAGTTCATTTTTATCAGCTTCCACCAGGAGACCAGAAAGTTGTTCCAATCTGAATTCAATTATCTCTTTGACTTTCCAAAATTCCTTCAAAATACTATCCCTCTATACTAGAATGTTTGCAAGTTTAGAATATAAGGAATTGATCCTTTTCTTCTATGCTCCATCCCTATCATTAAGGATATTATATGGTTTTCCAATAGAATCCAGCTCAAGCTCAATAGAATCGATTTTTTCTCTGTAGTTTATGATAGTAATAGGCTACTGGAGACAATACCTATACACACTTTTTATGCTTTTGATGCATGTCTTCAATTCATTTATGTTCTCAGTCAATCTCTTTTGTACATTTTTGCATCTTTCTTTTCCAAGTCATGGTGCTTTTCTTGAATTCATCTTATTTTTCCCTAATATTGCATTTATTGCTTTTCAGCTTTTAAGTTACCAACTACATTATGAGATACACTATAAACCAAGAAGAGCTCCACAATTTTCCTGATTTTCTTCTTTTCTATTGAATTTTTTTCCAATGCCTTCAAAATAAAGATTCACATTACTTATCCTTGTGTCATCGCATGACATCTCATATATCAAGGGCTTGTTAGATTTTTTGTGACTGCTCCCCTTAAAACCACTATTGGGTTTAGTTCTTGGAAGAGGTATCTACACCAAATGCAGATACAGGGTTATTTGATTCATCCTTGTTCTTAGGTTCTTCCTTCTTCCTCCAAATTTTTTCCATCTCTCTCCTTACTTCTTCAAGATCTACCTTGTTCACAGGCTTGATCTTTTGTTCTAGATTAGTTTTCTTCCCAACTTTTCTCCTACAAAATTTTGAGATATGTCCTAGTTTGTTACAAGTGTAGCACATAACACATCCTTGATCAAATGAATTTTCATTCATCCTTGACCTACATTGTTTGGCCTTGTGTCCAAAGATATTGCATGTGTAATAGTATCCTTCAAAATATTGAATAAAATTTTTCATCATTTGGCTTCTACATTTGATAGGTCTATGTCCAAAATTGTTGAAAACATAACATTGTCCAGCAAGGAATACGACATTCTAACTTATTATATTTTGGTTCATCCTACTTTTGCATTTTGTTGCTCTATGTTCGAATTTATTACATGAGAAACAAAAACCATTAAAAGATGGGTACCTTTGAGCATTAGGTTTTCGGATGGGAATCCTTCTAGTATTGTTCCTTCAGTTCTTGCCTTGAAATTTCCTTTGATTGTCCACTTTGTTGAAAACTAGTTTAATCTTTGAGATTTTTCCTTCTTCAAGTCCAAGACCACCTTTATCCTTTGCAGGTTTCTGAGAAGAAATCAACTCATCAAGCATTATAGAACTTGTCTTGAACCTTTCTTCATGATATTTTTCTTTTTCTAGATCATCTCTTAGGGTTACTACTTCTTGTTCAACCTTATCACATTTTTTTGTCATTTGATTGATAATCTCTTTCAGGAATCCTTCCTCTATCTTGCTTTAATCAATTGCAAATTTCAGATTCTCTTCCACCCTTTTGCTTTCTTCAAGTTTCATTCTTAGATTCTCAACAGTCTCCTTTTCTTCCTTTAGTTCCTAGTTAACTTCTTTATGTTTCAACTTGAACTTCCGGATCTAATTCCCTAGTTTCTAAATGCATTCATATGCTTGCTTGAAAATTTATTTTAGATCTTCACTTTCAGACTCTGTAGTCTTTGTTCTTAATTCTTCATCCAAGTCAGATCCCTTCACCATTTTTTTCAACCTACCAAGATCTCCTTCGAGCTGTTAAACTCGTTCAAAAGGACCAAGATATGATACCAATTGTTGAACTAAACAACTAAGGGGGGTGAATCATTTGTCCCCAAATTAACCCTTAAATCATTTACTAGAGCAAAACCTTAACACTTCTTAAATGATTAAGTGCAAGTACAAAAATTGAAAACCATCACATAAACACAATAACACTATATTTACATGGAAAACCCAATGAGGGAAAAACCATGGTGAGGATTAACTCACTCTATAGAGAATATCAAAACCAATTACAAAAGGTTCACTATCCACAAGGCTACAACTTGGAGATACAAAAAAATGGCTTACTACCAAAATATAAAAGTTATAGCTTACTGGCAAAAGTGAGAACTGATGAAATACACCTTTCTTGTGTAGAATTTAGTTCCAAATGAAGCTCAGAACATGAAGTATTACCTTACACAGCAGTTGCTCAACTAATTTGCATTGATCGACAACTAATAAATAATTTAGGCTCAGATATTCACATACCCCTTAATCCTTTTCACACTCACACTTCACACACACTAATCATTCACTTCAAAACATCTTATATATACAAGTATATCTTATTCATCAATTAGGTCGACCTAATTATATAAAAACAAGATAATCAAAACTCTCTTTGTCGACACCATATATGATTTAAACATTTTATCCATGTAGTGCATTATACCAAGTCGGCTAACATCCATAAAGCATAACTAGTCTCCTTAATGTATTGCATACGCTAAGTCAACTAAGACTAGAGCACAGTTCTCCAAACCAAAAAATAATCCTCAAAGTAAACACCTTCCAGATTTTAGAACACATTAATTTCTCATCATACCACCAACATAGAGACTACCAACAAAACCGTAGCATAAGAATGTTCACCTTAATAAAATGTGGAGTCTCCCACATAGTATGCCAAGTAAGGAACAACAATAGTGTATAGAGTTAAACTCTATCATTGATAACTTACTGCTCCCAACACAAAACTTTTCAATATCCTGAATATAGTTGTCTAATAGAATCATAATGACATAGTTAAGATATCAGAATCATAGCTTGTCTTATGGTAGATTCTAGACCCAAAAACCAGCACACCGGTTCACTAATAAAGAACATCTTTGATAAGGAATAGCTTTTGGTAAACATATTATACATCTGGTACTATGTTGACATCAAAGACAACCATTTTATGCAATCCAATTTCCAATATTTCTAATATAACATTTGCTTCCAAATACTCTAAAGTACTTGACAGGAGGAATCCTTCCATACCACAACTCATAGGGAGTCTATGTTGTTAGCTTTGGCTTGAACTATGTTAAGTATGTAAATAGTAGTATGAATTGCTTCTCTCTAGTAGACTTCCAGTAGTTTAGCTTCTTTCATCATAGTCCTTGCAACTTCTTGAATAGTTCTTTTTTTCCTTTCAACAACTCCATTCTACTAAGGAGTTCTAGGGGAAAATAGGTGCATCTTTATTCCATGATTTTCATAAAACATTTTAAACTCATTGGAGGTGAATTCTCCACCTATGTCAAACCTTAAATATTTGATGTTCAAATCCATCTCATTCTCAACCATAGCTTTAAATGATTTAAATTTATCTAGAGCTTCATATTTTTCTCTAAGAAAAGTAACCCATGTCATTCTAGAATAATCATCAATCAAAATCATGAAATACCTATCACCTTGAAGAATCCTCACCCTTGTAGGACCACAAAGATTTGTATGTATTAATTCCACTAGTCTGGTAGCAGATTGCTCTTTTCCTTTTAAAACTACTCCTTTTTTGTTTCCTCGACCAACAACTTTTACAACAGCACTGATAGGATCTTGTAATCTTGGTGAGTGGTCCTCTTATTTGCATTAAACTTAATGGAAAACATACGAACAAAATCATGAATAAATGGAATCGGAAATGGATTCATAAAGAAATGGACCACCCTGGAAGGACAGGATACACCAACAAAGAAAGGAATGGAACAAACACCAACAACTTGAAATATTCAGTAAATAACATCTACACTCAAAATATTATGCCTTAAGCCTTTAACATAGTAAACATCTTTAGTATTATGCTTGCCATAAAAACTGATTGAACATATTCCACAAATATTAGCTCTTGAATCCTCTCCAAATTTAACTAATCCTCCATCATAATTTTCAAGTTTAACAAACTTAATTTTGTATTTGGTCATGTGATTAGAGCAGCCACTGCCAACAACCCAATAGTTGGTATCCTATCTAGCATGAAAAGAAAATACCAAGGTACCTTCAACCCTATCCTTCTTCTCCGGAACACTTTCCTTCTCACGAATTTAGAGTTAGCAGAGGTAGAATCATCTTTTATAGCCAAGAACAAGCATTCATCATCATCTCCATAATTAGATTCATCATAAAAAATATCAGCATTTTTTTCTAACAAAGTAACTTCTCTTAATCATCTTTCCTTTGTTCTCCTTACTTTTATTGTTCACAACTCTATTTAGACATCTCAAAGCATAATGACCTATATTTCCACAACTAAAACATTTGAAAGGTATTTTACCTTTGTACTTACCGGTTCCCTGTTTCATCCTTCTTACAAAGTTATCTTCCACATCACCAAGATCTTCTCCATCTGAATCTTCAACCTTTTCTAATTTTTCAACCTTGAAAGTAGTCTCTACTTCTATACCATTTTTCAAACCATGTTTTCTCATTTCAAATGAAGTTAGTGTACCCAACAACTCATTTGTAGAGTAAGTATTAAAATTTACAACTTCCTTAATAGAAGATACCTTTTCACTGTAAGAATCAAGAAGAGATCTAAGAACCTTCTTTACAACTCTTGGTTCTTTAACTTATGCACCAAGACCTCTCATCACACTTACCAACCCATCAACTCTTTGTGTGTAGATTGTAATTATTTCATCTTCAGAAATTCACAAGATCTCAAATTATTCCTTCAGATTCTACAACTTCACTTGTTTAACCTTGTCATCTCCTTCATAAATGCTTTCTAACTTATCCCAAACTTCTTTAGCAGTCTTAAGATTCATAACTTTTACTAATTCAAAATTTGAAAGACTGTTCACAAGAATAAATATTGCCTTACCATTTACTTTGTGTGCCTTGATCTCATCCCTTGTGCTTAGACCATTTGTAGGTGCAACATATTGATTCTTTATTTCTTTTTCAATCTCATATCCAAAGGATTCCAGATATCCTTTCATCTTTGTCTTCTAGAATGCAGAATATATGCCATCAAAATTAGGGCAATCTATCTTGTTTGCCATCTTGGATCTACCTCAAGCGATTACGCTCTTCTCCAAGGAACCTTGCTCTGATAGAAATTGTTGAATGAACAGACAACTAAGAGGGGAGTGAATCATCTATACCAAATTAAAACATCAAAACTCTCAATAGTAATCAAATCCACATGCATTCATTAACCCCTTAATCTATTATAATGAAAAGTAGATAACAGAAACTGAAATAACAACACCATACATAAGAGAACACTAGATTTATTTGGAAAACCCAATGATGAAAAAACCACAGTGAGGATTAGCTCACAATATAAGTAATTGCAAAATGGGCACAAGGGAT
>VDFB02049217.1:163382634-163470316 GCA_007258455.2 Sequoia sempervirens | reverse complement strand
CCACAACTCACAGGGAGTCTATGTTGTTAGCTTTGGCTTGAACTCTGTTAAGTATGTAAATAGTAGTATGAATTGCTTCTCTCTAGTAGACTTCCAGTAGTTTAGCTTCTTTCATCATAGTCCTTGCAACTTCTTGAATAGTTCTTTTTTTCCTTTCAACAACTCCATTCTACTAAGGAGTTCTAGGGGAAAACAGGTGCATCTTTATTCCATGATTTTCATAAAACATTTTAAACTCATTGGAGGTGAATTCTCCACCTATGTCAGACCTTAAATATTTGATGTTCAAATCCATCTCATTCTCAACCATAGATTTAAATGATTTAAATTTATCTAGAGCTTCATATTTTTCTCTAAGAAAAGTAACCCATGTCATTCTAGAATAATCATCAATCAAAATCATGAAATACCTATCACCTTGAAGACTCCTCAACCTTGTAGGACCACAAAGATTTGTATGTATTAATTCCACTAGTCTGGTAGCAGATTGCTCTTTTCCTTTTAAAACTCCTCCTTTGTTGTTTTTTGAATTGACAATCTTTACAGCTAGTATTGGCATGGTGTGATGGTTTATAGGTGGCATTGTTGTTCTTGCCATCAAGGTTCAAACCCCATTGGGGTGGTATTGTTGAATGGTTGTATCTGGTTCATAGCTTTGGTCAAAAGCATTTACCCCTTGAATAAATAAAAATTGACAATCTTTACAAATAGCATTGATAGGATTTGTAATTCTTGGTAGGTCTCTTATTGCATAAACAAACTAATTCTAACCATATTATCAAAATTCATGTGACACATCCTGCAATTCCATAACTAACTGAAATTAATCTAATTCATAAAGAAATGACCATCAACACCCTTGAGTTGATAGATATTTCCATATATCCTTTTACCAGTAGCAATTACAATTCCAAATCCTTTTCTAATCTCACAACTTTCATCCTTAAATACAAGATTATATCCTTTGCTACACATTTGTCCAACACTCAAAATATTATGCCTTAAGCCTTTAACATAGTAAACATCTTTAGTATTATGCTTGCCATAAAAACTGATTGAACATATTCCACAAATATTAGCTCTTGAATCCTCTCCAAATTTAACTAATCCTCCATCATAATTTTCAAGTTTAACAAACTTAATTTTGTATTTGGTCATGTGATTAGAGCAGCCACTGCCAACAACCCAATAGTTGGTATCCTATCTAGCATGAAAAGAAAATACCAAGGTACCTTCAACCCTATCCTTCTTCTCCGGAACACTTTCCTTCTCACGAATTTAGAGTTAGCAGAGGTAGAATCATCTTTTATAGCCAAGAACAAGCATTCATCATCATCTCCATAATTAGATTCATCATAAAAAATATCAGCATTTTTTTCTAACAAAGTAACTTCTCTTAATCATCTTTCCTTTGTTCTCCTTACTTTTATTGTTCACAACTCTATTTAGACATCTCAAAGCATAATGACCTATATTTCCACAACTAAAACATTTGAAAGGTATTTTACCTTTGTACTTACCGGTTCCCTGTTTCATCCTTCTTACAAAGTTATCTTCCACATCACCAAGATCTTCTCCATCTGAATCTTCAACCTTTTCTAATTTTTCAACCTTGAAAGTAGTCTCTACTTCTATACCATTTTTCAAACCATGTTTTCTCATTTCAAATGAAGTTAGTGTACCCAACAACTCATTTGTAGAGTAAGTATTAAAATTTACAACTTCCTTAATAGAAGATACCTTTTCACTGTAAGAATCAAGAAGAGATCTAAGAACCTTCTTTACAACTCTTGGTTCTTTAACTTATGCACCAAGACCTCTCATCACACTTACCAACCCATCAACTCTTTGTGTGTAGATTGTAATTATTTCATCTTCAGAAATTCACAAGATCTCAAATTATTCCTTCAGATTCTACAACTTCACTTGTTTAACCTTGTCATCTCCTTCATAAATGCTTTCTAACTTATCCCAAACTTCTTTAGCAGTCTTAAGATTCATAACTTTTACTAATTCAAAATTTGAAAGACTGTTCACAAGAATAAATATTGCCTTACCATTTACTTTGTGTGCCTTGATCTCATCCCTTGTGCTTAGACCATTTGTAGGTGCAACATATTGATTCTTTATTTCTTTTTCAATCTCATATCCAAAGGATTCCAGATATCCTTTCATCTTTGTCTTCTAGAATGCAGAATATATGCCATCAAAATTAGGGCAATCTATCTTGTTTGCCATCTTGGATCTACCTCAAGCGATTACGCTCTTCTCCAAGGAACCTTGCTCTGATAGAAATTGTTGAATGAACAGACAACTAAGAGGGGAGTGAATCATCTATACCAAATTAAAACATCAAAACTCTCAATAGTAATCAAATCCACATGCATTCATTAACCCCTTAATCTATTATAATGAAAAGTAGATAACAGAAACTGAAATAACAACACCATACATAAGAGAACACTAGATTTATTTGGAAAACCCAATGATGAAAAAACCACAGTGAGGATTAGCTCACAATATAAGTAATTGCAAAATGGGCACAAGGGATCACTGCCAAAATAGGATGCATTGTCCAAAAAGGCTCATAGACAGGGCTCACTGTACAAAAAGGAAATAAAGATAGAAGATACGTGTTACACAAAGAACAACTTCTCAATGCAACAAAGAATCGACCATAATAGCTCCAACACCTTCACAGTCTTGTTTGAATGATTGTAGACACCTTCAGCTCACTACATCCAGAAGTCTAACACTTTGAATTTTACACTTCTCTACTCAAAATTGCACTCTACTCTTCAGAAATTTTCATCTCTTGAATCACACACATCTATCCTTTATATCTTATCAACCTTCAACATCTCAACTCATACTTATATCATCCTCAACCTTGAAAAATTTCTCCAAGATCGGCAACACATGCTTCATACTTAGCAATTTCAAATTAGGTTGGCACTAAACATTCCTTCAGTGGATAGGAATGAAAGTGGACAAAAACAAAACTTAATTGGGACCCAAACTAAATATCACATGCCACACTATGCCTTAATTAACAATTGAACATCTTTGAATGTGGTGTAAACACCAGGTTAGTTGTTACCCATGAAAACACATTAAAATTTGACTTAGACACTTCCTTTGATCAATTTGAAACTTTCAGACAACAAAATCCACCTAAATGTGATCCAAAAATATCTTGTAAACCAACAAAATCCTTCACAAAAAATCTAACTTGAAGATTATAAACATATTGTTTATCCAAGCAACACTACTAGACATTGCAATACTCTATAACTCATAAGATCTTCCAATATTCCTAACCACGAATCATTTTGACACAGGCAAGAGAACAACACCATCAACTCTCCTTTAGAATCACAAGTACTAAAATTTTTTTTTGGAGAAATGAGGATCAAATAAATTTCTCCTAGACACATTTGTACATAACACTACAAAACCAGTTTACACACTAGTGAACACAACTTCCTCTGACCAACAATCTAGAAGCCAAAATTTTGGATATAGAAACTATGAACATCTCTAACCAACATATCCAAACCACAAAATCATAGCTTCACCTTATAATAAATTCAAAGAAAAACTAGAACACCTTTGCAAACCACAACACCTTTGCAACACCCTATTTCCTTATTTCATTAATTTTCTCAGTATCCTCGACATATGAATCATACATAGAAGATTGTCAAAGAAACAATCTCTTCTCAATGAATACATTACTATCATTAATAAAAACATAGGCTTGTTTATATCAATGACAACACCTTCATACTTGCAACATAGAAATCTAACCTAACCTAAACTAACTAATAGGAAAATATTTAAAAAATCCATTAACTACCTTAAATCAAAGTAGCTTCCTTTTCTGATCAACTTGGGATGCATTCCATGTCTATGGATAACCAACTATAAAAAAAGAATTGAAAGGAATCCAATAGGATATTGGAATGACTCCCAAATGTTGAGAACAAAATATCTTACACACTTAAATTGACCATGACTACAATCCTCTTGAATTGGATTAGCAAGAAAAAAATTCTCCTTGATCGTCATCTTCATCCTTAAGAACGAGCATGATTTGGGGTGAATTGTTGATCTCTAACTGACTTGAATTCCTAATATGACCTCCTATTGAATATGTCATTTCTAAGTAACTATCATTGAATTGATGTTCAAGTTCTTTCTTTTTATTTTCTTTCTTTCCAACAAGTTTTGGTTTTGATGAATCGCTTGAAAGTATGGAGACTTCATTCTCATTATCATGTTGCATATTTTTATCCTAGGATATGATGGTTTTATGTGAAGGTCTAAGAAAAATTCCTCTAGCTCACCCTATAATAGGTCTTAATCAATCTCCTCCTTGCTTCTTTCTATGACAAGGCTCATCACTTCATTATGGTAGGATCCTTGTTGGTTCAGATAAATTTTAATATTTTCCTTTAGGACTAAAAGATCTAATCTAATATCATGCTCAAACTAATGGGAAACCTCCTACAAGTCAGCCTCTTCACCCTCCAAAATAAGGTTTCCCTCATGTTATTGGTAGAACACTTAAACAATAGCTTCTTCTTCATGCTATTTTGGAGTTTGCAATTTTGTCCCCTCGTCCCTCTCATCCTCAAACTTTTCATCATGGATCAAGAAATCATTAATGCCTTAAATAATTTCTTGTCACTCCAACATTTCTATTGATGTAGGTATGGGAACACCCTCTCTTTTTTTATCAAAGAAATAATGGGTATCATCGAACAAAATCACTAAATCCTCCCCTCTATCATCACTCATCTACTCAATGTTTTACTATTTCAGGTAATAATGTTCACCTTATTCTTTTAGAAAGTTTGAACCTTCAATATCTATAGCACATGAGGACTCAAGAACAATAGGTAGTAACTGCTCTTCCTTAAATAATTCTCCTTTGCTAATTAGACCAACTAGCTTTCCAAGAAATAAGTCCACATTTGAAGAGTGATATTATGTTAGGGAAAGAAGACTTACTTGAAAGTGAAACCTGGGGAATTCAACAAGATTATTGATAAGGGATAATCTTTAAAGAGGCTTGTTCTTATGGGATATAAATTTGAGCCTACTATTTATATGTTCCTACAAGGTACTAGAACCTTTGAAACTTGGAACTTTGAAATGAGGCTTGGGCGGGACCACTTTAGCTTTTGCAGGAATTATTTCTCCCTAGCTTCAACTATCTAATTTTCTCTTCCTTGGAAACAATCTACCTTTGAAAGACATTCATCACCTTGTCTTCTTTTTATATTCATTTATTACTCATACCTCCTTTGTGTTTCCATATCTTGTTGGTGATGGTAGGTTTGATGGACAAGCTCTTCTTGTTGTAAGTTATGTTCTCGCTTTCTACCAATGTCCCCTAACTTTTATTGGAATTTTGACATTATGTTTTTAATGCTAATATTTTCCATGTTCATATTTTGTGGTTAAATGGGGGGTGGGGAAACCTTCTGAATGGAGGCACAAAATACCACTTGAGGCTGATGATAGGTATGAACAAGCTTCCAAGAAGGTTGAGCAAGGATGGTTGGGAGGTAAGTATTATTAAAATACTAATAACTTATTGTAGCATAGTTGTGTGGAATAGAATTAGTATAATTTCCAACTTGATAATGTTGGCAGGGAGGTGTGATTTTTATTCTCATGAAAATAATAGGAGAAGTTATTTTGTTTAATAATATCTTGGTATGTTGAAGCATAAAAGAAGTTAGGAAAATACTTAGAAAATGTTTAAAATAGAGCAATTAGATTTTATCAACTAGAGAACTAAGCACATACTAGAAAAGTCACCTAAATTTCTTGAACCAATAGGTATAACAAATAGAGTCACCATGGTTTTTGAGGAAACTTCCCTGAAGGAAAGATGAACTAAATATCACCTCAAAATAGTCTAGCGTATGTTGTATATCTCATAAAACTTGATCCCATCAAGCATGCCAGAGATTGTTGTCTCTTGGAATTGCACCCCTACTGAACCTATTATTCAACATTCTAGGGAAATATGGTAATGATCTCAAGGTGTGAAACTGTTAGAATTCATATTATAACTTTAGAGAAGATCGACTTCCTTTCTAACCTAGATGCAATAGTGTTGTTCTAACCCAACACTAAATAACTCTAAATTTAACCCTATTATATCACATTATAGATGGAAAAGGAAAGAGATAAATACAAAAATAAAATGGTGGTGATGCACCTAGATTAAATGGTTTTTCCTCTTTCCCACTATAAAATAGAGAATAAAAAATTTACAAAAGATCATACACAATCCTTTATATTATTATCTTCCAAAGGTGTATATGGAGGTTAAGGTTTGATAGATGCTAAATAAAAATAAATAACCCATAATCAACACCTAAAAAATAATATTAACACAAAATACATGCATAGAAATGAAAAATAATTCATACAATTATAGAGGTGGGAATATTTGCACCACTAGTACAGAAAAACAATATATGATTAAAAACTACTAAAAACTACATATAAATAACCAAACATGATCACATGACCATTATTAGTTTATTGCTAGTCATTTATAACATGATCAAATTGATGACTAAACCATTTTAAGTCATTTATTGGTTGTTTTGATTGATCGATTTGGTAGTATATTTATTCATTGATTTAGTCATTGTTTGTTGTAATCTGGTCACTTATTTAGTCATTTTTTATTCACTGATATATTTAGTCATTAATTTAGTCATTGATTGTTGTTAACTAGTCACTTATTTAGTCATTTTTATTCACTAATTTTTGTCCATTGGTAGTGTATTTAGTTATTAATTTTAATCATCATTTTGATCAATTTGGTATTATATTTAGTCATTTTAATTAACTGATATTTGAGGATTTAAACATAAAACACAAAAGTACACATCAATCATTAATTGCACACAATAAGAAAACCATTGAGAAGGAAAAATCATTGAACTTTATTAAAAGAAAGGCATTCTTACAGCTTGCACAAGTCTAAAATATCTATCTTTCTTGAAAAATGCTTAGAAATAGAGTATTACAATTTTTTATTTTTAGTCACAAGACTGAAAATCTGAGTTACAATGCACATAAATGACAAGAAAGAAACTTCTCCAAAAAAAATTTTCAATGATGGAAACACATGCTTGGATCCCTTCAATGCGAGCACATGCCCCTTTCATCTCTTAAAACATGGGAAATTTTCATGGAGAAATATGTAACATGTAGAATCCAAGGAGAGTGTTGATTGTGTCCCATCTATGAAGCTCTCTCCTTCAATGTAGTCAACATTAACCTTAGAATCTTTCCTCCTTTATATGCAACACATCATTTAATATGAGAAATAGGGTGTTTCCTTTTCTTCCATGAATGAAGTTGTGCCTCAATACAACCAACAAAATTACTATTAGTCTCAATTCATAAAGAACAAAAGTGCATTATATATTGCAAGTTTACAAAAGTAAGCCCAAACACAGCAGAAAGATAAATCAATTAAAAAACTGTAGGAGATAGATCACATCCACAAACATGGGAGAGCTATGCAAAATTGGAGAAATTGGCTTGGAAAATGAAGGCAACAGGGTATTTCCAAATTCAAGAATTTTACTTAATGCTATGGAATAGAAGAAAAAGAACCATTTATCTACCACCATAGTGAAAAGTTAGCAATTGCATTTGTTTTGTTAAACATGGCCCCTGGTACAACTATTAGAGTTGTTAAGAAACTTTGAGTATGCTGATTTTCACATTGCAAAAATATGAGAAAACAAATATTATAGTTGGATTCAACAAGATTTTCACACTGCAACAATATGAGAAAATAAATAATCAAAATGATTATTATAATATAAAAATTACCACAATCAATAGAAATTTTAATTCATAATAAGATTGTGAAGAGATGAAAACACAAGTTAAAACTTATACAAATATGTTCACTAAGAATGACTATGGATACCTTATTGTCTTAACTTACAAGAAGTAAAAATGACTTACCTGCAACCAAATACAGCTACATGTGTCTCACCAAAAAGTAATTTTTTTTCATCCTTGACCTTCACTTCATGTTTCTTCCACTAGCCATGGACACTATCATATTTGAACATATAGGTCTGAATGTAACATAAAAAAAGAAAACAATGATGAGTACTCACAAATTTGATTATGCCAATAGTCAGTCAATGAAATATATAAAGACTCATAATAACATACTTCATTATGGAAAGTGCAAATCCTTCTAGGAAAAGAATTACCAAAAGAAAAAGATTAAAATATATAATGCTATGATGGACAATAACAACTTGTAACCAAAATTTCACACCATTTATTACTAAAGATTAAATAATTTTTAGTTGACACGAGACATTTACCACAACATGAGGTCTTTTTGCCAATGCTATTTCATGTGCCATCATGTCAATAACCCCAAAAACCTACTAGAATTAATCTACATTAGTGCCAAGATAATGCCCATAATTATGATCTAGACCTAGCTTACAAAAAGAAATTTCAGGTGGTGCATTAAAACAACATTTAATAAAAAAGAAAACTTTATCATATAGATCAATATTACAACAATGTAAGATAATCCTCAAAAATTTCAGTAAAATTTAAATCAAAATATAAAGTTACCATTATTTTTTAGTCTATGTTGAACTTGACAAAAATGCCATTTATTATGCTTATTGAAAGAATTCAACAATAATACACATGTCATGCAAAGTCAACACTTTGAAGGAAGATCTGATTCCATACACCTAGGAGACTTGGTGCCTCTAAACTCAACAGAGACATGTCCTTCAAACATGTTGTGATAGTGCAAATTACAAAATATAGTGATGTGTCATTTGGCAAGCTAGAGCTAGTTCATGTTACATGTTATGATATCATCTTAGACCTAGTACATATGACACTTGGGGTTTGGTTATTGTGCATGTGTGACAAGTAAGAAATCAATTGATTTAATAAAGGTACTCATTCCAATTTATCTTGAATACATGCTTCTTTTAGTGGTTGTCAGGCTTGCATTGAAGAACATTGTATTGAGGTGATTGCAGGGATATGGGACTGTGCAAATTAAATGAATGATGTTGAGTGAAAGTTAGTGAATGCAGTGAGTATCATATCAAGCATATACACAATTAAAGTGTAGTATTGAATAGGTTTTGTGAATAAAGTGCTTCTATGAAAGCTATCCTTGAGAGGAGCATGTAGCATTATAACACTACCACACAAATGATATTAAAGGGGTAGGGTTTTAATAGGAATCAATTAGCTCCCTATAAAAGTAAGAAACTAAGGGTTTTGTTGTGAGATTCATGAGAGATTGAAAGATAGGGAGTTAGACCATCATAGTTCATTGTCAATTTGAGGTCTAAATACCAGGATAGTCGGTATTAGTTGACAGATTCATGAATCCATGCTCAGATTTTATGCTTAAACAAAGCTTCTTTTATGAGAAATGCACAAACAAGTACTAGAGATAAATACAGTTTTAGTGTCCACCATTTAAATCCTTTTTGTTTGAAAATAACATCATATAAAAAATTACAATGAGGAAAGACTTATGCAAAGGATGTTATGATCGTGCAAGGGTTCAAAGTGCAAGGTAACAATCGTCTTAATCAAACCTTGAATAGTGCTTCAAAGATAGGTTGTTCTTGTGAAATGACAAGGAGGTGACTTTGCACGTTGATGCTAAATGCAAGCATAACAAATGTTTTTCTACAACACTAAATCAATTGATAGAAAAAGACATGGGTTGATTTACATTACATGACCAAAAGATGACACAAAATCAATAAATCTTCTCCATCTCAATTCATCTCCAAAATTTTTGCAAGAGAAATTATTCTAAGAAATGTGAATCATTTCCATCATTTTAAACAAGGAAAATGTTCTTGGGGAGAATATTGGTGATACTAAATGAAATAATCTGAAAATTAGGCTTGCACTACAATAATGTGCACTACATTAGATATCTAGTAATAACAAAGGGACATCCATCAAAAGAATAACAATAGAGATTTTTTTTATAATTTTTTTCCCTCTCTCCCCTCTCCCCTACCCACATTTGAACTTCCTATGCGCATGGTGGATTCTTTCCTAGGGGTACCCCATGGTCCCCCTCTGCCCATCCCTGACTTAGGCCTTGCCTTGTCTCATGCAGACTCGTGTCCCTCGGGAGACACTCCTAGTGGGACAGGTCTTTTGACTGCAGATCTTTCGGTGTCGCCCATGTCTTCGGTTGAAGTGTTGATGATTGAGATTCCCTTTAAATCCCTTGGGTGGAAAGATGTTCTAACCAATAGTAAAATGGGCCCTATCCCTCCTCCTTTTCATGGGGATGAGGTCATTGTGTTTGGAACAAAATTTTCTATTTCTGATTCAGTTAGTGATAGAATTATCTCATCTATGGAGAATGTAGTTGTGGGTAGGTTTCTCTCTTTCTGCCCAACTATGGATATGGTCAGAAAATGGGTTGCTGTTAAGTGGTGACTCAAGGGAAGTTTGGAAAACTATGCTATGCTTGGTAGGATTTTCCTCTTCAAGTTCACGGTGCTAGAAGATTTGTTAGTGGTCCTATCTTCAAGACCTTGGGTTTATGGTAAACATAGTTTAGCTTTATGCTGCTGGAAACCAGGGTTTAACCTTGAGGTGGACCTCAATAAGTTAGCTCTAGTCTGGATTCACCTCCCTAAGTTGCTGTTGGAATACTAGGATGAATCAATAATCAAGAGCATTGGTGATTCCTTGCGAAAATTCATCACTTCCGACTCCATTACCAGATCAAATTCTAGGTTAGTGTTTTCCTGCTTCTGCGTGAATATTTGTGTGAACAAATCCTTTCCTAACTCTATTAAGCTCTACTCTAAATTCGGGTCATGGGTTCAACCTGTGTGCTATGAAAATGTTGTAGTATTCTGTCAGAAGTGTGCCAAACCCAGGCACCTTATTTCTAACTGTAATTCAACTTTTAAAAAGGATCTTATCAAGGGAGACTTTGTTTCTCCTTCTATTTCTCCTCCTAGTATTGAAGACCCAGTCAAAGATGATTCTACATCTTTGACAACTTTCTCTGACATTCCTAGCTCTGAGACTCCTCTATATAAGTTAGTGGCCAGTGAATAATTTCCTAATCCTAGTGCTCCTATTCCTAATTTTGTGACTGTAATTGATCTGGTTGAGGGCCTAGCTAACCTATCTATAGCTATGAATATGGATAGTGTTAATGTGTTGGAAGTAGATAATCCTACTGCTACCATTGCTTACGGGGATGAGGTCCCTACTAGTGGTGTGTTGTCGGAGGTGGCCTCGGTTGGAACTAATGAGATTGATGGTGAAGAGGGTGAAATATGGGAGGATCTGGGCTTGGGTGAGGCATCTGCTTTCATCTCAGGAGATTTGAAACAAGAGTCTGCTACTTATGAGGAGAACTAAATCACTTTGAAGAAAAAAGGGAGGAAGAAAAAAGCAGATGTGGGTGGTGATTCCAAGCCAGGGACACCAAGCCATAGATCCATGAGATTAAGGGAAACCACAAATGAGATTTCCTTGGGAAAACAGAGGACATTGGAAGTGTCCTCTAATAAAGGTAAAAAATGAAGGTCATGTCTTGGAATATGCATGGGATGAATAGCTCCCATAAGCAACTTTCCTTAAAGAATTATATTATGGAATATAAGATAGATGTCTTACTCCTACAAGAAACTAAAATGAAGAAAGCCAGTTTTGATAATATTGCTTAGTACTTATGGCCGAGGGCCTCTTAATTTTATAGTGATGCTAAAGGGGCCTCTGAAGGTCTAGCGGTGCTCTGGAACCCTTCTAGATTAAATGGCATTGAACTGTTTTGCTGCTGAAATAGTGTTAGTGTCTCTTTTACCTTCCCTAGCCACTCTTGGTCGCTTATCAATGTGTATGTGCCCAACCAAAGGAATAATAGAATAGCCCTATGGATGTCTCTTGCTAACTGGATAAAAAACAATAGTGATTCTTGTTGGCTGGTGGCTGGGGACTTCAACTCCCCCCTTTATCCTTTGAAGAAAAGTGGTGGTTTGATCGACTACTCTGACATCATGGCTTATCTGGCACACTTTTTGAGTTCTACGGGCCTGATTGATATTGATTTGTCAGGCCAAGCTTTTACCTAGTCCAACAGACATATGGGTGAAGACTTAATTCAAGTTAGATTGGATCACTTCCTATGTTTTTGCAACTGGTTTGGCTTGCTTAGTGCCACTCTACAGGCTTTACCTAGGACTATTTCTGATCACAATCCTTTGTTGCTAACTTTGTGTGATCAGTTTGTTGTTGGACCTTATCCCTTCCACTTTGAAATTATGTGGAATTCCCACCCTAATTTTAAAATAAAATTTTTGGAATGGTGGAATATCCCTGTGTGTGGTTCCCCCATGTTCAAAATATTTTTTAAGCTAAAACACATTAAATGTATGGTGAAAGGCTAAAACAAAAGGGTCTTTGGGGATGTTTTACAGGAGAAAAAAATCATTGGGGAGAAGTTTAAAATGGTTCAAAAGAGAATGGAGGAGTGTGATATCAGTCTGTCCACTTGCAACCAAGAGAAGGAGAACTGATGGGAGTGGGAGCAAATTCTTAAGAAAGAGGAGATTTTCTGGAAACAAAAATCCAGGGTGCAATGGTTGAAAGAAGGAGATAGGAACACCTACTTCTTTCATATTTTGACTGTCAAACATAAGAGGAGGAATGAAATAAACAGGTTACACAATGCATAGGGCAAGGTTGTTAGTTCTCCCTCTCTAATTGGCTTAGTGGTTGCAGACTATTTCAAGAAGGCTTATGCGACTCCCTTTGATGTTCCTTACCTAGCTCTTGGCAGTCTACTAGTTGAATCACTTCCAAATTTAATTTCCCAGAATGACAATTTGGGGATTCTCAGTGTTGTCACTCTTGAGGAGGTCAAGGTGGCCACTTTCAGCATGGGGACCTTCAAAGCTCCTGGCCCTAATGGTTTCCCTTCGGCTTTCTTTTAGACCTTCTGGGAGATCATTAGTGAGGACCTTGTTCTTGCTGCTCATGATTTCTTCAAATCTGGTAAGATTCTTAAGCAACTAAATCACACTTTCATTTCTCTTATTCCCAAGGTGGCGGATCCTCAACATATGGCAAACTTTCACCTTATCATCCTTTGTAATACTTTTTATAAAATCCTCTCAAAAATTTTGGTCAACCGCATCAAACCTCTTCTTGATAAAATTATCAACCTGACTCAAAAAGGGTTTGTGCCTGGTAGGCATATCCTTGATGCTACCATTACAACACATGAACTAATTCACTCAATGGATAGGTGCAACTATGCTAGAATGGCCCTTAAACTGGACATATCTAAGGCCTATAACAAAGTGATCTAGAATATTGTCCCTAAAGTTCTTTCTAAGTTTGGTTTCAATCAATTTGTGATCAATCTTATTATGGAATGTATTACTACTATTAAGTACTTTGTTTTGGTTAATGGATCTCCTTTTGGGTTTTTTCATGCTGGAAGAGGAATCAAACAGGGAGATCCCATGTCTCCCTATCTATTTATAATGGTGGCAGATGTGCTAAGCAGGAACTTCTCTAATATGCTGTCGGAGGGGTCCATAAAAGGAATTAAGGTTGCTTCCACCCTTGCACCAACTGTGATTCAACAATTTGTGGATGATACCTTTCTATTTGGGAAAGCCTTGGTGATGGAAGCTAGGAAATGGAAAAATTGTCTCAACAATTATGCTACTTGCTCTCGACAATGCATTAACTAAAATAAAAGCATGATTTACTTCTTCAACAACACTCCTAACTTGCAAAATCAGGTGACTACTATTTTGGGCTGCCAGAGTGGTTCTCTCCCCTTAGTTTATCTTGGGCTACCCCTAACTATCAAAGATGTCACTCCTAAGTTTTGGAATTCTATCCTTGAAAGGATTCAAAGGAAGCTTGCTGGGTGGAAAGGCTCTCTACTTAGCCATGTTGGTAAGCTTCAGCTCCTTTTTGTCATTCTTCAAGGTATCCTTATTTATTTCCTATCCATATTTAAGATAATATATATATTGTTGACAAGCTAGAGAAAATCTAGAGGTCTTTCCTCTGGTCGGGCACTGAGGAAAAAAAGAAACTCACTTTGATTAAATGGGACAAGGTTTGTCAACCAAAAAGTTGTGGTGGTCTTGGGATAAGAACCATTTCTAATTATAATAAAGCTCTTATGGCCAAAGTGGGCTGGGATCATCTGAGGGATAGGAAGGACTAGTGTGAAATAATGAATGCCAAATACCTTTTGAACCGGCCATTGATTGTCTTCCTTTCAGAGGCCCACCCTATGAGTTCCTTGGTTTGGAAGGGTATTTGCAGTCTTCAAGACCATATGAGGAATGGGATCAAATGGAAGATAGGTAATGGTAATAAAATCAAATTCTGGGAGGATTCTTGGTTACTTGACTCTTTGCTGGATTCTTCGGAGTTCAGGTTCCTTAAGGGTCGTGCTCAACAATTGTTTGGTATATATATTAGTGATTATTTTCTAGGACTCTTAAGAGCTAGGAAATGGAACGACATTAGCCATTGTTTCCCTTTATCCCCTAATCTGTGTCTTCTAGCCAAGAAGTTGCAGGAGTTACTCTCTCTCACTAGGATACCCCCTTCTCACCATGGGGACAATTTCTCCTAGATCCATGATATTTAGGGTGATCATATTGTTAAATTTTCTTATAGACAGATGATTGATTAGGGTGTGGTCAATAATCTATGGAAAAAGGTGTGGAATAGATACATGATACCAAAATTTAACTTCTTCTAGTGGACTGTATGTCATAACATATTTCTTACTCAGGATAATCTAAGGAAAAGGGGATTTTAGATCCCCAATAGATTCCTTTTGTGTAAATGCAATGAAGAATCAATTAATCATTTGATGTTACACTGCCCCTTTGCTACTGAGGTGTGGGAGTTGGCTTTAGGAAGATTAGGAATATAGTGGATTATGTGCAAGGGCATCACATCCTTTATATTGATTTTGTTTGGTCCCTTTTCTGATCCACTAACTGGTGAAATATGGAACCAAGTTCTTCCCATTATATGTTGGTGCTTATGGAAAGAGAGGAACAATAGGATCCTTAGGAACACTGAGATGAACCCAAAATAGGTGTTTGGTATAGGAGCTCAACTCATTAAGGAAAATATCTCTCTTCAAAGGGAGAACCCCAGATAAAGGTCGCACAAAGTTGGAAATAAGCATAACTAAAGCTTGGCATTAGAACCTGGATGCCAACTCGTATGACAACTCCAAAATTCTTGCTAGGAGAGCCACTATTTGAAAACCCCCTGATAGGAGTTGGTATAAACTAAACTTTGATGGGGATGCTAAGGGAAACCCGAGAAGAGCAAGTATATGAGGTGTCATTAGGGACCACAAAGGAAAGTTGGTGGTTGGTTATGTTGGGGGGATTGGTCTCCATTCTTCTATGATAGTGAAAGCTAGAGCGCTATTAAAGGGCTTACAAATTGTTTTTTCCTTCGGGATAGAGAACTTGCACATTGAAGGTGACCCTAAGTCCATTATTGATGCTATTAATTTTGATATACTTTTGGGGTGGAACACTAAGGATATTCTTCTTGACATTATATTCCTTATGTCTAAATTAAAATTAAAGGTGGCCAGTCAATTTACAGAGAGGGGAACCAAGTGGCTGATGCCTTAGCCAACTTTGGCTCCCATTGGAAATTGTCAAAATGCTAGCGTGATTTAAGTCTACTTCCACCAAATATTCAAAGTATTATAGTGAAGGAACAAAGCCCTTACTTGACTCATGATGGAAATACAATAAGTGCTTAGTTGGATTCTTGGGGGGTCCACAAGATTTTTCATTAGGCTTTGTGGTCTTATTATTTTGATGAGATGGATGATTAGCTATATCAATGGGATGGATACCAAGTGGATTTTTTCAAACTATAGAATGGATCCCGTTTGGAATAAAGAAATCATGTTTAGTTGTGACAAGTACCGGTTGATTAACTCTAAGATGGTTTGTACTTGTCATAGTCTCCTTATGGGTATTTTATTAAGTTAATAGAGTTTCAAATTTTGTGTTTTCAAATTTGATGTGACTTGTAATTATGAGACAAAGCTCCTTTTTGGCTTTTCCTTATCTTCTATTTTGGTTTCACACCTTATAGCTTCTATCTGTAGTATAACTAAAATTGACCAACCACTAATTGTTATTAGTTTAGAGATTTCTAAATATGGCCTTGCGGCTATCCTACCTAGATTTTAGTATTTTTGCTACATGGAAGGAAATCCTTCCCTTTCGATCATGCCCTTTTTGTTTATCCATTTATGTGAAGAAATCCTCATTAATTCCTATGCTATGATTGTTACAGGGAAATTATTAACTCATGTGTGTGACCTATCCTTAGGCTTGATTCCCAAAGATTGTCGTTTATGGCTTAATTGCCTTATTGTGCGGGTGATTTTTCACCTTGCAATTATCTCTAACATTATGTTTTTTTAGGGTTCCTAGTTATACTATGCGCAATGCAAAATCATGGGGGGGGATAGGTGCGAACAAAGCTAGATAATTGCAATGAATTTCGCAAAGATCCACTAGTCTGGCACATTTGTGTCAAAGGTGGCATTGCTCCTCTGATGGAGAGACTTGTGGGCCATGACCCTAATCTCTCGACCTAGTTCATCAACTCTTGGAAAAATTGGCATGTGTCTCTGGGAGGTATCTCCTTTACGATGGATGAGGAAGTGATTGTGCAGGCGACATGCCTCCAAAGCTCTAGCATGAAGCATCCTAAACATTCGAAGACCCAGGACAATGTTAGTATGGAAAAATTCTTTGTGGGTGATGAGAAGCTGGTGCACAACCAGTCTGGGTTTGAATAGGAGGCTCTTCCCCAGCCATGGAACCAGGTGTGTCTAGCACTGATGAAATATCTCACGCTAGAAGGAAGGTACAAGACCTATTAATTCTACCATTTTCCCTTGTTAAATCACCTTAGGCATAAAGTTTTACTGAGCTTTCCCTTTTTTCTACTAATGGACCTTGAAAACTCGATCAAAATTTGTGTGGAGTCTGCTGCTTTAAATCCCAATGAACCCACTCCCCTACCGCTCCACCAAGGTCTTATCCTAAGACTCTACCACTTTCACCTAGCTTTATGCCCTCTAAAACCCATTTCAACCATCCGAATTGAGGAAATTGAGCCACCCACTGAGACCAACTTATCTTCGACCAAATCAAAAGGCCTTGTCAGGAAAAGTCACCCGGTCCCTGCTGATAAACCCAAACATGCTACCAAAAAACTTAAGGGTATTGAGGGTGCTGCCCAAACCAATGCAGCGGTGAGCTTGTGTGACCTCAACTCTACCCTGCTAAGACTCCCAGTAATCCTATCCAAAAAAAGAAAGGTAAGGAGGAGAAGGATCCTCCGAATAAAGGGAAAAATGTTGTGAGAAAATATTTGTTGGGTGATATGGTGGTGGCAGAGACTGTGGTTATTGGATGTGATGCCATTATTCAATGCTCTGGCAGGTTAGCAAACAATAGGAAAAAAGTGCAGGTCAAGGATTTGGACACTGAAGAGTTTTCTGACAACAAAGATAGCAGAGTTGAAGATGTGTCAGATGGTGAAGAAGGTGAGAAAGCTAGAGGTCCCTCTTCCATTCCTTACAAAGGTAAAGCTCAAAAGGAGGTTTCAGCCTCTCACTCTTCAGAATTGTTGGATATTGAGCAAAATGATACTGACTACACTATGGGTGGAGGGGAGGAGTTTGGTGTGCTGAAAGAAAGAATGGACCAAATGGACAAAAAATTCAATGGTTTGACCCGTTTCATGGTCAAACTTGTTCACTGTGTCACTAGTACCCTATTAGCTGTCATGAAGGAAGAGATGGAGATGAAGAAGGCTGAAGACCACTAGGAGTGGATCAGTGATAATTTGGTTCAGCTTCTATCAAAGAACTAGGAGAATACTAACTAGTCTACTGCTGGTTTTTTGTTGGTCCGAGTGTTGTTAGTCTGTGTCTATTTTTGGTTTTGTGTTTTGTTTTGTTACTTTTTTATCTTGGACTCTATTGGCCCTTGTGGCTCTTTGTGAATAGTACAACACCCTGAAAATGCTTCTTACTTTACCAAAAACAATAGGGATTTTTTTGTCATATGTTGTAGTTACAAGTGCCTTGATAGACATATAAGAAAATGTGGAAGCATAGACAATGAAAACAAACTATTTCAAAAAATTCCTCAAATAAATGTGATCATGCCACCTGCTCTCCTACAAACACTTCAAGTCATGCTAGCGGTGATGCGGGAAAGCTTGCATCACCACTGGCATGACTTGAAGTGTTTGTGGGAGAGTGGGTGCTAAACGGTTCATAAGGAAGAACAAAGCACCTGAATTCAAGAAGAGAAGATTTTCAATATTTTAGCACACTATAGTAGGTATTCCTCTCTCTACTTAGCGAATATCCTCCAACCAATTCAAATTTAGAGTCCAAATTTCTCAAAGAAATGTCAATCTATGAAGTAGAATTTTAAAAGTCAATGAATGAGATTACCAGTGAAGTTTAAGGCCATAATCATTTCAATGGTCATCCTCCCTGATGGAAATTGATCCAACCCTATAGCAATATTAACATAAGGAATGTTGAAACCTTTATAATCCATCACATAAGCGTAAGTCTGGAAGCTTAATCAAAAGTCCTAAATTGATAGATGGAAGAGTAACCCATAACGAACAAAGGCCTTAGAATAAAAATGAGATTAAATGAGTAATTTTCTATGACATCTCCTAGAAATATAAGCTATTGTATTTTAAGTAGGAAGAGTGCTCCCTCTGGAATGATTGTAATAAAAAAAAGATACCACCCACTCTCCTGCAAACACTTCAAGTCATGCCAACAATGATGTGGGCTTTCCCACATCACCGATAGCATGATTTGAAGTGTTTCCGGGAGAGAGGGTGGCATGATATCACATTTCTTTGAGGAATTTTTTGAAAAAGTTCACTTGCCTTGTCTATGCTTCCACATTTTCATGTATGTCTAGCAGGGCACTCCTGCAACACATTTCTTTGAGGCATTTTTTTGAATATGATTTTGTCTTGGCAATTTTGCACAGTAATGTTTCTAATATTTTGTCAGTCTACATTGTATTCTTTTGAGTATGAAATTAAATAATTCTTTTCTTTTAGGATAAAATTACTCTGAAGAAGTTCGTAATTTTTAAAATGAGGGATTGCAAGGAGGGGTTTCATATTGGAGTTGAAGTGGCTGAAGATGACCCTCAAATATTAAAAATGTTTTATACTCTTAAATGAGAAGTCAAATGAATTTGATGAATGGAACCAATAAATGATTAAGTTTGATTTAGATAGATGTCATGTGCCATGCTTTGTTTACTTTCTTGAACATCCACACTCAAAGTATAAAAATGGTTAACATACTCTATCATTGCTCTTCACCTACAATAGTGACCCTACAAACATTTGAGGAAGAAGTGAAGAGTACTATCACCATTTTCAATTCTCAAGACTATTTTTTGAATTGGAAGGTGAAATGTTGTTTGTCCATGTAGATGTGGACTTTGGTGTTGCTAGAGAGTTATCTTATAATTCATGTGAATCCTAGAACATTTCCAGTTCAATTATGCTAAGAAAATATGCATCAAAAGGTTTAAAGTTTAAAGGCTATACATATTCAAAATATATATTTTCCTAGATGAATGTAGACTTTCCTTTGAGGAAATGCATGTGATTGGTCAATTGATATTTAATTGAGTTCTTTAAAACTATAACTAACACCAAAATTATATTTGAGGACATTAGACACATCTAACCATAAAAAAAGATAGTATTCCCCACAACCAACCTAACTTACTTGTCATTGAATATTAAAAAATATTGATCAAATTTATTTACAAATCAAAATAAAAAATAGTAATTCACATAACAGTGTCTTTTCATAAGTTGATGAATGTCTTGAAATACAATACTAGCATACAAGTTTTCTTGCTGACATATAGTGGGTAATCATTTTTTTCTTTTATGATTTCAAGGACATTTAAGTCTTCCATCATAGTCATGGATATATGCAGCTTGACTCATTAGCATACAATTTAAGATAGTGACTTGCATGGCTGCAGATAATTAACATTTTCATATGATATTCAAATTGTGATTTGACATAGTTAATAGTGGTTCAATTTCTTTATTGGTTTCCATAGTTAGCAAATAGTATGGCAACAGATTTGGGAGGAATTTTGGCTTCATTGAGAGGGGTGATTTGTGTATTTCACCAATCATTAGAATTACTAATTCTTTGATGGAATTGGGATTCTCCTATGGTCATTAAATTTGGTGCAACCACCAAAAGGGCATCAAATACATTATTGAGAAGCTAGGTAGAATCTTCCTCATAGAGGACTAAATTCAGATAAATTATTAGATGGAAAACATAGTCAATGATTTTATGCTATCTTATCAATGAATTATCTAGCTTTTCATCTCCTCTCCCACAACTCAAAGGAGGTAGTTGGTGTTTTTATTTGAATAGATGTGGTTATCACATGATTTCAACACAAAAAATGGCTCTGTGGTGCAATCAACCCCCATCATACATGGATTAAAAATTTATAATTTTGTAAACAAGATAAACCATGTGAGGAAAAATATAAATGGATGGAACAAATCTACATTTGGTAATATCTTCTCATAGCTACAAATAATTGAGATAGTTCAATCAATAATGTACTCTAGCCTCTCACAACATATAGTGCAGTATTACAAGACTTGTCAAAACTCAACTATACTTATTGCTGCAATGAACAATTGTTCACCATAGTGAATTAATCTAGTTTTTTTGCATTGGAGAACAAAATGGATCTGTGATTTAGAGGAAGGAGAAAGACCTAAAACAAATTTCTTATCACCTTCAAATAGAATTTCAAAACTTAAGGCTGCAATTATGCATTTTGTTCATCCTAGACAATAAGTTCTCAAACCCAAAAGGTGGGGCAGCAATTCAGACCCTTTTGGTCATAATTTCCTTCAGGTACTTGTTAAATGGAATGTGAAATTTTTTTTGGATACCCTTTTGGCTCTTACTAAACATATATTAAAATGAAGTAGGGTTGTTTTGTATGGAACATGGCAAAACAAGGTGTTCATTGATCAAGCCCATAGGCTCCCTCACTATGAAATGAAAGGAACATTCATTAATAACTTTCACAAAACAAATAATGAAGCAAATCACTTCATTTTATTGAAGATGAATTAATTATAGACTTTTCCTCCAATTTTCATAAAGATCGAATAGTGGAAAAAAAAGTTATGGCATTTTTTCTCAAACTGCAAACCCTGGGCAGCCACAAACCTGCTCTCACCAAAACTGGCATAACTCATTCAAAACTTAATAAAATTTGTTTAAACAAAAATCATATGAAACTAGACTCATTTATTCATATTTTACCATTTTTTCATACTAGAAATGTACCGTACATGTCCATAAAAGCATGTTTTTAGACTAAAAATTCTAGAAAACATTGTTAGAACAAGACAACCTTCACCAAAATTGCCACATCTCCCATAAAAATCAATGAAATTTAATGCCACAAAAAGAAAAAGAAAAAATATTCACATTCCAACACTATAAAATTGGTTTAAGACCTGCATATAGGTCGTACAAGTCATGCCAATAGATAGAAAATGCTACAACTTTTAGAAAACACCAAACTTCATTCCATTCACTCCAAGTTTGAAAAATCAACACAATAATGCTTTCCTTCAACCATTTCATCATATTCATGATTTTTCCCAACAATTTACAATTGATTCCCACATTCTAACAATTTCATATAACTGAAAACCACATTTTTGACAACTTTCTAAAAAACGTTGCATGACAATTTGGCATCTTTTGACAATTTTTGTAATTTTCCAACTTTTCCCACCAACGACTAAACCCACAACCAAAAATGAATTGAATACATAGGATATGGTCATAAATTTCCTTATTAACCACTAAAACTCATTTCAACCCAAAATTACAAAAGTACCAAAAATGAGCAATAATGAAGCACCTAGTGCCCCTGCACCATACACCCAAGGGGAAGAAAACTCAAGTCCCACTTGAGTGCAGGTCTTCTTTTTCTTCCTAGTCTTCCATCGTGGACTTCTTCAACATACATATTTGATATGTGGAATCTTTATTTTCTTGCAAACATTCAAATGCATGTTTCATTTTTACCTTAGGTCTTCCACTTCTTTTCCACTTGTCATTTAACTAGGAATTCATTTCCAAAAGTTGATGCTCCTTACACCTTGATGAATGTTCTGTATTCCTAACTTTCCTTGGATCTTTCTTCTTCTTCTTGCACCATCTCTTACTTAGCATCTTCTCAGCTTCAAGGTTCCAAAACTCTAGTTCTTATTTATAAGCCGCATTACCACTATCCATGTCTTCATCTTCATCATTTGAATACAACTTGTCAGCATATTAATCATCCATAAAATCAGAAAATACAACCAGTACCTCTGTTGTTTTTGCAACATCTTCTTCATCATATTGTGCTATATTTGCATAACAATATTCATACACTACATTCACTTCTACTTCTTCTTTATACTCTTATCCATCTTTATTTTCATTTGCTGCACCTGTAAACACATACTCACAAATATTGTTAGAAACAAAATTTTGAGTCTCAATGGACTCATTTTCTTCATTTTTTTCCTCTTCCTTGGATGGCTTGTAAAGTAATTTCAGCCACCTTCTCAATTTGTTAACTTCCTATTGCTTCCTTCTATTTTCCATCATTTTCTTAACATACTATTTCACCTTCTTTCTCATTGGCCAATGCCAAACATTTTCTTGATAGGCTTTCTCAAGACATTGTCGTAATACAAGCTCAACACGTTTTTCAAACTCTTCCATTCTTCTATCAAACTCTACAACTAGACTTACCCTATTGTCTTTCATCTTGTCATTCTTTTTGAGGCCTTCTTTCTTATCTTTTTGTTGCATCTTATTGTCTTTGTGATACCTCACCTAGGTTTTCTTCCCTTTTCCTCACTACCTAGTCTTTTGGCATCCAGGTTCTTCTCTTCAACCTGTCAAAAACAATACACAAGCATCCAAAACTTCCCTTTCCCAGATATTCGGGCTCTGATACCAAAATAATGTAGAAGAAGGAGAAAGAACTCAAATAACTTTCCTATCACCTTCAAACAAGATTTCAAAACTTAAGGCTGCAATTATGCATTTTGTTCATCCTAGACAATGAGTTCTCAAACCTAAAAGGTGGGGCAGCAATTGAGACCTTTTTGGTCATAATTTCCCTTAGATACTTGTTAAATAAAATGATTTTTTTTTTTATACCCTTTTTTCCCTTACTAAACATATGTTGAAATGAAGTAGGGTTGTTTTGTACAGAGCAAGGAAAAACAAAGTGTTCATTGATCAAACCCATAGGCTGCCTCACTATGAAATGAAAGGAACAGTCATTAATAAATTTCACAAAAAAAATAATGAATTCAATCAATTTAGTGAGATTGAAGATAACATAACTACATAATTTTCCTCCAATTTTCATAAAGATCCAATGGTGGAAAAGAGATTTATGGCATTTTTTCCCAAACTGCAAACCCTAGGTCTTCACAGACCTACTCTCACCAAAACTGGCATAACTCATTCAAAACTTAATAAAATTTTCTCAAACCAAAATCATATGAAACTAGACCCATTTCTTCATCTTTTCCCATTATTTTCATACTATAAATGTACTATTCATGGCCATAATAGCATGTTTTCAGATTGCAAATTCTAGAAAACATTGTTAGAATAGGGCAGCCTTCACCAAAATGGCCATATCTCCCACAAAACTCAATGAAATTTAATGTCAAAAAAATAAAAAGAAAGAAGATTCACATGCCAACAATATCCAATTGGTTTAAGACTTGCATATAGTTTGTAAAAGTCATTCCAATAGATAGAAATTGCTGCAACTTTCATAAAACACCAAAAAATTCCATTCCATTCACTCCAAGTTTGAAAAATCAATACAATAATGCTTTCCTTCGACCATTTCAGCATATTCATGATTTTTCCTAACCATTTAAAATTTATTCCCACATTCTAACAATTTCATGTAACTAAAAATCACATTTTTGACAACTTTCTAAAAAAAGTTGCATGACAATTTGGCAACTTTTGACACTTTTTGCAATTTTCCAACTTTTCCCTCCAATGACTAAACCCACAACCAAAAATGAATTGAATACATAGGATATGATCATAAATGACCTTATTAACCACTGAAACCCATTTCAAACCAAAAATACAAAAATACCAAAAATGAGCAATAATGAAGCACCTAGTGCCCCTACACCAATTTGGCAAAACACGTTTGGCTCATAAGATGGAAAGCATTGTCAGTTGCGAGGTGATTCCCATTGAGAGTTATTATAAAATAGATAAAATCAAGGATTTTAAGTTTTATGACTTCAACTCCCTTGATTTATCTCTTCTTTTGAAGAATATACAAGATATAAGAGCTCGGTGGATTGCTAGGATTCCTTTGTTTGATTTTGAGAAATGCATAGATAGTGGCTATGAAAGAAGTTTCAAAGGACAAGATAAAATGCATCATTACAAAGATTTGTACCAAGATGACAACCTACAACTCTTCCAAAGGCAGTTAAGAAGATAAATGGAAAGATTTTAGAAGGTATAGATGTATTGCATATGCAAACTATGACAGTCATGTTGCTAATGAACTAAAGAGTCATAGTCATTTCATCAAAAGAAACTCAAACAAATTCTAATGCACTCACATTACACATGATGAAGATTCTATGAGAACAGTAGCATGCATCATGAAGGAGAGTACAGTCATAAGCAAAACCTTTTTGGTTATAGGAAGGGAAGGTATGAAGATGAAAGGATAGTCACCCAAAGGATTGAAATGATAGTCTAAAAGCATGAAGATAAGGTAACTTTCTATTATGACAATCACAAAGATGACCATAAATCAACATAAGTTTTAAAGCCACAACCAATTGAGGAGGATTTTCATAAAGGTCATTGATGAAGGAAGGCAGAAAAGGCAGTCTTATCCATGAGTATTTGAGACCTTGACAAAGGTAGTGATAAAGATAATTGAGGATAGTCAAATTAAATAGTCAAGGTTTTAAAGAAATACAGTCTTAATGACTATCATGAGGAGTAAGGATAGCCTTTGACTGTAATAAATATAATCATCATTCACCAAAACCTTTAATTCTTGGTGATTGTTTTATCACTATATTCTAAAGCTACTTTGAGGATATGAGGAATGGTAGTCATTATACATGAAGATGTATCTTTTAGATCAAACCCTAAGGGTTTTATAATAGGAAGATTTCAAAATTTGAAGGGATACGTCATTAGGAAGTGCAGATTGATCATGCATAGGGGGAAATTAAGTGTGGAGACTGTTACCTAGGGTTTCAAAGATGCAACAAAGGGAGTGACTCTATTGCTTTCAAAAGAAAGATTCATTGGAAAGAAGTCCAAACCTTGAATTTTTCCTCTCTACCATCAAGAAGGGAGTTCAACCTCACATTGATAATTCAATCATCCCATCATATCAAGCATGTGAGATGTGGAAATAGTGAAGACCAAACCCTTATGGGCTTCTTGTGCATGCAAACCATGCCAATACAATCATATGGTCGTGATATGCTTCTTCACTATGATGACTAATCATTGCATGATAATGTAGACTATCACCGTGTTTGGTACTTGCAAATGAAATTAATAAAGAAGTGAAAATTTTAAAAGTGTAAAATAGTAGGTTAATTTTTATATTCTAATAGTTATTGAGTTGTATTCACTACACCAGAAACCTGAATGTCTATATGAAAAACTAGTGCATTGTCCATATCTAAGTACCTTATGCAATTCTTAACAAATATAAATATAAAGTTTGTTTTTAAAAAAAATGACTATATTTTGTATTTAATGAATTAAATAACTATCTATTATACTTGGCAACTAATCTAAGAAGAAATTTTTAAATTTTACAAATTTATTAAATAACTTTTTTTAACAAGAAAACTATAAAATTTATAAGTACATTTGTACATTTTTAACAAATCTTTTAATTTTAATTGGAATACTCACATATAGATATATTTCCCAAATATTTTGGTGTATAAAAACTAAACTTCTACACAAATTATTCCATAAAACTTTTGCAAAATCTATTCATTCTAAGTTAAATTTTGAAATGAAAAAAATTGACAAATATTATCTTAAAAAAATTCTAGATCATTAAAAAAATTAAGCACTTGTTAAAAAAATTAATAACCAAATTGCCATGGCCAACCATAAAAATTGCTTTAGTTAACTAGGCATTTAAGCCATATGAGGGTGGTTCCGTGTCTACAAATACTGTGCTAAAGTTTTATGGAGGAGTGCCAAAGGAGAGTGTGGTAACATAGTCCCCCTCTGTGGAGGCCTTAAGTGGACTAAAATAGTTTCCTTCTTGGCTCTTGTCATTTATTATTTTGTGGAGGAAGAGTTTATCTTTGGAGAATATGAATGCAGCCCTATCTAGGCTTCTTTTCATTACATTTTCAAATTATCTTAGGCGGTCTAATGAATTTTCATAAAGAGGAGAAGAGGGTGAGAGCCTGTGCAATAATTATAACTTCAAAGAAATAAATCCATGCCCACCTTTAGGAACTGTATTATAGGAAAAATGGCTTGACATATTTAATAATATAAATGGTAGAACTGAAAGACAAAGAAAGATATGCTGCTTCAAATGTCAATTTTAATTGGGTGTTCCTAGTGGATCTCTTGTAGAATGATATAATATTGAAATTATTTATAGAACAAAAACAAAAAGTCTCAAAGATTCAATTATCTAAGTCAAATCCCAATGTCAAAAAATAATGAATTATAAAAAAAAGTTGAATTGAGAAAATAAAAATGCAGATAACATTATGCACCACTAGCAGCTCTGTTGGGGGATCAGATGGCCACAAAGAGGGCTCAAAAAACATCAACTCTTGGTGATTGATTGCAGTAAATCCATAGATTTTAGACCCAAACCCTACTGAAAAGGAGTTGACACCATAAAATTTGGGGCTACACAGACATGGGTAACATAAGAATTTGAATATCTGAACTCCATTGCATAATTTTTTATTGAAAAAGGAGAGTTCCATGTAGTTGAACACAAAAAAAATATCTTAAAAATTTGCACTGAGTCATACTACATTAGTGATATCCTTGTGTCCTAAAGTTATACTTTCTGAAGAAGTCATCTATTCTCCATCAAACATCTACAAAAAGGCGCAAACTTCAAACCCTAATCCTCTTCATACATGTAAAACTTGTTCATTAATGAGCATCCAGAGAGAACAAGATGATGGATTTTTTGTACTAAAGATATTAGTTTGAGCTTACATTCCTTTGTGAGGCTCTTAGCTCTCAAATTAACGAAAGGACAATAGAGGATATGTTTGCATCCTGCCAATAATTTCTCAATTGTAGCAATGGAGAGGAAATGATTAGCATCCTGCCAATAATTTTTCAATTCAAAATATATTTTTTAATTACCCACTTTTATTTGTGTGACTAACTATTTAGTCATTTTTATTTGTATGAAATAATAAGTTTTTAGTTGATGACCAAGCTAGTCATTTATTTACTCATTTATAGCTAAGTTACAAAAAAATAGTAGAATTTAGTCATTTTTAGTTGTTGTGACTAAAATTTTTAGTCATGTAGTCATTTATTTTCCAAATTCTACTAGTGCACAATATGAAATATGTGAGAAGAGCTAAAATAGTAGTTTTATACATTCAAAGGAATGAAGCCTATTTTACAAAATAGAGCTATAGAGATTTTGAGAAGAACACAAAATGAAGAATCCCTAAAAATGGGAACAAAGTGCTTCTTATACATCAAAAGAACTTAGGATGAAAAAGGAGTAAGTGGTAGAGATAGAAAACCCTAGCCAAGACTCAATCTAATGAATAGTAGACAAGTTCAGATGAAAACTTAAGTTGTAGGTGTGAGAAAAAAATCATAATACCCTAGGCATGCCTCAACATTGATGAATATGTGGATGAAGTGAAAAAATTCTAGGAAATATACTGCAAAACACAACTGGGGATGACCTTTTGATAGAAAGGGGTCTGCAATTCATAGATACAACATGGGTGCCATTTTTCCTCCTTATAATTTATTAAAAAAATATAAATATCATTTATGGGGCCTCCAAAAATAATATTTGGTAGTTGAAAAAGTGGTTGTAGAATTGATGCACTTTTTGGGTAAAAAACACACCATTTTGGCCAATTATGGAAATTTGACATCCTTTTAGATGTCAATTTGAAATTAGAGGAGATTCAAATAAAACTGAAGAAAGGAAGATGTTAGCATGACTTGATGATGATACAAATGTAAAAAGGATACTTGATCATGATATGGTGGAAAGTTGGGCTCCATTGGAACATGCAAGAAGTTGGACTCCAATTGTCTACAAAATCCATACTTACCTAATTTTGGGCTTTATCAAGTCCATGTGAGACCTCAGCTAAAACTGCACTAGTGGGAAAACCATCAACAATTACACCTTAGAAATGATGTCTAGTTTATTTGAAAACATTTGAAAATCCAAATGGCCACAAAATCCCTACAAAAATTATACCTTGTGGGACTTTAACCTTGATCAAGTACATGTGGGAAGATACCTTGGAATCAATCCTATAGAAAAGGGCATCTAAATTGGTTTAATAAGGCCTTGAAAATTTTGGGTTCAAACGGATAGGGAAAGTTTGCAGTGAGAGGATGACATCAACCGAGTGACCTATGGGAAAAAGAAAGTGAAAAAGATATTTAACATTTAAATGAGCAATTCCAGATGTAGCCTAGACTATTGCAAACATTAAAATTTAGCTAAAATGATCGGTTGCAAAAAACTTAGTGAACCAAATCTTGCAAAGAGGGAAGTTTTTACCGATATCAAAATATCACAAAATATTGACTTATCCATCTTTCATACTTTTCTTCCTTTTTCGAGGAAAACCAAGTGAATTGCAACATTACAGGAAAACCTAACCAAATTGCACCTTGGTCAATTCGAAGTAGAAAGCCCACAAAAGCATAACTTAGTTGGTTTTGGTCCGAAATCCATCAAATTTTTACCTAATGATACCCATTTGGGTGTTGTACAAGAAGGAAAGCTTAGAATACTTTGAACACTTAGCCAATTTTGAGATATTTTACATTTGGGTAAATGACTAAGGTAGGAGAAGGAAAACCACAACAAAAAAGTTCAACTAACCAAAATACCAAAAAATATCTCTCAAATAGGTTTTTAGTAGCGGGAAAAGAGGGGTGACACAAAGTTTCACCAATTACATAATCAAAATAGATGGTTATAATTCAAAAGATAAAGGAATATTTAAATTGCATCAGCATCTTTAATTCCTAGCTAAAAAAGTTCTCCAAATGTCCTATGTAGAAAAATTTCCCTAGGGAAGGTTATAGAAGAAAAAATTGTAAAACCCATTGATGACTAAAATCACATAGAATCAAATGAAGGTAAAAATTTGGTAAGCTATATTTTTGAATTGAAATTCAATTTTATTCTTCACTATTTATTTCAATAATAACTTTTCCTTATTTTGTAGTGTCCCTTCTCTAATATTCTCTAAAAGAAACTAGAGCTTTATTCATCTAATTTCAATCCTAATCCTAGATATTTTTTATCGATATCTATAAGATCTATAATTGGAAAGGAGTTTTGCATATTAAATAGCTCTATCCCTGGTCTTTCTTTGATATTTATAATTTGTTAAATCCATGACATCTATTGCTTAGTGTAATAGCACAAATTTGCACCCTAGGAAAATTTCCCATTAATTTACCATTCCTTTAGAATTACAAGTACAATGATGCATAAACCCTTCATCATCTTTCTGATCTTCCCACGTGTCCTTGTCTTTTTGTGTTGGTGGAGGAATTCTTATCGGGGACACATGTCGCACTATCATCATGACAGATTCTTGCCTCTGGGATCCACAAAAGCATTACATTTCCTAGCTATTCAAGAATGTAACATTCTTTGTTGGGTCTTGATCAATGAAAAATGACTCTTTCCCTCTATTTTATCTATTCAAACTCATCTTTTCACCCTCTTACATTCTTTAACTCATTATCTATTCACTTCTCTCATTCTTAAGCTCAATCTCTCTTACTTCTTGATCATTCTTACTTCTCCATAGCTCTATCTTACTGCTACCAGCTTTCTACTTGGTATCTAAAATATCTTGCTTCAACACCATCTTCGTTGGAGGTTTATGAAGCTCTCTCCTCGGCATGGAAGTATCATCTTTCTCCTCCCTCTATTGGAATTGAGTGCTTATAGCAAGGAAGGTAACATTGTGTCTTTTTATTTTGCATCTATCATCTTGTAGAGTAGCATTTAGGTTGTCATTTCTCTCTACTTAATTGTGTAATTTCATTCTCTCCTTTATCACTTTTTCTCTATATCATTGTATATTTGGCTGTCTATGGTGGTGGGAACACCAAAATGGGGGTCTCACTGAAGAAAACCTCAAAACATATCCCAACACCTTTATTTTTTTTTTGTGTAGGTGTAGGTTCGTCCATTCAAAGCTAGTTGGAGAACTAGACAGTGTGTGAAAGATATCTTTTCCTACTCTTTCCTTGTCATTTTTGACATTAAAATAATTATTTCCAGTATTCTTCTTGTTGTACTACTTATTTTTGTGTTTTCATATTAAATTATAAAACTATAAACTATGTTATTCAGGTTGTAAGTAGACCTTGAGTGTATTTGATTGGCATTCGACTCACTATCCATATAGGATGCCAATGCATCCCTGAGACTCCAGCACAAAACGTTGAAGTTTGGTTCTCATGTTGTCATCCTCAGAAAAAGCTATCTGAGTCACATTCCAAGACCCTTATAGTCTACTCACCTAATTTTTAAAACACCTATCATTAGCAAAAGGGAAGCAAGGTCCTATTTTCTCTTCCTTTTTAGCCCATCTTTCCTTTCTTAATTATTTAGTCAACCTAAGGTAGTCTAGGGCAGTTCATTCCTTGGAGCTCTCCCGTGACATGGAGCCTTGAGGGTGATGAATCCCCCTACTCTATATTTTTGGTGAGCCCGATGTGGAAGTCTTGTTTTCATTTCTTAGTGTTAGATATCTTTCTCTCATATCCTAGGTGTGTTACATTCTTGTGTGTTGTGAAGCTTTATGAGCTTTAGGACTTAGTCAACAACCTATGGGAATGTTGTTAGAAGGAGCTTATGACATATAGAGATGGATAATAAGAAGACTATTGGTCCCACCTTTGGGAAATAGTTTTGAGAATGGCTACTAGTTTCTCTAGCCCCTTTGGAGAAGTTGCTATGCATATTCCTTCCCTCCTACTTCTCCTTTTGCTTCATTTATGGAGGAATACGGCGCTCTCTAGATTCCCATAAAGCAACTTCTTTCTCTAGACAAAAGACTCGGGGAGTTTAAGAAGTATCTAGGGAAAGAAAGGACTATGGATAAAGCTGCTAAGGTTGTTAGAAACTTTAGAGCTATGTTGGACAAGGAACAAATAGGTCTAGAGTTTCTCTAGGGCCTTTCGGACATTTTGGACACTCATGTCTTGTCATACAATCCTAGGTTAGGCTCTTCCCAAGACCTTGGGTCCAAGGGTTCCGAGAGATGGATAGAAGTTTCAATGCATAAGGTGTCAACATGTATGGTCAAGACTGGCCCTTCTATTGGCACCACCTCCAATCCTCGACCGAACCCCATCATTAAGGTAAACAAGGTACCCTTGGGTTTTAGCTTCTCTAGTCCTAATATCCTTGGTGGTAATCCTAGAGCCCATGTTGGTCCTAGTGGCAAGGTCTCTACTAGTATGGGGCTAGTGGCTCTAGTGGTTCTAGTGGAGGTTCCATTTGCTAACATTTCATCCTTTGACCCTATCTTAAACACCTTGTTGTAGAACATGGATTAGATGCAAAAATAGTTAGCAAACCTATCCAGTTCTACCTCTCAACATATCTTTCAACCTTTCTTCCATCATAGTCCTCTATATCTTGCTATTCTAAACACTCCTATCCATCAAGGGATGGAGATTCTAAAATTTGAAAAGTATGATGGTTGTGGAGATCCTCAGATGCACATTTTCACATTTAATGCTATGTGCACTAATTTCTTAGACCATGATGCTTTAATGGCTAAGCTCCTTCTAAGATCCCTTAAGGATACTGCCCTTGAGTGGTATTGTTCCTTACCAAATAACTCTATCTTTTCATTTGATCAGTTGGTAAACCAATTCCTGAGGCAGTTCCAAGCTAACATCAGACCAAAGATGACCTTTTTAGATCTTGTCCAATGCAAGCAAGGGGACCAAGAAAAGGTAACTAATTTTATTGCTCATTATCAAGCACTATTTTGACAAGTCTCTTATCCTTTAATGGACTATGATGTTCAAAAGGTCTTCATTAGGAACTTACAGAAGCAGTGGCAAGAGAATTTCACCTTGATGAAGTACCCCTCCTTTTCACACCTATGTGTTGCACTACATGAATACTAGCATATGGTTTCATAGCTTGGGGGTTCATCATTGCACTATCATCTCGATACCCAGTTTGTAGTGTTGTTTTTTGGAAAACATAAATTTATTATGAATGTGGTCTCTACATCTAAAGACAAGGTCTTGGGATGCAATAGGAAGTTTGCAAAACTATCTAAGTCTTATACTATTATTTTCAAAAAGTTGTTAAAAGATAAAGTTATGACATTGCTAGAACCTTGACCTATGACTGAGTTGTATCTTGAGTGGTATGATGAGCAACAATTTTTTAATTCCACTGAGTGCACAAACATGACATCAAGTGATGTATGTGCCTATGTCATGAGATTCAGGATCACATTGATGATGGGCTATCTGTCTCAATGGGAAGAAACATAATTCTAATAAATCCAAGGCCAAGTCTATTAGTGAGTTGCAAATTTACAATTATCCATTTCCCTCTCATTCTACAAATTTAGTAGGACAATCTTCTATGTCTTCTGAGTTAGTTCCATCTTAGTATGTGAACATAGTTTTGTTCACACGTATCCCTCCTCCTAAGAATGTGAGTGCAATTCCTGAAATAACTTTCACCTCGCATGATGTGCCTCTAATTAAGGATCCTTCCCTACTATACATTCCTGCCTAGATTAGTGGAAATGTCATAACTATCATCTTAGTTGATCCTACAAGTCAACTTAATGTGATAATGGAGGATATTCTGTACATAAATATTTTACATAAGGAGAGATACGAAGAGTCAAATACCACCCTCCATACCTACAATGGACTCTTTGTGGCCCCTATAGGTTCTATTTCTGTATCATTCTTGGTAGGCCCCAAGGATATTGATGTCTCATTTATTATGATTTCATATTTTGACCTATTCAGAGTTAGGGTAGGCATCCATTAGCTAGCCTCTATGAAAGGTGTTTCCTTTTTTTTCCATAAATTCCTTAAGTTCCCCATGAAGGAATTGTGCACATAGTGTGTGACAGTGACCATAAACTATTGGTGTCATGTGGAGGCTTCTCACTAGACCACTTTTGGCTTGCCCCAATTAGACCTCTCCCTCCTAAGGGAGATTTCTTATATAAGGCTTATGTTAAATATAAGACTGGGGGCTCGATGTCAAAGGTTAGTTATCCAGTGTCTCCTTATGTTATTTCAATAAAATCCTCTATGATAGCGTAGCAACAAGCTACCTCTTTTGCCCCGTCCAAGGGAAAAGGGAAGCTTGCTCATGCTCTAGAGCCTTCTCCTTCTATGTATGTAGTTCCATATGCTTATGTTCCTTGTCCTGTTATAGCATCTTCAACCTCTACTCATGTGCCTTGAATGGGTAGTGTGATGGTGCTCACATGGTGAAAATGGAAGCATCAGGTCTTTGAGCTTCCTATGCTATCTAAAATACCATGACCTATTATCTATGGTAGGGGGAAGTCTTCCTGTGGGGTCATTCCTACGTCTCAACCTCTATGTCCTCCTACTATTCTTCCACCTTCCCTTAAGGAAAAGAATGGGAAGAGGCCCACTATCGAGGTGTTGATGTTTTTTTCTCCTCTTATGATTTTTTTTGTTCCTATGCTTCCTCCTCTTGCTCCTACCTATGAGACCATCCTTCCACCAAAAATGGTTGTGAAGGATACTCTTGTGATTGAGTAGTAGCCTCCAGTCTCTTCTCAGGTCATGTATTGCAGTTCCCATAGTGGATGTAACCAGCTTGTGCATGAGTGCAAATGCAAGTGAAAGGCTTTGGCCATAGAACACGTTTCCTTGTAGAAGATGGAGGGGGATCCAATAGCGTATTTATTTGCATCCTCTTTTGTTGTTTCTCTTTCTTCTACTATTTCTACCTCAATTCCCATTGCCTCTATCTTGATTTTGGTTCCTCCGATGGGTCCCAATGATAATCATCCCAAAAGTGTGCAAGTTTTCATTACTCCCTCTTTGGAGCCCCCTCTCTTGATGTCCCTCCCAGAAATCCCTCTATTCTCTCAACCCATAGACATGTTCAATACAACGGTGGTGTTCGTTGTAGATTTTTCTTCTTCCTCTTCGACTTCCACTTCTTCTTGTTACAAGTATGAGCAGTTGATGTTTTAATTTAATATAGCAAACCTATGTTGTCATTGGTGTCCATTGTATGAGATGAGAGGAAACTACTACTAAGGGATTTTTTTGAGAATAAGCAGTTGGTGTTGTCTATGAATCTACCATTATTGTTGTGATAAGATTCTATGATCTATGGTTAAGTTGCTATTGGTTCAATTGTGTTGAGGAAGTGTTGAAAATGATGAGGATGTGTCTTTGGTGCTTGGTTTCCAAGTGCTTTTGAGAAAATATGATAAAAAGAGGAAACAATGTGTTGTAGTGGTGTTTTGGGTTGCAAAGGTGTGTTCTTGTGTTGCTCCACATTTCTTCTAGGTTGAATATCTTCCTATGCATTTTGGATATGTTGATCAGAGATGTTTAGAGGTGTTATATCCAAAATTTGGTGTGTTGGGTCGTTGTGCAAAAGAAGTTATGTTCACTAGTTTTTGAGCTATGTATTGTAGAGGTGTCTGGGAGATATGTATTTTCTCTACATTTCTCTATAGCTATGCTTCAGGTCTTGTGGATCTAAAGAAGTATTCATATCATTGGTATCTTTCTTCAATTGAAGTGGTTCAAGGTTTGGAGCTAAGGAAGTATGTTTCTTGAGTAACAGTGCATGGAAAAGTTATCTAAGTGTACAAGGTGTGTACATTATCTAGGTGGAAGTTGTTGCGAAGGATTTTGTTAGATTCTAGAGTGTTTGTGGAATATTCTAGATCATGTTCAAGCATGGTGTGTGGTTCACAAGTCATCCTTGGATTTAAGGAAGCATGCACTTAAAATCTTAATGGTGTTCACATGGGTAGCAGCCGACCTGGTGTTTACACTAATTGTGGTGGGTAATTATTGTTTATAGAATCATGTGATAGTATGGTGTTATATATTTGGGTCCCAAATAAGGAATGGTGTGGCTTGCTTTCACTTCTATCCACCACGGAAGTGTTTTGGCACTGACCTAATCTGAATTTGTATGGTTGATGTGCATAGACAACCTTACAAAGAGGTTTCAAGGTTGAAGATGGTATAAATAAGAGTTTATTTGTTGAGGGATGATGAGATAGACAAAAGAGATGTGAATTATATGAAAAGTAGAGTAGTAGAGTGAAAATTTGAGTAATGCAGTGTGAGCTTTCATGTGTTAGATTACTGGATGCAGTGAGAAGAAGGTGTACAATTCTTCAATCAGATTCTTTGTTGCATTGAGATGGTTTTCTTTGTGTAACATTCCTTCTCTATCTTCCTTTTTATTCTAGCGGTGAGCCTTTCTTCTCTGGGTAGTGAGCCCTCCAACAATGAGCCTTTTGTAATCAGTGTCGATATTACTTATATTGTGAGCTAATCCTTATCAAAAGTGGTAAAGAAAATTCTCATAACCCTTCCTAAAGCTAGTAGTAATAAAGCTTATGATATTAAGGAATTTTCAAATATAGATTAGTATACTAGACATCAACTATATGGTTCCCTCACTACAATTAAAATGAGATAATTTGGTACAAATAATGGTGTAAAAGTTGAGATTGCTTTTAAGGCTGGAAAATTAGAGAAGACTAGAGAATCAAATCAGGAGTATCTTGATGATGTGAAAGCTAATTTTGTGAGAAGGATGAAAAAGGGTACTGGTAAGTACAAAGGTAAGTTTCCTTTAAAATGTTTAAGTTGTGAAAAGATTGGTCACTATGCTTCAAGATGTTTTAAATAGAATTGTGAATGAAAAAAACAAGGATAATGGAGGTAAGATGATCAAGGAAAACTATTATGTTAGAGAATATGCAAGTATTTTTTATGATGAATATGCTTATGGAGATGATGATGATGATGAATTTCATGGCTTTAAAAGATGAAACCAATTCTACTAACTCTAAAAGATGTGTGAAGGAATGCCCTCTAGAGACAAAGGAAAGGACTTAAGGTACCTTGGTATATGCTTTTCATGCTAGAAAAGATAAGAACTATTGGATCATTGGTAGTGGATGTTCTAACCATATGATCAAAGACAAGAGTAAGTTTTTTAAACTTGAAAAGTATGATGGAGGACTTGTTAGATTTGGTGATGATTCAGCTACTAAGATATGAGGAATAGGTTCAATCAATTTTGATGGAAAGCATAATATTGATGATGTTTACTATGTTAAGGGTTTAAGGAATAACCTCTTGAGTGTTGGAAAAGTGTGTAGCAAAGGATACAATCTTATGTTTCAAGATGATGGATGTGATATTAGAAAAGGGTTTGGAAGTATGATTGCTGCTAGAAGAAGGACATATGGAAATGTTTATCAGCTCAAGGGTGATGGTCATTGCTTTATGACTTAGATTAATAAAATTTGGCTATGGAACAGATGATGTGTCACATCAATTTTGATAATCTGGTAAGAATCAATTCAATTCAAGTAGTGCGAGATTTTCCAAAGATTATAAAGCCCATCAATGTTATCTACAAGGATTGTCAGTTTGGAAAGAAAATAAGAAGTTTCAAAGGAAAAGAATAATCTACTACCAGATTGTTGGAGTTGGTATATACATATATTTTTAGTCCTACAAGAGTAATAAGTCTTTAAGGTGATAGGTATTTCTTTCTTTTGATTGATAATTATTCTAGAATGACATGGGTTACTTTTCTTAAAGAAAATTTTGAAGCCCTAGATAGGTTCAAATGATTTAAAGTTATGGTTGAGAATGAAATGGACATGAAAATCAAGTGTTTGAGGTTTAGAAGAGGTGGAGAGTTCACCTCCAATGAATTTAACATGTTTTGTGAGAATCATGGCATAAAGAGGCACTTATCTACCCCTAGGACTCCTCAGCAAAATGGAGTGGTTGAAAGAAAAAATAGGATTGTTCAAGATGCTACAAGGCCTATGATGAAAGAAGAAAATCTACCAGAAGTCTAATGGAGAGAATCAATTCATACTGCTATTTATATACTGAACAAAGTTCAAGCAAAAGGAAACAACACAAAGAATCCCTGAGTTGTGGTATGGAAGGATCCCTACTATCAAGTACTTCAGTTTGTTTGGAAGAAAATGTTATATTAGAAGAGATGAATAAAACTTGGAAAAGTTTGATGCAAGGTCTAATGAAGGAATATTCCTTGGATATTCTACTAAAATAAAAGCTTACCACTACTACAACAAAAGACTAAGAAGGATTGTTGAGAGTGCAAGTGTCAAGGTTGATGAAATTTTTTTAGAACTCAGTGATGATAGATGGATATGAATCAAATGAGCCTATTACAGAGAAAAAAAAAAAGCTAAAGAAAAGGAAGTATAGATTGAAGAGGAAGAAGCTCCAGAAAGTTTTTGCAAGTATGAGTAAGATTGGTGGTGTTGTCATTAATGTTGTCATTGATGTCAACATAGTACAGGTTGTTGCAGAGAAAGGAATCAAGTGACTGCAAGTTGTGCATGTATATTTGAGATAATGTTAAGATGTGGTGAGTGCATGGAGTTATCTTTATGGTGTTGCAGGTGCGCTGATATGATGAGTTTCCAAGTGCTTTTGAGAAATAGTGAAGACAAAGTTGTGTGTATGTTCAGAATGCTCTTTGCATTTCTTCTATGTTGATCCTATGCTTGTGTGGATCTGAAGTGTTTTTTATAGGCATTTATTGGTGGCATATCCTAGATTGTAGCTTCTGGTTTGATGGAGAGCGAAAGTTGTGTTCACCGGTGTGTGAACTACTCTGGAAAAGTTGTTTGTCTATGGATTGGGAGAAATTTTTATACTTCACAGTCCTTCACTAGTTTGTTTTAGGTCTTTTGGATCTGGGAGAAGGCTTGTGATGATGTTATCTATTTTCTAGCAAAGGTGTTAATGGTTTGGCACTCCAGAAGACTGGTTTTAGAATTTTTGTATGTGTTTGTGCAATCCGGATGGACTAATGAGAAGTATTCTCTATATGAAGGTTGTTGCATTTGTTGTGGATGAATCTGAAGGAATATAAGATGTGTTCCAATGTTTGGTGAAGCGTGTTATGTGGTCTGCATGGTATCTTCTATTTGTGGAAGTGTGTAATTCAAAGTTCATTTTTTTCATTAGGTTTGGCCAACCTAGTGTTTACACTTCATGCAAAGGATAAATATCAATTGAGGAAGCATGTGATTGATCTGATACATTGTTTTAGGTCTTGGTTAATTTTTTCTTTGGTCTTCTCTCATTCTCTTCCACCACAAGAATGTTGAGTTATCAACCTAATTTTAATTTGTAAAATGAAGTGTGTGTAGCCAACCTTGGAGAAAGTTTCTAAGGTTGAAGATGGTATAAATGCAAGTTGAGATGCTTTTAATTGAGGTATCAACCATGCCACAAGTTTGAGAAGAAAGAGTGTGCAAAAGTGAGTTGACGAAATAGTACTTTAATGTGTTAGACTTTTATAAGTAGTGAGATGACGGTGTCTACATTTCTTCTGATCAAGGTTGTGGATGTGTGTGATTTGTTGTGGTGGATCTTTCTATTATATTTTGTATCTATAGGAATTGATCCTCCTTGTTGGATAGTGAGTTCTATCAGTAGGTAGTGAGCCTTGTATCTGGGTAGTGAGCCTCTTTGTAATTTGTTTTGGAATTACTTTATATTGTGAGTAAATCCTCACCGTGGTTTTTCCCTTATTGGGTTTTCCTTGTAAATATGGTATTTCTTGTGTTGATATTGCTTTCTATTATTTGCATTTCGTGTTCACACTTAATAATAGAATAAAGTGGATTTGAAGTTGATAATTGTTTGAGATTTGTGACAACTAATTCACCCCCCCTTTCAGTTGTCTTGCACCTTTCAACAATTGGTATCAGAGCTTTGGTTCCTCAAAGAATAGCTTAACCACTTGAGGTAGATCCAATGTTGCACAAATTGGAAATCCCTATGTTTGATGGATCTAACTACAGTGACTGGAAAGTGCAGATGAGAGGTTACATAATCTCTCTTGGTTACAAGACTTGGAAAGTTGTTAAGAAGAAGTATGTTGCACCGGAAAGTGATCCTTCTTTTGTAGATGACATTTCTGAGTATGAGGAAAATGAAAAATTAAGGTATGTGATCTACAGTGCTTTATCTAAGACTGATCGAACAAAATTTATTTGTTTGGGCACTACTTATGAAGTTTGGAAAAAGTTAGAAGATATCTGTGAAGGAAATGATAAGAGTGAAATTTTCAAAGAAGCTAATAGCTAAGCGTAGTTATGAGAATTTGAAAATGGAAGAAGGTGAAGATATTGCAAGCTATTTTTAGAGGGTTGATATTGCAGTGAATGAAGTTAAAAATCAAGGTGGTACTTTGACTAATGAAGATGTAATAGAGAATATTTTAATGACTCTACCAAAGAGTTATAGTGATAAGGTTTCAGCTATTGAGGAAGTGTATGATCCTAAGAAGTTTACTAAAGAACATCTATTTGGCACCTTGACTGCATTTGAGATGAGGAAGTTTGGAAAGGAAAAGGAGAAGACGGAATCATCCTTCAAAGCTACAAAGATAGAAGATAATCTGGATGGTGATAGTTCAGATGAGTTGCAAAAAAAATTTACAAGGAAGTTGAAGAAAGGTACCAGTAAGTACAAATGTATGTTACCCTTTAAATGTTTTAGTTGTGTAAATATTGGTCATTATACTTCAAGATGTCCAAATAGAGTTGTACACAAGAAGAATGGAGACAATAAAGAAAAAAAGGATAAGAAGTTCAAGAAGTTGTATTATGGTAGAGAAGATGCTAGAATTTTTTATGATGAGTCTGATTTTGAGAGTGATGATGATGAATGCTTGTTTCTAGCCTTAGAGAATAAATCTATGTCTACTAACTCTGGAAGATGTGCAATGGAAAGTGGTCCAAAGAACAAGAAGGAAGAAATGAAAGGTACTCTGATGACTGCATTTCATGCTAGACAAGATGAAGAATATTGGGTGATTGACAGTGGCTACTCAAATCACATGACCAAAGACAAAAGTAAGTTGACTAAACTTGAGAAGTATGATGGTGGATTAGTCATGTTTGGAGATGATTATGGAGCAAAGATGTTTGGAAAAGGAACAATTGGTTTTGATAGAAAACATAGTACTAATGATGTCTATCATGTTAAGGGCTTAAGGAATAATCTTTGGAGTGTTGGAAAAATGTGTAGCAAAGAATTCAAGCTTGTGTTTTAGGATAATACTTGGGAGATCAAAGGGGTCTAGAACTGTGGTTGCTACAGGAAGAAGAACATATGGAAAGATTTATCAACTTAAGGGTGTTGATGGTCAATGCCTTGTATCTCAAGTTAATGAAAGTTGGCTATGGCACTAGAGGATGGGACATGTAAACTTTGATAATCTGATCAGGATTAGTTCAAGAGAGGTTGTTCGAGATCTGCCTAAAATCACAAAGCCTACCAATACTATTTGCAGAAGTTGTCAGTTGGGAAAGAAAATAAGATGCAATTTTAAAGGGAAAGATCAAACTATTAGAATGCTAGAATTGGTTCATACTAACCTTTGTGGTCCTACAAGAATAGGAATTCTTAATGGTGACAGGTATTTCATGCTCCTAATTGATGATTATTCTAGAATTACATGGGTTACATTTCTTAGGGACAAAGCTCAAGCTCTAGATAGATTTAAAGTGTTCAAGGCAAGGGTGGAGAATGAAGTGAACCTAAGAATCAAATGTTTAAGGTCTAATAGAGGTGGATAATTCACTTCCAGTGAGTTTAATACATTTTGTGAAGAGCATGGCATAAAGAGGCATTTTTATAATCCTAGAACTCCTCAGCAGAATGGAGTTGTTGAGAGAAAGAACTAAATTTTTTAGGAAGGGACTATGATGAAAGAAGCAAATGTACTTGATGTATAATGGAGAGAGGCAATCCACACTACTATTTATATTCTTAACAGAGTTTAGATAAGAGGTAACAACACAAAGACTCATTGAGTTGTGGATTGGCAAGATTCCTATTGTGAAGTACTTTAAGTTGTTTGGAAGCAAATGTTACATTAAAAGAGATGATGAGAACCTTGGAAATTTTCATGCAAGATGTGATGAAGGTATTTTACTTGGATATTCAACTAGTAGAAAAGCTTATAGATGCTTCAATAAAAGATTGAGGAAGATTGTTGAGAGTGCAAATATAAAAGTTGATGAAGATATGCACAAAAGAATTGAGATAAGTGAAGTTGAACCAAATGAACCTATCTTTGGACCAGTAATAGAAGAGAATAAGGAGGAAGAAGAAGAACAAATTGAAGAAGAAGAAGCTCTAGAACCTTCTCTTAAGACTCCTAAGTATGTACATAAGAATAATCCTGAAGAACAGATAATTGGAGATAAAAGTGAAGGTGTAAAAATAAGAAGCAAAGTGATGGAAGGTGAGGTAAATTTGTGTTTATTTTCAAAGATAGAACCTAAGTCTGTGTGTGAAGCATGCAAATATGAGATTTGGGTTAGAGGAATGAAAGAGGAGTTGCAGTAGATAGAGAAGAACCAAACATGGGAACTGGTTCCTAGACCTGTAAACAAGAATGTAATTGGTACTAAATGGGTATTTAGGAATAAGCTGAATGAGAATGATGAAGTTGTGAAAAACAAAGGAAGACTTATATGCAAGGGTTATTCACAAATTGAAGGAATAGAATTTGAGGAGACATTTGCACCGGTAGCAAGAATGGAGGTTATTCTTATGTTCTTGGTATTTTTTTCTCATAAAGATTTCAAGGTATATTAGATGGATGTCAAGTCTGCATTCCTAAATGGAGAATTAGAAGAAGAGGTGTACATGGAACAACCATAGGGATTTAATTTATCAAATAAATTGGATATGGTCTATAAGTTGAAAAAGGCATTGTATGGACTTAAACAGGCTCCCAGAGCATGGTATGCAAGATTGGACAAATATTTGACACAACTAAAGTTCAACAAAGGCTTCGTAGACAGTAATATCTATTTCAAAGTTGAAGGAAACATGATGTTGATAGGAGTTGTGTATGTGGATGATATTATGTTCATAGGAAATGGAGGTATGTGTAAGAGATTTACAGAGGAGATGCAAAAAGAGTTTGAAATGTCTATGATTGGTGAGTTGAATTTCTTCCTTGGACTTCAAGTGATTCAAATTGATAAAGGGATATTCATTTCATAATCAAAATCTATCAAAGAATTTTTGAAGAAGTTTGGAATGGATGACTCCAAACTGGTCTGTACCCCTATGGTGACTGGATGCAAGCTAAGTAAACGTGATGAATCTCCTAAAGTTGATCAAAGCATGTATAGATCTATGATTGTTGTATCTTAATGCTACTAGATTGGATATCATGCATGTAATATGTTTGGTTGCTAGATTTCAAGAAGAACCTAAAGAAGCACATGTTACAACTATGAAGAGGATATTCATATATCAAAAAGGCACTCTAGATTATGGCTTGTGGTATCCTAAGGATACTGATTTCACTTTAAGTGCTTACACTAATGTAGATTGGGTTGGTTTTGTAGATGACTAGAAGATTACAAGTGGTGGTGCATTCTTTCTTGGAGGAATATTAGTTTCATGGCTAAGCAAGAAACAAGATTCAGTTTATTTATCCACTGCAGAAGCTGAGTATATTGCAGCAACATCTTGCCGCACAAAGGTTTTGTGGATGAAGAAAACATTGAAGGACATAGGAGTGATGTGTGATGAGCCTATCCCTATCTTCTATGATAATACAAGTGCTATAAAAATTTCAAAGAATATGGTAATGCATTCAAGGAAAAAACATATATCTATCAGATATCATTTCTTAAGAGAGAAGGTACTGGAGAATGAATTTAGGCTAGAGTATGTGTCTACAAAGGATCAAATTGTAGATATATGAACTAAGGATCTTCCGAAGGATAGTTTTGAGTATCTTAGGGATAATTTTTGGGTTATTTCCCCTCCTTCTTTGAACTAGGTGCACATGGAGGTGCATCAATCCAGTGGATCTACATATTCTTCATTTATTTGAACTGATGACTATGTCTACTCTGTAGGGGGGGTAGGAAGTTTCATTGTTTCAGTATGAGTTGTGTGGGTGCACTCCTAAGGGGGAGTGATCTGAGTTTTTTTCTTTGCCATTGATGTCAAAGGGGGAGAGAGAGTCATGTGAAAAATAGTGAAAGAAAAAGGGAGAGAGTATTGAGACTGTAGGAATGGAATAGATGGTTTCTTTGATGATTTTTCACATCATGTGTTACAATCAATGAAAAAGGGGGAAATTTTTGCAAGTCCAAGTAAGATTGGTGGTGTTTTCATTAATGTTTTCATTGATGTCAACATAGTACAGGTTGTTGTAGAGAAAGGAATCAAGTGACTGCAGGTTGTGCATATATAGTTGAGATACTAGTGAGATGTGGTGAGTGCATGGAGATATCTTTATGGTGTTGCAGGTGTGTTAATATGATGAGTTACCAGGTGCTTTTGAGAAATAGTGAAGATAGAGTTGTGTGTATGTTTATAATGTGCTCCACATTTCTTCTATGTTGATCCTATGCTTGTGCAAATCTGAAGTGTTGTTTATAGGCATATGTTGGTGATATATCCTAGATTGTAGCTTTTGGTTTTATGGAGAGTAAAAGTTGTGTTCACCGGTGTGTGAACTGGTCTAATAGAGTTGTCTATCTATGTACTAGGAGAAATATTTATGCTCTACAGTCCTCTGCTAGTTTGTTTCAGGTCTTTTGGATATGAGAGAAGGCTTGTGATGATTTTATTTGCATTCTGGAAAAGGTGTTCATGATTTGGCACTCCAGAAGAGTGGTTTTAGAATTGTTGTATGTGTATGTGCAGTCCAGATGGATTGGTGAGAAGTGTTCTATGTATGAAGGTTGTTGCATTTGTTGTGAATGAATCTGAAGGCATCTGAGATGTGTTCCAGTGTTTGGTGAAGCATGTTATGTGGTTCGCATGTTATCTTCATGTTGCAGAAGCGTGTACTTCAATGTTCATTTGTGTTTCCATTAGGTTTGGCCGACCTGGTGTTTACACTTCATGCAAAGGATAAGTATCAATTGAGGAAGTGTGTGATTGATCCAAGATGTTGTTTTGGGTCTTGGTTAAGTGTTGGTTTGGTCTACTATCATTCTTTTCCACCACAAGAATGTTGAGTTTCTGACCTAATTTGAATTTGTAAAATTGAAGTGTGTGTAGCCGACCTTGGAGAAATTTTATAAGGTTGAAGATGGTATAAATGAAATTTGAGATGTTTTGGATTGAGGTATCGATCATGCCACAAGTTTGAGAAGAAAGAGTGTGCAAAAGTGAGTTGAGGCAGCAGTACTTTAATGTGTTAGACTCTTGTAATCAGTGGGCTAACGATGTTTGCAATTCTTCTGATCAAGGCTACGGATGTGTGTAATTTGTTGTGGTGGATCTTTCTATTATCTTTTGTATCTATAGGCAGTGAGCCTCCTTGTTGGATAGTGAGTCTTATCTATAGGTAGTGATCATTGTATTCGGGCAGTGAGCGCTTTGGCAGTGAGCCTCTTTGTAATCAGTTTTGGAATTACTTTATATTGTGAGTTAATCCTCACCATGGTTTTTCCCTTATTGGGTTTTCCGCATAAATCTAGTGTTTCTTGTGTTGATATTGATTTCTATTATTTTCATTTCATGTTCACACTTAATAAAAGAATAAAGTGGATTTGAAGTTGATAATTGTTTGAGATTTGTGACAACTGATTCATCCCCCCCTCTCAATTGTCTTGTTCCTTTCAACAAAAAGACCCCTAGAACCCCTAAGTATGTGTAGAGGAATCATTTTGAAGAATAAATCATTAGAGACAAAAGAGAAGGTGTGTTAACAAGAAGAAAAGCTAATGAAGAAGATGTAAATTTGTGTTTACTTTATGAAGTTGAGCCCAAAACAATGATTGAGGCATGCAAAGATGAACATTGGATAAAGGCTATGGAAGAAGAACTACTGTAAATTGAGAAAAATCAAACTTGGGAACTTGTCCCAAGACCTGCAAAAAAAACATAATTGGAACTAAGTGGGTGTTCGGAAACAAACTAAATGAGAATGAAGAAGTGGTAAGAGACAAGGCAAGACGTGTGTGTAAGGGCTACTCACAAGTTCAAGGAATAGATTTTGAGGAGAAATTTTCTCTAGTGGCAAGAATGGAGGCTCTCAAGATGTTTCTGACTTTTGCAACACATAAGGACTTTAAACTTTATCAAATGGATGTGAAGTCTACTTTCTTGAATGGAGAATTGGAAGAAGAGGTTTGTATGGAACAACCAAAAGGATTTTAGTTATCAGACAAACCAAATATGGTCTACAAATTGAAGAAGGCACTATATGGATTGAAGCAATCTCCTAGAGCATGGTATGTAAGGTTAGATAAGTATTTGATATAGCAAGGATTCAATAAAGGTACCATATATAGTATTTAATTTAAAGTTGAAAAAGATCAAATATTGATTGTGGTTGTGTATGTTGATGACATACTTTTTGGAGGTAATGAAGAGATGTGTAAGAAGTTTTTAGAAGTAATGCAAAAATATCTTGAGATGTCTATGTTTGGGGAGATGAATTTCTTCCTTTGGCTACAAATTAATCAAACAAATAAAAGCGTTTTCATTTCACAATCAAAATATGTCAAAGAAATGTTAAATAAGTTTAGAATGGAAGATTCTAAACTTGTATGTACTCTTATGGTTATTGGTTGCAAACTAAGAAAGAATGATGAATCTCCTAAGGCTAATTAGAGCAAGTACAAATCAATGATTGGTGGACTACTATATCTAACTACTACTAGACCAAATATCATGCATGCAGTTTATCTTGTGGCTAGATTTCAAGAAGACCCTAAAGAATCACATATTATAGTAGTGAAGAGGATATTATGATATTTAAAGGGCACTCTGGATCATGGATTATGGTATCCAAAGGATACTAATTTCACTTTGAGTGCTTACACAAATGGAGATTGGGCTGGTTGTGTTGATGATAAGAAAATTATAAGTTGTGGTACATTCTTTCTTGGATGTAGATTGGTATCGTGGCTAAGCAAGAAACAATATTCAGTATCATTATCTACTGCAAGGGTTGAATACATTGCATCAATATCTTGTTGCACACAAGGGCTATGGATGAGGAAAACATTGAAGGATATCAGAGTGGTGTATGGTGAACCAATTTCTATCTTCTATGATAACATAAGTGCAATCAATATTTTAAAAAACTCGGTAATGCATTCAAGGAAAAAATATATTTTAATCAGATATCACTTTCTGAGAGAGAAAGTAGTGGAGAATGAGGTGAAACTTGAATATGTTCTTACAAAAGATTAGATTGTTGATATATTCACTAAGGCTCTTCCTAAGGATACTTTTGAGTATCATCGGGAGAATTTGAGGGTTATTTCCCCTTCTTCTTTGAATTAGATGCACAATGAGATGCATCAGTCTAGTGGATCTCAAGATTCATTCTTTGTTCTAGACTAGTGTTGGTGGCTACCTCTCAGGGTGAGTAGGAGTGACATTTCTGATTATTGCAGTTAGATGGGTGTGTGTTTTCATTGTGAAAGTGGTAGCTGATTTGGTGCGTTTTGGTGTGTGTGCTCCTAATGGGTATACATAGCAGTAAAGGAAAGAAGTTTCAAAATGGTAGTAAGTAGGTTAATTGATGTCAAAGGGGGATAATAAACAATGCAAATATCTTGGCCCCTTGTCATTGATGTCAAAGGCGGAGAGAAATTCATGTGAAAAAGAACAATTTATCAGGGAGAGAGAAAGAAATGTGAAAAGACAAGCTACAAAGGGGGAGAGAGAGTAATAAGCTAGTTGAGTAAGGGGAGAAGTAATGTAAAGAGTTGCAGTATGTTGGTATTCAGAGTTGTGAGTTATGTCTTTAATGGTTTTTCACATCATGTGTTTCCATCAATGACAAAGGGGGAGATTGTTGCATGTATGAGTAGTTGGTGTTTTCATTGATGTCAAAAAGTTTGTGTTGTCATTGGTGTCCACTATATGAGATGAGAGGAAACTACTACTAAGGTAGATTGTTGAAAATGAGCAACTAATGTTGTCTATGAAGCTACTAGTGTTGTTGTGATAAGCTTTTGTGATATATGGTTGAGTTTCTATTGGTTCAATTGTGTTGAGGAAGTGTTGAAGATGATGAGGATATGTCTCTAGTACTTGGTTTCCAAGTTCTTTTGAGAAAATTTGATAAAAAGAGTAAATAGAGTGTTGTAGTGGTGTTCTAGATTATATAGGTGTGTTCTTGTGTTGCTCCACATTTATTCTAGGTTGAAGATCTACTTGTGTTTTTTGGATATGTTGATCAAAGATGTTTAGAGGTGTTATATCTACAATTTGGCGTGCTAGATCACTATGCAAAAGAGGTTATGTTCACCAATGTGTGAACTATGTATTGCAACTATGTCTGGGAGAAATGTCTTTGCTCCAGATTTCTTCACAGTTATGTTTTAGGTCTTGTGGATCTGAAGAAGTATTGATAGCATTGGTATCTTTCTTCATTTGAATTGGTTCAAGGTTTGGAGCTAAGGAAGTATGTTTCTTGAGTAATAGTGTATGGCAGAGTTATCTGAGTGTATTGGGTGTGTACATTCTTCAAGTGGAAATTGTTGCAAAGGAATTTTTTGGATTTTAAAGTGTTTGTGGAATATTCTAGATCATGTTCATGCGTGGTGTGTGGTTCACAAGTCATCCTTGGATTTAAGGAAGCATGTACTTAAAATTTCTATAGTGTTTACAAGGGTAACAGATGACCTGGTGTTTACACTAATTGTGGTGGATAATTATTATTTATAGAAGTGTGTGATAGCATGGTGTTATAGATTTGGGTCTCAAATAAGGAATTATGTGGTCTTCTTTCACTTTTATCCACCACATAGGTGTTTGGGTGCCAACCTAATTTGAATTTGCATGGCTGATGTGCATAGCCAACCTTGGAGAAAGGTTTCAAGGTTGAATATATGGTATAAATAAGAGTTGAGTTGTTGAGGGATGATGATATAGATAAGAGAGATGTGAATGATGCAAATAACAGAGTAGTAGAATGTGAATTTGAGTAATACAATGAGAGATTTCATGTGTTAGATTATTGGATGTAGTGAGCAAAAGGTGTCTACAATTCTTCAATCAAACTGTAGAAGGTGTTGGTGACATTGTGGTGGATTCTCTATTTCATTGAGATGATTTTGTCTATGTAACATTCCTTCTCTATCTTCTTTTCTATTCTGGTAGTGAGCCTTTGGCAAGGAGCCTTTTCTTCTTTGGGTAGTGATCCCTTCAGTAGTGAGCCTTTTGTAATTGGTGTTGATATTACTTATATTGTGAGCTAATCCTCATTGTGGTTTTCCCATCTTGGGTTTTCCATGTAAATCTGGTGTTCTCTTGTGTATGGTGTTGTTGTGTTTCAATTTCTATTATTTTCTTTTCATGATAAATCATCATAACAAATTTAAGTTTTTAATGAATGAATTTGGATCTAAATGTGTATAAGGGATTTGAAGTATTAGCGTACAACTGATTCACCCACCCCCCTCTTAGTTATATTGTGCATTCAACACCAAACATGTACTTTATGATATTAATGAGGAATGATATTTTTATTTGCCATATAATGTATGTCATGTTCAAATTAATGTGTGACTCAAAATTCCATCCTTGTTGTTAGATGCTTGTCTACATGTTTATGTTGATAGGTAGGTTGTTATGTCTATATTTTATAGAAGGTTGTATATATATATATATTTATGTGTGATTCTTTTTTTGTAGATATAGAAGGAGGTAATCATAGTGAGTAGAAACTACCTATACCAAAGTAATATATTTCTTTCAATTGAGGTTTTGATCATTTATTATAATGACACAACCTCCCTCTAACTAAACATGCATGTAGGTGATCAATATTAGGCCTTGAGTGTTGGAAGTTTGTTTTTTCGTTGATGTCAACAAATCTATGTTGTTGCATTGATGTCAACCTATGGAGATTCTTTGATTGGTTGCATTGTGTTGTCATTAGTAGTCTCACTAATGTCAACCTCTAGTGTTGATTTGATGAGCAAGTGCTTGTGGATATCAACCTCTTGTGAGGTTGAGTTGTTGAGGAAGTGTTGCAAATGATGAGATGATGTTTGTGGTGTTTAGTTTCCAAGTGCTTTTGAGAAAATTTGAATAAAGGAGGAATAATGTGTCAAATAAGTGATTTTAATGACATAGTAGTGTTCAATGTTTTGATTTGCAATTCTTCTATATTGAATATATACTCGTGTGGTTCATATATGTTGATCAAAGGTGTTCAAAGGTGTTATATCCAGAGTTTCATGTTCTAGATCATTTGACAAAAGAAGTTGTGTTCACCAGTGTGTGAACTATGAAAGCGGTGATGTTTGGGAGAAATTGTTTTGCTTTGCATTTCTTCGAGTTGTGATTTATGGTTTTGCAGATCTAGGAGTGTGCTTATATTGTTAATATCTATCTTTAGCCTAAGTTTCTTATGTTTTGGTGCTCTGCAAGGTTGGATTCATAAGTTACAGTGTGTGGTATGTTAACTAGTTGTACAAACTAAATATATTCTTCAGGTGTATGCTATTGTAAAGGATTTTTTGGATTTCAAGATGTTGATGGAATATTCTAGATTATTTTTAAGTGTTGTGTGTGGTCTATGATTCATTTTTTGATCAAAGGAAGTGTGTACTTGAATTTTTAATGGTGTTAACATGGGTTTGATTGACCTTGGGTGTTTACACTAATTGCAGATGTGCTTTAGTGTTTGTGGAAGCGTAGTGTGGCATGTGTGTGTAGATTTAGATCCAAGTTACAGTGTGATGTAGTCCACCTTCATTCCTCTCCACCACATGAATGTTTTTGTGTCGACCTATTTTAAATTTTCATGTTTAAGGTGCATAATTTACCTTGTAGATTGTTTTCAAGGTTGTGGATGGTATATATGTGTGATGAATTGATGGAAGATGAGTGTGTAGAGTGTTTGGTGAGAAGTGTTGAGATTTGAAGTGCAAAAGTTGAAATGAAGTGTGAGATTTAATGCTTAAGACTACTAGAAGCAGTGACCAGAAGGTGTTTTCATTCTTCAATAAGGCTTCTAATGATCTAGTGATACAATGGTGGATCTTTTATGTTTCTCTAAGATGGATTTCTCATTGTAACAACCTTCTATCTTCTTCTTTCCAATCCAGGAATGAACCTTTGGTAGTGGTCCCTTATTTCTTTTTAGCGGTGATCCCTCTCAAAATGAGACTATTATATTTGGTGTTACAATTACTTTATATTTGTGAGCTAATCCTCATTGCGGTTTTTCCCTTCTTTGATTTTCCTAATAAATTTGGTTTTCTACTATGTATGGTGTTGATATGTTTCTATTTCTATTATTTAATTTCATGCTAAATCAATTTAACAAATTAAGAGCTAATAATGATTTGAATATTAATGATTGTTTTTATGTTTTAATGCATAATTGATTCACCCCCTCTTAGTTTTCTTATGCATTAAACAATTGGTATTAGAGAAAGGTTCCTTATAAGAAAAATTAACCACTTGAGGTAGATCTAGATGTTGCAAGTATGAAGGTGTTTTCATTGATGTCAACAGGCTTGTGTTGTTATTGATGTCAACTGTGTAGTGGTTGAGAGAGATTGTTGCAGAGGTATGTTTTGGTTTTTCTCCATATTTCTTCTAAGGTGAAGATCTGCTTGGTTGGTTCAAATATGTTGGTTACAGGTTTTCAAAGATGCTATATTCAAATTTTTTGGTGATAGATCATTGTACATAAGAAGTTGTGTTCACTAGTGTGTGAATTATGCATTGCAGAGGTGTCTAGGAGAAATGTTTTGGATTCACATTTCTCCGTAGTTGTGTTTCAATACTTGCAATTCTGAGTGAGATTTGATGATGTTGGTCTCTTTATTGTGTCAAGAGAATTCATGGTTTGGTGTTCTGAAAGATGGGCTTCCGAGTTATAGTGTATGGTAGTGTTGTTTGGATGTATTGGATGTGTACATTCTTTAGGTGAAATTTGTTGTGAAGGAGTTTGTTAGTTTTCAGGATGTTTTTGGATTGTGTTTATGTGAAGTTTGTTGTCCAAAAGTTATGTTTTGATCGAAGGAAGCATGTAATTAAAAGTTTAATGTTGTTTGCATCGGTAATAGTTCACCTAGTGTTTACACTACATGCAAAGCATCTTCAAATTTTATGGAACCATGTTGAGGTGTGTTAGGAAATATTTGGGTTCTAGCTAAGGATTTGTGTGGGACTCCTTCATTCCTATCTACCATGGGAATGTTTGGGTGCCAACCTAATTTAAATTTGCACATTTGAGGTGAAAATCCAACCTTGGAGAAGGTTTTAAAGGTTGAAAATGGTATAAATAAGTGTTGAGATGTTTAGGGATGTGTGTTGCTTAGAGTGTGATGTGTATGATGCAAATAACAGAGTGGTAGAGTGTGAATTTGAGCAGAGTATTGCAAGTTTCAAAGTGTTGGACTACTGGATGCAATGAGTAGAAGGTGTATGCAATCATTCAAAAATGTTGCAAAGGTGTTGGAGCTATTGTGGTGGACTCTTTGTTGCATTGAGATAATGTTCTTTGTGTAACACTTCTCTATCTTCTTTTCATTCCAAAAGTGAGCCTTAGTTGTGAACCTTTCTAGATAGTGTGTCCTATTCTGGAAATGAGTGTTTGTTACTAATTTTTATATTACTTATATTGTGAGCTAATCCTCATCGTGGTTTTTCCCTTCTTTGGTTTTCCACATAAATCTTGTTTTCTCTTGTGCATGGTGTTAAAGTTGTTTCAGTTTCTGTTATTTTCTTTTCATGTTGATTCATCATAACAAATTAAGGGTTTAATGAATGCATGTGGATCTAAATGTTAATGAGAGTTTTGATGTTTTAATTGGATGCAAAATGATTCACCCCCTCTTAGTTGTCTTGTTCATTCAACAATTAGTATCATATCAAGGTTCCTTGGAGAAAATATTAACCACTTGAGGTAGATCTGGGATGGCCAACAAGAACGAGATCCCTATGTTTTATGGCACAAACTATGCATTCTAGAAGGTCAAGATGGAAGGCTATCTGGTTTATCTTGGATTTGATGTCTAGAAGGTAGTACAAACTGCATACACCATACCTACAAATGGATCGAGAACAAGTGATGAGATCAAGGCCTATGAAATTAATGGTAAAGCAAGGTTTTTTCTTTTGATTAGTCTTGCAAATATTGAATTAGTGAAAGTTATGGATTTGAAAACTACTAAAGAAGTTTGGGATAAATTGGAAAGTATTTATAAAAAAAGATATTATTGTCAAACAAGCTAAGATGCAAAACCTAAAGACACAATTTGAAAACCTGTGAATGTTTGAAGAAGAAAATTTCAAAATCTACATGTAGAGAGTTGATGAAATTTTCAGTGCAATCAAAGGTCTTGGAGCAAAGGTCAAAGAGGCTAAAGTGGTAAATAAAATTCTTAGAACCCTTACTAAAGCTTAAAGTTATAAAGTTGATGCTATTGAGGAATCTCAAAACCTAGATCAGTATTCTAGAGATCAATTGTATGGCTCTTTAACTGCTTTTGAGATGAAAGAGTTTGGTGCTAACAATGGTGCAAAGATTGAGACTTCTTTTAAGGCTACTAAAATAGAGAAGATTGATAAGAAGCTAAATTTGTGAGAAGGATGAGGAAAGGTATTGGTAAGTATAAAGGTAAATTACCTTTCATGTGTTTCAATTGTGGACAAATAGGTCACTATGCTTCAATATGCCCAAATAGAACTATGAATGACAAAAACAAGGAGAACACAAGTAGGAAAGTTAAGAAAATTTATTATGTTAAAGAATATGTTGGTATTTTTGATGATGAATCTGATTATAAAATCCTAATGATGATGAATTATTGTTCTTGGATTTAAAAGATGAATCTATTTCTACTAAATCTGAAAGATGTGTTAGGGAAAGTGCTTTGGAGACAAAGGAGATAAAAGAGACAAAGGAGACAAAGGTTAAGGTTGAAGGTACTTTTGGTATCTGATTTTCATGTTAGAAAATGTAAGAACTATTGGATCATTGACAGTGGTTGCTCAAATCATATGACTGGAGACAAGAATAAGTTTGTTAAACTTGAAAAATATGATGGAGGACTTGTTAGATTTGGAGACAATTCAAGTGCTAAGATTTTTTGAATAGGTTCAATTAGTTTTGATGGCAAGCATAATACTGATGATGTTTACTATGTCAAGGGTTTAAGGCATAACCTTTTGAGAGTTGAACAAATGTGTAGCAAAGGATATAATCTTATGCTGCAATATAACGGATGTGACATCAAAGAAGGGTCTGGAATTATGATTTCTATTGGAAAGAGGACAGATGGAAATGTTTATCAGCTCAATGGTGTTGATGGTCACTGTCTTATGACTCATATTAATGAAATATAGCTTTGGCATAGGAGGATGTGTCACATCAATTTTGATAATTTGGTTATGATTAGTTCAGTTCAAGAATGAGAGGTTTTCCAAGGATTACAAATCCTATCAATGTTTTCTGCAAGGAATGTCAAATTGGAAAGAAAATAAGGAAAAGCTTTAAAGGTAAAGAACAATCTTCTACTAGATTGTTGGAATTGGTGCACATAGACTTATGTGGTCCTACAAGAGTGAGAAGTCTACAAGGTGACATGTATTTCATGCTTTTGATCAATGATTATTCTAGAATTACAAGGGTTACTTTTCTTAGAGGAAAATATGAAGCCCTAGATAGATTCAAAGCATTTAAGGTTATGGTTGAGAATGAAATGGATTTGAAGATCAAATGTTTGAGCTCTGATAGAGGTAGAGAATTCACCTCCAATGAATTTAATATTTTTTATGAGAATCATGCCATAAAGAGACACTTTTCTATCCCTAGGACTCCTTTGCAAAATGGAGTGGTTGAAAGAAAAATAGGATTGTTCAAAAAGTTGAAAGGACTATGATGAAAGAAGAGCCTCCTAGAATTATATTGGAGAGAAGAAATACATACTACTATTTACATACTTAATAGAGTTCAAGAAAAGGAAAACAACAAAAAGACTCCATATGAGTTGTGGTATGGAAGGATTCCTACTTTCAAGTACTTTAGAGTATTTGGAAGAAAATGCTATATCAAGAGAGATGATGAAAACTTAGGAAAGTTTGATGCAAGGTCTGATGAAGGTATCTTCCTTGGATATTCTACTAAAAGAAAATATTACAAATGTTACAATAAAATATTGAGAAAGATTGTTGAGATTGCAAGTGCCAAACTAGATGAAGATCTAGAGAATTCAGTGGTGATAGATGGATATGAATCAGATGAAATTTATTGTAGAGAAGAAGAAAAATATAAGGAATAGGAAGCATAGTATGAAAAGGAATAAACTTTGGAAAAGACCCCTAAAAACCTAAGTATGTGAAGAGAAATTTTTTCGAAGAACAAATCATTGGAGAAAAAAGAAAATGTGTGTTGACAAGAAGGAAAGTTACTGAAGAAGAGGTAAATTTATGTCTACTTTCTAAAGTTGAACATAAAATAATGATTGAGGCATGCAAAGATGAACATTGGATGAAAGATATGGAAGAGGAACTTAAGATTGAGAAGAATAAAACTTGGGAACTTTGACCAGTAAACAAAAACATAATTGAATTTAAGCGGGTGTTTAGAAACTGAATGAGAATGGAGAAGTAGTAAGAAACAAGGAAATGCTTGTGTGTAAGAATATGCACAAGTTGGAGGAATAGACCTTGAGGAGACATTTGCTTGGTGGATAGAATGTAAGAAATCAAGATGTTTTTGGACATTCAAGAATTTAAAAGTTCATCATATGGATGTGAAGTCTACTTTCTTGAATGGAGAGTTGGAAGAAGTATACATGGAACAACCAGAAGGATTCCAGTTGTTAGATAAACCTAATATGGTTTTCACATTGAAGGAATTGTATGGATTGAAGAAAGCTCCCAAAGCTTGGTATGCAAGGTTGGATAAGTATTTGATACAAAAAGGATTCAATAAAGGCACCATAGATAATAACCTTTACTTTAAGGTTGAAAAAGATCAAATATTGATTATAGTTGTGTATGTTGATGACATGATTTTTGGAGGAAATAAAACTATGTGTAAGAATTTTTCAGAAGGGATGCAGAAAGAGTTTGAGATGTCTATGTTTCTGGAGATGGATTTCTTCCTTGGGATATAAATCAATCAAAAAATAAAGGAACATTCATTTCACAGTCAAAGTATGTCAAAGAAATGTTAAAGAAGTTTGGAATGGAAGACTCCAAACTAGTATGTACACCTATGGTTATTGGATGCAAATTGAGAAAAGATGATGAATCCTCTAAGGCTGATCAAAGCAAGTATAGATTTATGATTGGTGGATTGCTATACCTAACTGCTATTAGACCGGATATCATTCATGCAATTTATCTTGTGACTAGATTTCAAGAAGATCCTAGAGAGTCACATGTTGCAACAGTGAAGAGGATATTCAAATATTTGAGAGACACTCTAGATCATGGCTTATGGTATCCAAAAGATACTAATTTCACATTAAGTGCTTACACAGATGTAGATTGGGCTGGTTGTGTGGATAATAGAAAAAGTACAAGTGGTGGTGCATTCTTTCTTGGATGTAGATTAGTATCATGGCTAATTAAGGAGCAATATTTAGTTTCTTTATCCACTACATAGGTTGAGTATATTGTAGTAGCATCTTGCTACACACAAGTGTTGTGGATGAGGAAAACATTAAAGGATATCAAAGTAGTGTATGATGAGCCTATTTATATCTTTTGTGGCAATACAAGTGTAATAAACATTTCAAAGAACCTAGTGATGCATTCAAGGACAAAACATATTTCAATCATATATCACTTTATGAGAGAGAAGGTTGTGGAGAAGGAAGTGAAGCTTGAATATGTGCCTACAAAGGATCAGATTGATGACATATTCACTAAGGCTCTTCCTAAGGATACTTTTGAGTATCTTTGAGAGAAGTTGGGGGTCATTTCCCCTCCTTCTCTAAACTAGATGCATAAGGAAGTGCATCAATCTAGTGGATCTATGGATTCACTCTTTATCTAGATTGATGTTGGTGGCTACCTCTCAGGGGGATTAGGTAGTGATATTGCATATTATTACATATTTTTGTGTGCTCCTAAGGGGGATTATTCAGAGAAGTTGCAAGTATCTTGGTTCAATGTCAAAGAAGGAGAACAATGCAAAACATTTTATCTTTTGCTATTGATGTCAAAGGGGGAGAGAGATAATCATGTGGAAAAGTGTAAGGTATTAGGGAGAGAGAGTTGTGTATGTTGTCTAATCACTATTATCAAAGGGAGCATGAAGCATGTGGAAAAGAATAAGTTGAAATAGGGAGAGAAAAATGTTGTGTAAGCTGTCTAATCAATAAAAAAAGAAAGGATAATTGTATTTGATGTTTTTTCACATATTGTGTTGTCATAAATGACAAAGGGTGAGATTGTTGCAAGTATGAAGGTGTTGTCATTGATGTCAACAGGATTGTGTTATCATTGATTTCAACTGTGTAGTGGTTGAGAGAGATTGTTGCAGAGGTGTGTTCTAGTTTTTCTCTGCATTTCTTCTAGGGTGAAGATCTACTTGTATGGTTTAGATATGTTAGTTATAGGTGTTCAAAGATGTTATATTCAAAATTGGTGGTGATGGATCATGTTACAAAATAATTTGTGTTCACTAGTGTCTGAACTATGTATTACAGAGGTTTCCAGGAGAAATGTTTTGGCTCCGTGTTTCTCCACAATTATGTTTCAAGACTTGCAGTTCTAAGTGAGAGTTGATGGTTTTGGTCACTTACATATATTAAGAGGATTCATGGTTTGGTGTTCTAAAAGATGGTCTTTTGAGTTATGGTGTGTAGCAGTGTTGTTTGGATGTCCTAGATGTGTACATTCTTCAGGTGAAATTTGATGCAAAGGAGATTGTTAGTTTTCAGGATGTTTTTGGATCATGTTCAAGTGAATTTTGTAGCTCAAAAGTTATGGATTGATCAAAGGAAGCGTGTACTTAAAATTTTAATGGTGTTTGCATGGGTAACGATCGACCTAGTGTTTACACTACATGTGAAGTGTCTTCAATGTTTGTGGAAGCGTGTTGAGGCATGTTAGGATGGATTTGGGTCCTAGCTAAGGATTTGTGCAGTCTGCCTTCATTCCTAACCACTACAAGAATGTTTGGGTGCTGACCTAATTTGAATTTGCATGTTTGAGGTGTAAATATGACCTTGGAGAAGGTTTTCAAGGTTGAAGACGGTATAAATAAGTGTTGAGATGTTGATGGATGTGTGTTTCTTAGAGTGTGATGTGTATGATGCAAATGGTAGAGTAGTAGAGTGTGAATTTGAGCAAAGCAGTGTGAGCTTCAAAGTGTTGGACTAATGGATGTAGTGAGCAAAAGGTGTCTACAATGATTCAACAAGGTTGTGAAATTTTTGGAGCTATTGTGGTAGACTCTTTGTTGCATTGAGATAATGTTCTTTATGTAACACTTCTTCTCTATCTTCTTTTGTTCCCAACAGTGAGCCTTGGCTATGAGCCTTTCTGGATAGTGTGTCATATTCTAACAATCAGCCTTTTGTACTAGTTTTGCTATTACTTATATTGTGAGATAATCCTCACCATTTTTTTCCTTCTTGGGTTTTCCATGTAAATCTAGTGTTCTCTTGTGCATGGTGTTAAAGTTGTTTTAGTTTTTGTTATTGTCTTTTCATGTTGATTCATCATAATAGATTAAGGTTTTAATGAATGCATGTGGATATAAATGTTAATGAGGGTTTTGATGTTCTAATTAAATGCAACTGATTCACCCCCCTCTCAATTTTCTTGTTCATTCAAAACTATATGGCACACAAGAGGCTCCTTTGTTTGATGGATCAAATTATGTGATGCAGGAGCATCCAGTGGTGTAAGGGCAACTTGCATCACCCAAAAATAGTTAAATTTCAAGTTTCTTAGTTTTTAGATATTTTTACATTTTTGGATACCCTTTTTTATCATAATGAAATTCCCAATTTATGGTTTTTATTTTCTATTCCTGGGTGGAAAGATATTACAATTTTAGTTTCCTAGATTTGCACCTAAAAATCTTTCGAGTTAGATTTGAGGCACTTAGAGTTCCTGTAAAAGCCCTAAAACATGATAAAATTGGTGTCACATATTTCAAGTGCATTATTGACTTCAAGACCTTTCCAACAGTTCAAACGGTTCACGAATCGGAGACTCGAATCAAAAGTTATGGCCCCGGGAAGTTGGCGCACTTTCTAGAAGATACAATTGCAAATGCTCTTTTGAAATTTGAACTTCATGTTGTAAATTTTCAGTGCCAAACCACCTAAACTCAAATTTGAATGTTGTTTTGGTTCCAAACTAATGAGGAGCTCTATTTATGGGCGGGTTTCTAATTTTTGGGTAACTTTTTGGGGACAAGCTTGCATATTGCAAAAGGGTTATTTTGTAGCTATCTATAACTTGCATGTGTTGTAGAACTTGGGGATTGAGATCCTCTACATGTAAGAAGCTCCATTTTCTGAATAATAAAATTTATCTTGTTTGTGGGTTATTTTTTGTGTCTCGGGCTGTGCCCTCATCATTATGCATTCTGGAAGACTAGGATGGAAGGTTTCTTTATCTCCCTAGGGTTTGGAGTTTGGAAGTCAATTGAAATTGAATATACCACATGCCTATGAATGGCCCATAAACTGATGATGAAATTAGCATTTATGATAACAATGGAAAAGCAAGGTATGCTCTCTTGAGTGGTTTTTCTAATTGAGAACTTGTGAAAGTTATGAGCTACAAAACTTTTGGTGAGATTTGGAAAAAGTTGGAAAGTCTCTATGAAGGAGATAATAAGGTCAAGTAAGTAAAGATGCAAAATCTAAAGACCAAGTTTGAAACCCTATGGATGTCAGAAGATGAAGATAATACAAGCTACATGCATAGAGTGGATGAAGTTGTCAATTCCATCAGAGGCCTTAGTGGAAAACTTGAAGATGAGGTGGTAAAGAAGGTACTAAGAAATCTTACTAAATATTATAGCCATAAAGTTTATGCTATTGAATAAGCTTAAGATTTAAATAATTATTGTAGAGATCATTTGCTTGGTGCTTTAACCACTTTTAAATTGAGAGATTTTGGTCCAAGTGATTTGAGAAAAGAGACCAATTTTAAAGTTAACAAAGTAGAGAAGAATGAGTAATCAAATCTAGATGATTTTGATGAGATAGAAGAAAATTTTGTGAGAAGGCTGAAAAAGGGCACTAGAAAATATAGAGGTAACTATGGAAAGATTGGTCATTATTCTTCAAGATGTTATATGAAAGCTTCAAATGATATATATAAGGAGATTAAAGGTAATTCAACTAAGAGAATTTATTATGTTAAAGAAGATGCCAGTATATCCAATGATGAATCTGATTACCCTAGAGATGAGAATGATGAATGCTTGTTCATGGATCTAAATGTTGGAACTAATTCTGCTAACTCTGAGAGATGTATGAAGGAAATTTCTTTAAAAGTAGGTCATAATGTCAAGGGTACTATGGTTACTGCTTTTTGTTGGTGTGAATAAATGTCTTGTACCTAGTTAATCACTCACTAGGGAATTAGGGGACATATTCACATGTTAAGTTTACTTAGGATTATAAGATTCTTTCTAGAAGTCTTAGTTGTCATATCTAGAATTTATTTTTTCTTAAGTAGTTTTGAGTTAGGGTGGGGTTCCATGGGGGGATTCAAGATCTACTTTTAAGGAGCAAGAGGTCTCATGAAGTCAAAAAAAATTGCTACAAGATTAAATGGAATCTTTTCCTAAAGAATATTAGCTCCTACCTTTTAGGGCTAAAAATTTGAGGGGGTTAAAATGGGGTGGGCCTGGAGATTTCCCCTATAGTTTAGGAATTTTATCTACCATTTGTTAATCAACACTAATTTTATATTTCCACCAAAATAAAATTGAAGGGAAAATATGTACGTTTATTTGTTTTTATCTTTGTTTTGATCTTATTTTTTACACTTCATCAATCATGCGTAACCTAAAATAGAGAAACAACAGAACAGTTCATAGACTAAGCAACAATAGAATAGTGCATAGAATAAATAGAGTAGCAACAAAATAACAATAGAAAGAGGTACTCTAATTGACAGTGATTGTTTCAACTTTTACATTTTTTTTATAGTTGTAATTGAATTTGGCTTTATACCTACTTGCACATTTCTATGAATAGCTTTGCAAACCCATCAAAACATCTAGTCTATGTATATCTTGATACCATTACATTCTAGGATAGTTCATTTTACTCTAACATCTGAATGCAATCGACAGAAGAATGCTCCCTCATCTCGACACTATAGTTGATAGTAGGGACCCTCTAGGCCCCCACTCTCAGTGTTAGTAGTTATAGTAAGGGATTTGACATGCATCAGAATGGCCTAATAGTGGACTATACATGGTGCTTCACCCTTGGAAGATCCCAATATAAATTAGATATAGCACACTCAATAGAGTGGAAAAAATATAGGTTCATTTGTGAACAAAGAAAGAAATGTTTAGTATTCTTTGCAGGACCATGAATTGATTGTGTATAAACCAATCTGGATATATCATGTAAAAAATTTCATTAAAATGTATAGAGAACTCCAAAGGAACATAAGGAATAGGAAATTATAGCAAACAAACTTGATCTATAATATAGAACATTGCATTGTAAATCATGTAGGGAACATAAAATAACCTAAAGAAGGAGCTTGCTAAACAAATGTTTTGTTGGTTTCCTTTTTGCATATAAATAAAATGCACACTATGTTTGTGTTGTAAACATTATCTCTTTCATTCATGTGTTCATGCAAAGTGGGAAGGATTCTTTTGGTGTCAATTGTGTTGTCATAGTCATCGGTAACACGCATGGAACTTCAAAATTGTGGTGTAATTTATCATTTACTTATGTCAATTCTTTTAATTTTAGAAAATGTAATCTACCAATCAAAATAAATAGTATGTGTTGGCAGCATTTGTAGAGGAACAAATATGTTTTCATTTTTTCCTTTGTTAAAGGGTATTGGGGAACATCACTAGGTCTAGATTGGATTTATTAATGAACATATGCTAGTCATCTACATGTGACTACATGTGCATAACCTATTAGGTTGTTGGTACCTGATTCATTCTCTTTACAAATGCACTACTTTACCCTTTTAAGTACAATCTCAGAGATAGTTGTGGGATTCTTGAGTCACTATCTTCAAAAATACACCATGTTGTTGCACCATAATCACTTGGACTGAAGAGAGTTTTATGTAGCCAAATAATAATAAGCTTGATTATTTTTTCTTCATATTTGATGTTTGATTCCCAACATTACAAACCCAACAAAGGTGCAGGTTAATGTATTTTTTTAGTTTAGTGCAATATGCAGAACTTTATAGGAATATTTTCTTTGACTATGACTTTAGAGTGAGAGCAACACAATATAACTTATTAACGGATTCATTTGTGTAGCAAGTTACCAAAAGTAATTTTTTTGCTCTCATATATTATTACAATGAATTTTTTTATGAAATGATTAGATTTATTATTCTTTTTAGCAGTTACAATCATAATACAATTAGTTTTAATAAGCAATAGCATGACCTATTCAAAGTCCTGCATAGGCACTATGAATCAATTAAATAGATGAAAATTTTGAAATTTGTTAAAATAAAAGAAGATAGAGAGATAAAGGAGTAAAACTAGATGTGAAAAAGTTATATTTTCCACAAAACCATTTCTTATAACTTTAAAACACCAAGTTTGACATAAAATAACTTATGTGTTCACTTAGTAACTATTCATGAGAATTTCTCATTAATTAAGGTCACTCAAGACAAATAAACATTGTAATTCAATTTACATCTCTCTATGAGTAAAATTGAAAAAAATGGAGAACCTTGTTTCTCCTTTCAAAATTCTTATTGAGATTTTAGTTATTTAAAGTTTCTAATTGTCTACAGTTCTGGCCATCCTTGGCATGTTAGTAAGAAATAAAAAATAGTTCAAAAGCACAAATATAGTAGATATTCTTCGGTGAACTATCAATAAAATTTTAAAGTTCTATAAATGAAAAATGTGGTCCTTTTTAGGATGCAGTATTACCCCATTATGTTGCTAAACCCTGCAAATGTAGAGCATGGATCATGCAAGAAGTCATAAAACCAAATATTTTGAAAGACACTTTACTTAAGAATGTTTAGAATGAGTGGCCAATCAATGTTGGATGGTAAATTGAGAAAAATATTTTTTTGAAAACATGCTTCCCATTATGAGTAATGCATAGAAAGGTTTCATTATAATCTAAACCTCCATGAAGTAGTCAAAATGGATCAGAAGAACAAAATCAGGATGCCAAACATGCTTCCCATAATGAGTACCAAATAGAAAGGTTCTATTATAGTCTTAAGTTCTCTTAACCTCCATGAAGGATTCAACTTATATTGCAAGAGAAATATTAGGATAGTCTCAAATCTCACTTATAACGAAGATCAAATAGATAAACAATTATCAATACTATTACCAACACTTCTCTCTATTTGTAATATAAAATCATATTTTCTAGGCATTTTAAATAAATTAAATTTCCAATAAATGAATGTGCTAATTCTATGGACAACATTCATTGTTGAGAACCTCCATTGCATTTGAAAACATTGGTTTGATATTGCTTATATGACTACTATTGATTATGGTGGATTTGCTTTGATGAATGTTTCCAATGTCTGTTAAACTATCTTTTACTTAAAAACCTGTAGAGAATTTGAAAGGCTTATTCATATTTTTGCATGATCATAAAGTAAGGAATTTTTTGCTTTCCTAGCATCTTGAAAATAGTAGTAGAGTTAATTCTATTGGGTTGTATTCCTAAAGTTTCAGAAATGAATAAGAAGGCACCATTGTGTGCCATGAGGTTTAGTACATGCTCTATGAAATATTTTTAATGACTATTTTTGGTATGTTTTTCAAAAAAAGTTCTTAGTAGTTATCTCTTGTGTGCATATATGTCTATCAACACAATCCTTTCATTAAATATTATAACTTTTGAATATATTTTATTGTAGTATGTGAAAAAAAAAAATTGTTGGCATTATCTATTGGTTCTCAGTTGTGATCATATGGTTTGTCCTTGATGAAAAAATCCCTTTCAGTTGATTCTACTTGTTAACAGTTTCAGATTGGTTTCTCATGCTTTATCTTGGTACAATTTTGTCTATATGGTTTACATGTCTTGGAATTTAGTGGATAGTTTACATTTAGAATTTTAATATCTTATGGTATTGTTCAGTTTGAGCTTCGTGCAGTCTCAGGTTATCTTATTTGTACATTGTTTTGGTGACAAGAAAGAACATATCAGCGTGAGAATTCTAGGGTCTCCCCTATCCATTTCTCTATTAAATGTCTATGTTTCCTATGGGCAAGACGTTTCTAATGTCATGACGATTTGATTTTACATACAAGCAGCTTTTGGCAAGACTTCTCCATGGTTTCGGTGATAGAGGGTGATCCCTATTGGCATGTTGTTTTCATCGAGCACTTTGTGTCTTGCCGACCGGCACAAGAAAGAACATATTGGCAAGAGTTGCGGCATTGATATGATGTCTTAGTGAATTCATCATGTCTCCCCGACCGGCAACAAAGGGTGCTCATCGACAAGAGGTTTTCATTCGTTGTAACGTCTTGGTGAACTTACTTTAGTCTTTCCAACCGTCGATGGAAAAATTGCATATCGGCAAGTGTTCTCAGCTTCGGTGTAATGTCATAGCGAACCCATCAGGTCTTGCCGACTAAGTCTTATGAGGGGCTTTTGACGAGAGGTTGGTATTGTCTTAGCAACTCAGAGTGGATAAAGATTTTCAGTATGACATAGTGTGCTCTCCGAGAGGTCTCCCCGACATTGATATGTCTCGGCGATGCATAAAACAAAAGGAACATTTTGGTATGACTCATGTGCAATGAAGAAAGGTATTGGCGAGTTTTCTTTCTTATACCGACCGACAACATAAAGGTATACATCTCAGTAAGAGTTAGGGTTTTCGGCGTGAGGTCTCGGTGAGTGACCTCCAGTCTTGCCGATGGAACACAAAAGGACTTTGTTGGCATAGGATCTGACTTCTCTCAGCAACACACAAGATGGTGGGTGACTTTCGGTATAACAAAGTAGTATCTATATGAGGTCTCCCCGAGAGCGATATGTCACGGCGACAAGTTTTATCATGAGGGGCTCTCAAAAAAACAAAGACTGGTCTACAAGAAGTCTCCCCAATTTTGAATTGTCTCAACAACACCAAATGAAAGGATGACTTTCGATAAAACAAAGCATTATCTACGAAACGTCTCCCCGACAGCAAAATGTCACAGTGACACATAAGAGATAAAAAGGCTTTTGGTGAAACATAATGTGGTCTGCGAGAGGTCTTCCCGACTCTGATGGGTCATGGCGAAAGTGATAACTAAGGGGAATGACTGGCAATTTAATTTCCTTCGGCAGGACTATCTAGATGTCTCGGCGAATGATTAACAAACTCTGTCACTGTGGCCAACATGGGAATTTCTAAATATAGTTGCAGTCCGACATCATTGGTTGGCATCGAATCTCTCGTATTTATTTATTGTTGCACATACAGGTATCTTTATTTGGTGTTTTCTTTTAGCAATTGGCAGTCCTTGGGCGTTATCCTTTTTTCTGGAAATCTCTTTATGGCTGGAGACATTTTTTCTTTGCATGATTAGATTTTTTGCTAAAGAAATCAATGATTATTGTGTTCATTATCTGAAATGAAATGGTTACAAGGAAGAATATTCTTTGAGCAATAAGAGTTTATGTTTCTCTGTTTGTGGGTAGTCATGGTTTTGAAATAATGGATTATTTGCAGCCCTCTGGATAGGCATTACTCTTGATTTTTACCATCATCTATAGATTGTCATTATTCAGCTTCAGATTCTAAAATTGGCAAGAGAGTTTCAGTTTCCTCTGATAAACAAATCTTTGAAGATTTTTCTTTTGACAGATATACTGAAAGTATTGTATAAAAACCAGTGTTATAAACATTGTGAGGTGTTGGATAGAAATTCTAAGACATTGTTATTTTGGCCATATCAAGAGATGTATTGGAAAACTCTGTAATACAAAATTTGGAAAAATGATGCAGAACAGAGTTGTAATTCTTTTCTATTTAATATTTTAAGGATTCAAAGAGTTGGATTCTTAGGGTATTAGGTAGATAAGAGTGTTGAGTTTCTTGAGCTTACTTGAAAACAGAGAGATCCTTTGATATTATTATTGTTCTGAAAATAATTTGAGGGGTTGGTGCTCCTTGAAATTGGTGTTTCAAAATGAGGGGTTGGTGCTCCTTGAGTTGGTGCTCAGAAATTAGCCTATAAGGCATTGTTAACAGTGGTTTTTGAAGATTAAGCCAGTAAGGCAGTTTAGGAGTGGTTTTTCTACCCCAGGAGGGTTTTCCACTCAGCAAATCCTTTGTCTTATGGTCTCATTGTTTTGATGTCATAATGTTTCTTGATTGTGATCATTTTTATCAGCCTGAACATTTTTGAATGATAGTTCCTTCATACCTACAAATATTTAGTTCAAATATCTTGCACAAGTCATTGTTGAAGAGTCTAATTCAAAAGGAAGCTTAAAAGTTCTCATTTGATTCATTGCTCAAGAATAGTTATAATTTTCTAAAGGTGTTTGTTGTCTCAATACCTTTCTTGTCTTTAAAGTTGCATTCAAATCAATTGTTTAAGAAGTGAGTCAATAATGTTGATCATCATTTGCACAATCTTATGAGTTGCACCTGCACTGTCATCATGCTTTGATTGTTAATCAATGTCAGCCATAACTATTTTGGCAAATGCCAGATATCTCACTCAAATCATATTTTCATAGGTTGTCTAATAGAAAGAGTTAATGTTGTCATATCTTTGTGCTTTCAAAAGTGATTACTTTACTCTATTGTTGAAAGAAAAGGAAATCATAATTAAAAATCTTGGTCGAAGTTGAAAAATTTTACACACTGATTCACCCCCCTCTCAGTGTTTATCCATAACTCCAACAATTAGTATCAGAGCATAGGGTCCTCTGATAGGTCTAAACCACCTAGGATTGTTCCTGATTTCTTGGAGTACTTTGGTTAATATGGGAAAGAACAGAAGGAATAAGGGAAAAAGATGTTCTCAGCAAAATGTTATTCATCATGTTCAACCTGAATCTAGTATAAGGAATAACGAGGAAGAGTTCATAAATAGTAGCTCTGAAATGGTAGAGTATCCTAGATCTGGAACTCCTCAGTTCGAAGGAACAAACTTTATTATATGGAAAAATAGGATGGAAACATACTTACTTTCTTTAGGATCTGAAGTGTGGGCAACAGTTGAAAAGGGTTGTACTACATCTGCAACATCTCCTTCCACTCTTGAAGAGAAGAAAGCACTTGAATTCAATACTAGAGCTATAAATGCTATTTTTAATAACTTGCCAAATAAACTCATTACAAAAGTCATTCATTATAGCAGTGCTAAGGAAGTTTGGGACAAGTTGACTAAAATGAATCAGAATAGTGAGTTACAAGAGGAGATATCTTTGGACACTAAAATAAGTTGTGAAACATCTAAGAGTGAAGAAGGTGTAAACCTTCATAGTTTTGAAAAGAAGACCAAGGAGATCATTAATGAATATTTAAATGATCAAGAAACTTGTGTAAAAGTAGATCAATCTTTGGGTGAAGTTAACTTTGAATAGGAATATGATGAACCAGAAAGTGAGGTTGATTTGGAAGGTGAACTCCTATGTGCCTTAGATACTATTAAGCAGCTCAGAAAAGAAAACCAATTTTTAACAAGACAGCTTTAGCAAGAAGAGAGTTTGGAATTCAAGTTAAAAGACAAGGATGAATTGTGTAATAAACTAGAAAATGAGATTGATTCTTTAAAGAAATGTTCTAATAATGATTCCTTGTTAAAAGAACTAACTCTTAAGGACGATATGATTATAAGTCAGAAAATTGAAATTGAAGAATATAAGAGGATTACAGACATTGTGAGTTCTGATTTGGAGATTAAAAAGATTGTTTTTCTAAAACTTGAAGAAGAGGTAGTTGCTTTAAGAAAAGAGCTTGAAAGTATCAAGGCTCAATCTGGTAAAATTCAGAAATTTGATCATAGTACTAATATATTGAATGAGATGTTGGAGACATTTTTTCTTTGCATGATTAGATTTTTTGCTAAAGAAATCAATGATTATTGTGTTCATTATCTGAAATGAAACGGTTACAAGGAAAAATATTATTTGAGCAATAAGAGTTTATGTTTTTTTGTTTGTGGGCAGTCGTGGTTTTGAAATAATGGATTATTTGCAGCCCTCTGGATAGGTGTTACTCTTGATTTTTACCATCATCTATAGATTGTCATTATTCAGCTTCAGATTCTAAAATTGGCAAGAGAGTTTCAGTTTCCTCTGATAAATGAATCTTTGAATATTTTTCTTTTGACAGATATACTGAAAGTATTGTATAAAAACCAGTTATAAACACTGTGAGGTGTTGGATAGAAATTCTAAGACAGTTATTTTGGCCGTATCAAGAGATTTATTGGAAAACTTTGTAATAAAAAATTTGGAAAACATGATGCAGAATAGAGTTGTAATTCTTTTCTATTTAATATATATGGAGACATTTTTTCTTTGCATGATTAGATTTTTTGCTAAAGAAATCAATGATTATTGTGTTCATTATCTAAAATGAAATGGTTACAAGGAAAAATATTATTTGAGCAATAAGAGTTTATGTTTTTTTGTTTGTGGGCAGTCGTGGTTTTGAAATAATGGATTATTTGTAGCCCTCTAGACAGGCGTTACTCTTGATTTTTACCATCATCTATAGATTCTCATTATTCAACTTCAGATTCTAAAATTGGCAAGAGAGTTTCAGTTTCCTCTAATAAACGAATCTTTGAATATTTTTCTTTTGACAAATATACTAAAAGTATTGTATAAAAACCAGTGTTATAAACACTGTGAGGTGCTGGATAGAAATTCTAAGACAGTTATTTTGGCCGTATCAAGAGATGTATTGGAAAAATCTGTAATACAAAATTTGGAAAACATGATGCAGAACAGAGTTGTAATTATTTTCTATTTAATATTTTAAGGATTCAAAGAGTTGGATTCTTAGGGTATTAGGTAGATAAGAGTGTTGAGTTTCTTGAGCTTACTTGAAAACAGAGAGATCCTCTGATATTATTATTGTTTTGAAAATAATTTGAAGGGTTAGTACTCCTTGAAATTGGTGTTTCAAAATGAGGGGTTGGTGCTCCTTGAGTTGGTGCTCAGAAATTAGCCTATAAGGCATTGTTAACAGTGGTTTTTGAAGATTAAGCCAGTAAGGCAGTTTAGGAGTGATTTTTCTACCCCAGGAGGGTTTTCCACTCGGCAAATCCTTTGTCTTATGGTCTCTTTGTTTTGATGTCATAATGTTTCTTGATTGTGATCATTTTTATTAGTCTAAACATTTTTGAATGATAGTTCCTTCATATCTACAAATATTTAGTTCAAATATCTTGCACAAGTCATTGTTGAAGAGTCTAATTCAAAAGGAAGCTTAAAAGTTCTCATTTGATTCATTGCTCAAGAATAGTTATAATTTGCTAAAGGTGTTTGTTGTCTCAATACCTTTCTTGTCTTTAAAGTTGCATTCAAATCAATTGTTTAAGAAGTGAGTCAATAATGTTGATCATCATTTGCACAATCTTATGAGTTGCACCTGCACTGTCATCATGCTTTGATTGTTAATCAATGTCAGCCATAACTATTTTGGAAAATGCAAGATATCTCACTTAAATCATATTTTCATAAGTTGTCTAATAGACTGAGTTAATGTTGTCATATCTTTGTGCTTTCAAAAGTGATTACTTTACTCTATTGTTGAAAGAAAAGGAAATCAGAATTAAAAATCTTGGTCGAAGTTGAAAAAGTTTAGACACTGATTCACCCCCCCCCCTCTCAGTGTCTATCCATAACTCCAACATTATCATGGATAGGAATTTGCATCATCCAATTCCTACAAAGACGGGTTTTAGGAGGTTCAGTACAATTCTATCACAAAATAACCTAAAAGATGAAGATATATATTCTATAGATGATGACCTCCCTGATTTTGTTTCAAGTATGCAAATAGTCAATGAAGAGGTCATACCTAAATTTCCTCCAAGTGCAAATAGGGAAAATTAAGAAACATTCAGCTCTACTCTATCTGAGCATTATACTAATGTTTTTTATCCTACTCAAGTTCACCTACCATCCAAAAAATCAAATGGACAAGATAAACCACATTTGGTTCCTCTATCACAGAAGGGAAGGACACGGTGGAGAATTTCAAACACTATGGTCCTAATTAAAGAAAAATGCATTGAGAAAGACAGTATAGAGTGGTGGGGAAATGAAGAAAACTACAACTTCTGTTGAAAAGTGGACAAATTTTCAAGACTACTATTCTCATCATGGTTTCCTTCAGATAGCAAATCAATGTCGAGATTGATGGGAGCATATTTTTTAGAATATAAAAGAATTAGAGATTATGAGTCACGTATTCCATCTAGCCATGATAGCTATTGGAATATGACTAGCAAAGAGAGAGATGAAAAAACTTCGTTCAAACTTTCCATTTGAATTGATGGATGCAATGGAAATTAAATTTGGGATTGATATAGCTATTGATCCTAAGAATGTAAGTATTGATACTTTAAAAAATGATCCAATGAATAAATTCGATATCGTGAATGTAATAGGTCAAGGCTCACAAAACACTGACAATGAAATAGAAAAAGGGTGCACTAGTAAAAAGAGGAGATCAACATTCAAAACTACTACTATGAAAGACACTATTATTGAAAACATCCAATTGGTTGTTTCTACATTGCAAGTTGTTGAGGAGGGACGTATGAAACACCATGAAAAGGAATATTCTCTAATGGAAAGGCGGTGAAGTAAGGAAGAATTACTTGATGAAAAATGATTAAGTTGGAAGAGGAAAAGGTCAATGTTCAAATGAGCATGGTTGATGCTCTAAATTTTATTGGTCAAGAAATGCTTAAGATATCTAAATCATTTTCAAATAAAAAATGATTTTATCAATGTTTGTATATAGCTAAGTCAAATTTTGTATGACAATTAAATAACTATGTAAAAAATAATATGTATTTCAAGTTTATTTCAATATAATGAATTTTGAATGTGAATTTTTTTATTATTATTTTCTCAGTAATTTTATATGTCTATATTTATCATTCTTCCTATCAGATATATAATCTTTATCATTCTTCCTACTAGATATATATTTCATTTTAGTATAGTGCAAAGTGAATTTCAACTAATATTGAATGTTAATTTTTTGGTTATGGTGATAGTTTTCGGTGCTAGCAGTTTTCTATGGTTGATTGTTCTCAAGTAAGACATTCTCTTTGTTCACTACAATGTATTTCTTTCTAGCTTCCATTATGCTTTTGTTTCTAGGTTCTTATATGTAAAAGTAGCATCATGCTTAGAAGAATACATTTCTAGTGACTATTTGTATCAAACTTATATACATGAATATAATGTTATTGTTCCAGCATTAATGGTCTAGAATTTTTTATTTCAACTAATGTAATACTGATTTTAAATTCTAGTTAGATCTGGTTGTATTTTAAATTTTTATATTTGGTTATGGATCAAATGAAGAAAAAAATGATTTGCTTCACATATTTTTGATAATTAGGAATGAAGTGTATATAAATCCTTAATGAGTATTTTCTAAATTGGCTATTGCTAATGGTAAAGTGACCCAAAGTCACAAAATCTCAGTAGCACATTAAAAAATTCAAATATAGTAAGAACTATTTCCATATCATTATATAAATTATAAAATAGTTCAGGCCCAGAGTAACCAATACTGTTCTTTTAGAGATAGTTGTGTAGGTGTCTATGTAGGCATTAAATTGATGTTCAAATTTTTTGCATAAGATGAAATCCAACTTAAAAGTCTCAATTGTACCATTTTTAATCATTGATATAATGTAATGATGTGTACTAGTGGGTAGTTATAGATAATTTGTACCATTATTTTCTTCTGATGTTGATGGACATGCAACATGGGGCATGGTTTTTTGCAACTGATTTATAATTTTGTCTACAAAATTATTAGAAAACAAATGTAGATCTTGAATCAATGCTTGTTGTATCTTCTTGTATTAACTTCAAATGGAATTTATTTAAAGTATGGTTTAGAGTAGGAGATTGTGAATTGTCGATTAACAATAATAAAATAATAAACTAATAGGTAATAATCAAACCACACAAGAGATTTTATTTTATGAACCTCAATGTTGGGAAAACCAATTGGTAGTGTCAATTAATCACAACCTCCTTCAATAATGGGGAATTTACAATTTATTGGAGCATAAATCCATACTGTAATGCTAATTATTCTCTCACCTCATTCCAACCTCCTTTTCTTCCTTTTGCTTCTTATTGACATTCTACAACAAGTTGAATGGAGTTTTCAAATCAGTATCATATTGTTGATTGTTTCTCTCAACTCTATATTGCTAAATCTCTCACTCATACATCCCACTCAATATTACACTCCCTTTCTTATCCTATAACCTTTGCCTCATATTTATTAAAGTGTTAAGAGATTCCCACTCATACACCAAAGAAGTCTAGGTTGTTGAGAATTTTGAAGAGACAAAGTTTTGTAATTATTATCGATTTGTGTTGTTGCATTCAGGAAGGATGTTGTTGAAATTTGCATAAAGTGTCATTGATAATTGAGTGACCACCATGGAAAATTATGCATCCTCTGATTTGTGTAGTACCACTAGTGACAATTATGCATTTGCTTGTTTGCAAAGCATGACCTCCACTAGCATCCTTGTCACTTTATTGATAGTTCCCCTACTTCAATTAGAAAAATGATGATTGTAAGTGATTGATTTTATGATCCTATATGGATAAACTAAAACATAAATTGAACAAGAAAAAATGCAACTCTTTTCCACTTATCTTCTATTCAATTACAATCACTTTAGGAAAAGGTACTTAAACGTCAATGCCATAATTAGATTTAAGCATTATTCCACTAACCAATATGTAGGGTTGGGTTCAAAACATGTCAACTAATCAAGTGGAATGTTCACACATGATTTCACCATAATTTCAATAATAAATGTTGTATGGCACTTGTGCTTCTAGGTTCTTATATTAAAAAGCAGCATCGGAACTAGTTGGGATTTTTAATGCATGGTGTGAGATAATTTCTATTTAGTGATGCAAGAATGTTTTATCCAAAGTGGCATTAACTAATCTTTTAAAAAATATGCAATTGGTATTAAGCTACATTTTCATTCAAAAGTCTCAAAAATGTTAGTAGATTTGAGAGCATGGTTTGAGAAAATCATTATTGTCATTGAGAACTTTTTTGTTCATGAACATATGAAATATTTTTCTTGAGAAGAGAATGAGATAATCTCCAAGTTTTTGAGGAAAAGTTTTCTTTTAGAATTTCTGCATATTAATTTTTCAAATTCATGTCTAGTTTGAGTTGTAGGTTTACATTGTAGTAGTAGTTTTAAAGCACTTTCTTGGCTTTGTGGTTGGACACTTGCAATGACTTTACTATCATACTCAGAGGAAAAAAATTTGCCACAGTTCTTCCAATGGAGATTTAGGACCTTTGTAGGCTTCTATTTAGAATAGGTAGCATAGAACATGAGAGATTTACCTCCTTTTCTAAGACAACATTTTTTTCCTTCCTATACATCACTTCCTTTTAATAGGAAATATATGAATAGGTAACCTTTTAATGTTTAATTGTTATTTCTTTGATTAATTTACCATAGTGTATTTCTCTACCATTTTCTTATTATTGTTGTATATAAGCCTCATAAACTTATTGATTTTTTATATTCTATGGTTTTCTAGGGAGGATACCATTATTGCATAATGAATTCCAATTCAATTAAAAAAAATCTTCTTTCCATTGCATCAAATATTTATTTATTTTTGGAAAAGAGGTAAGATGCCTATATATATATATATATATATATATATTAATATAAAAGATGAGACTACAAAAATTGTCTATGCTTGTCACCTAATACTAGAAATGCATTTTAGAAATTTAAACATACAAAATCCATAAGTGAGATATCTGCCCTAATCACATTAGCTCTGTAGATTTACACAGCATTTCAAAATGACAAATGCTCATTCCCTAAACAAGGCCATAGACTAATCATACAGACCATAACAGAGATACTTCATTTCCATTTACAAAATACCCACTTAGCTATAAAATAGATAACTATAAACACTATATTTTACCAAAATTTCTCAGAAATAATGGACTAAAGAATTCATTCTTCCATATCTACTAGACTGTTTTCCCCTTGAATTTCCTCTGAATCACTAACTTGTAGCACCCAAATCCTTTTATTCCCAAAAAGTTTCTTCATTCAATCCTTTGAAGCAACACCCACACCTTCTTCCTTCCCAAATGTCAAATCCATAGAATTTATTTTCCTCATATCATTCTCTGGCAACATCCTAACTCCAGAAGCTACACATGCCTGAGAAGCAACTTGCAGCTTTCCCAAATTGGGGTTTTGTTCAAAGAGCACACAAGCATGAGATTTTAAAAAAGAAATTGTAGAATACTTGTCTTTTATAGCCACTTCCATTTCAGAGTAGAGACATTTGCAATTCTTTAGTAATGCCTTCAGAAAGATTCTAACATTATTAAATTGGAGTCCCAATTTCATTACTTCATAAATATCTCGAACACCTTGGCATTATTTAAGAAGTTTATGTGAAAACAAACCTCCTATGAATCCTTTCCCTTTAAACACATTATAACCCTGAATTGCTGCTAACTTTGCATTTCCCTGAAGAAATTGAAACTTAACATATCTCTAGGCTATGCCTTCCAATTCCTTAAGAGATTGACTAATATCCAATAGGTTCAAGAAAAATATGGAAAATTCCTAAGACAGAAGCAATACTCGACACATATAATTACAAGATCCTCAACAAGGAGGTGTCCTAGATACATACCATGAATACACATATCTGTTCTTGAAAATCCTGGATTCCCCTTCAATGCCCCATCAAAATTGAGTTTGTGAAATCCTGAACAAGGAGGTGTCCATTGCACCTTAGATCTATCCTACTTTCTCCCACAAGTGTTTTGTTGAACCCCATTAAAGGGCTTTGATATATACTCATAGTTACTCAATGTCCAATTGCCCCAATTGGTAAATATAAAAGAGATACCCTTATTGTTTCAAACATATGAATTGACCACTTTTGAGATATGTTTTTCCATTTTGAATTGAATCTGTTGAAGAGAATGTCTTTGCTTACAAAAAATCCTCCTATTACATTCCCACCATATACACCAAATAACTATTGATGGGATTACTTTCCAAATGCAAGCATATAAAGATGTTTTATACAAGATAGGCCAACTCAAAAAGAGATCCCATAAATAATTAGGTAATGGGAAATAAATATGTAGTTTTGATCTCGTGAAACTCCAACATTCTTGAGCTAATTTACAAGTAACAAACAAATGATCCACAGTTTCAAAAAACTATTGGCATAGTACACACTTAAAGGGTTCTACAAAGCCCAATTTTTGTAATTTTTCACTAGTCAAAATACGCTACTTAAGAGCAAGCCATGCAAAGCTCCCTGCCTTAGGAAGTGTCACTGAATTCCAACAAAATGAAAAAGCTCTATGAGATTGAGACTGGATTGAACTTGCAATAATTGACTTATATCCCTCTTACACTATATAGTTTCAATCTTTAGTAGGGGCATCTATCTGATCTATCTAAAAAATAAGCAAATCTCTTCTCTAGTTCCATTTGAAGAATAAACTTTTGGTGAAGAAGTACATTTGAACTAGAAAAATCCTTCCATATAACTTTTCCTATTATAGATTCTACTATTTCAACATAATCTTTCAGTTTAGTGCCCCATTTTGTAGATAAAATTTGTTCCAAAGGCTATAGTACTTGCAAGGATGTAAGCAAAGGGTAACCATTCCATGGATATTTCCAATTGTACTTGCTACCCATTATTGACCTCCCAGGACAAATAGGAAAACATAACCTCTCGACAAACAATGATAAAGTTCCACATAACCGATCCATTTGGAGGGTTTTCAATTGTAAAAACTTTATTAGGATTACTATTGTACAATTACTTATGTTGCATTACAGTACACCATTTCAATTTAGGCATCTTATACATTTTCCAAGTCAACTTTGCTCCTAAAGCTAGATTCCTTGCAAAAATATTGTGCAAACCAACCCCTCCAACATATTTATTCATACACATATTATCCAAAGATATCAAAGGCACTTTTATTTTGTCATCTATGTTTCCCCTCCATAGGAAACCTTTAATAATTTTCTCAATGTTGCTAATTATACATTTTGGAACCTTCAAAACAACAAGGTAATAATTTGGGATGGATGCTAATACAAACATAATCATCATAATACGACCAGCTAGTGACAACCACCTAGCTTTCCATGATAGAATTTTGGATTAATTCTTTCAATTATTTTTTTCCAATACTTTATTCTGCCTGTCCCCATGAAGAAATGAATTCCTAGATAAGTATTAGGCAAATCAGCCTACTAAAAACCTAACATTTCAACTATCTTCCTTGAAATAGAGGACTTTGTATTGAAGATGTAAATCTTGGATTTACTTGCATTAACCTTCTATCTTGAAGCTAAGGAATAGCTCCTTAGAATTATTTTCACTTGCATAGCTCTTGTAGAGATGATTTACCATATAAAAAAGTATCATCTGCAAATAAAGAGTGTGTAGCAAAAATATGTGTATTTGGAATAGATATACCCTGCCAAAGACCCCGATTATGTAAATCTTGAATTGACATGCTCAATGCCTCAACCATTAGAATAAATAAAAAAGGAGACAAAGGATCACCTTGTCTAACCCCTTGAGTGGAGCTGAAAAATCCAACTGGAGATCCATTGATTAATACTAAAAACTTAGCCCCTACTAAACAAGACCTAATCTATTTACACCATCTATTGCTAAAACCAAATTTCTGCAGTACTTGAATCAAAAAATCCCAATTGACTCTATCATAAGCCTTCATCATGTCGAGTTCAATAATAAAGGATGGAATATTACTAGATTTAATAGAATGTAATACTTCATGCATGACTATTTCCCCTTCCGAAGTTTCCCTTCCAGGCACAAATCCTCCTTATTCTTGTGAAATGACTCTTGAGATGAAAGGCTAAATTTTGAGATAGATGGCTTTTGTAAAGATCTTATATATCATATTACATAATGATATTGGCCTAAAATCTGCAAATGTTTTTGGTTCCTTCACCTTCGGAATAATGGCAATGTACGTTGTATTAAACTTATTAAGCATTATTCCTGATTTCCTCGATTCCTCTAATGCCATCAAGATATTAATGCCTACAAACTCCCAACACTTTTGAAAAAATAGTGTTGTGAATCCATCCGGACTTGGTGCCTTATCAGGGGCTAAGGAAAATACCACCTTCTTAATGTCATCCAGAGTGAATGACCTCATTAGCCAGTTATTGTCTTCATCATTAATCAACTTTGGTATACTTCCTAAAAAATCCACTTCATTATTTGGTGTTGACCTTGAATTGTTCCCCAAATCCCTTAATAACTGTGAAAAAAATCTAACACCCTCATTCTAAATTTCCTCTTCTGTTGTAAGTAGCTCTCCTGATAATGAATTCTGAATTGAGAAAATGGTAGTTGATGCCTTCTTAAATTGTGTTGATACATGATTTTTTTTTGTATTTCCATCCCCCTCTTTCAACCATAACTCTCTTGATTTTTCTCACCAATAAATTTCTTCTCTTGCGACCAGCTCAACCCACTCCAACTACAACTTATTTTGCTTCTCATAAGTCTTGGCATCCAACCCTTGTACTATAATCTTCTCATTTATTTCAAAAGATGCTTAAAAACCAACTCTTTCTAATGAAAAATATTCTTAAATACATGAATGTTCCAATGCTTTATTTGTGACTTAACATATCTCGGCTTGTTCCATAATTGCAACATTCTAGAGCCCTTCACAAAAGGAGCACTCAGTTACCATTGTTGTAAAAGTTGCAAAAAATGTGGATGCCTAAACCACATTTTATAAAACTTAAAAGATGTTTTAGCCTTGGGTACAAAATTATTTACTTCTATATCCAAAGAAATAGCATAGTGATCAAAAGTAGCAGATGGCACAATTTGTGATGAAAAAAAATTATTACCCAAAAACTAGTTAGGCATTGTCAAGAACCTATCCAATCTTTCTGTGATTTGCAAGAAACCTTTTCTTCTATTAGTCCATGTGAGCTTCCCATTTTCTGGCATGGTATCAATGAAGGCATTATCTTTTATAAATGTTGCAAAATCCTCCATCACTCTAACTAGTGGACTGATGCCTCCTTTTTTCTCTTGCCAATTAGATATAGAATTGAAATCCCCTACTACAATCGGCTTCACATTCCCCATCCCATCCAGAGCATTTGAAATTTTTTCCCAAAGATGTCTTTTTTCCACTATAGTTGTTGGAGCATAAGAATTTATTAAATAAAATTTTAGCTCAAAATGTGAAACTTTCACAAGCTGCCAATGCTTCTCATTAGAAATCAGCAGTAATACAATTGTTTTTGGATCCCACATTGTGATGATTCCACCTGAGGCCCCTGACTTCCAATTTTTCCACTTTCCTATTGAATCCTCATACACTATTTCCAAAGTTTTGGTTTCTTGCAATAAAACCACATTTTCTCTACAAGCATCAATTTGTTGCTTGATTTGAGCTTTCTTGTTAGGGGAATTAATACCCCTGAAATTCCATGAAAGGATCTTCATTGAAATCAAGGAGAGAAGAATGCTCTCCTTGGCCCTTTATTTCCTGAGACTACCAATTTGGTGTCCAACGTAGATTGCAAACCAGCTATAATCGCTTCTTGCATCTTGGTGGCATAGGATTTCCTACCTCTTTTTCATGGGGTTTTAAAAGGCATCATTTGAGCACTAGGTGTTTGTGAGATTGATAAGGATTGTGAATAATCAAAAGCTCCCAAGCACTCATTCTCTCAAGTGACATTTAATGTTCCAACAATCTTGGCTTCCACAACTGACTCTTCAGAAACCAGAATACCTTCTTTCTTCCTATCTATTTCAGCATCCAAAAATTATATTTCTTTCACAACTTTTGCTAGCTCAACAACTTCCCTTTGTTCCAAAATCTCTTGTGTATCCCAATCTGAAGGAGACAAATCAAATTCCATTGAACTAGATTGTGCAATATTAATATATTCATTCATAAGCTCATCTGCAATCTCTTCAATTAGTTTTGAGCCAATAGAAAATAACATTTTATCAATAAATTCCTCTAGATCCTGTGTGTGTTATGACTCATCTAACTGTGTATTTTCCACCAACTTCAAACCTTTATCCTAGAATGTTTCTACTAGAGACTATGTTATCATTTTTCTTGAAATTTTCACTACAAATCCCCCTCCATTGATCATCAAATGCTTTGTTATATCCTCTATTTGATTGACTAAGAATACAAATATAGAAGGGCCATATAAATGCAAATATTTTGAAAAGAACTTGTCCAAGAGATATTTTTTTCATTTGCACTTCAAACTATTTCAAAATCATAATAAAACATTTCCTCAATTCCTTTCTATCACCATCTATTTCCTTTATAATTCTTTTATCCTCAGGTGAACATAGTTGACTTCCCTCATTCACTTTCATGGGCTTGAAAGGCACTATTTTTTGGTCCAATTCATTTGCTCCTTCCCACTCCTGAGAAAATCCTTTCAAAACTAAGCAATTTCCCAAAGTGTGCTCCAAATCATGACAATTATATTCTACAATTATATTTTGGACCCACTTGCCATATTTTGAAACTAGATGAATTTGGGAGGGAATGGCCTTTGTTACATCTAGTACTGCACAAAATCTAACAAGTTTTGAAGGGTTTTCAAAGAACACCTTATCATGACAAAGAAAAATTCCAATTTTATTTTCCATTATTTCTATTAGTTTTAGCTCCTTGTATTCCAATGCCAGATCTTTCAATTGAATCCATGCAGAGACAAATTTTATAACTAGGTCTTGGGGTTTAAAATTTGGACACCATGGTTGCAAAATAAACCAGATCCTTGAAACACCCAAGAATTTGCTCTAGAAACCACATCTCTATGTGATTTTTTTGAGAATGAAACTAGAAAAATTCCCCTAAGTTTATCAAGGTAGAAAACCTTGGAAACCCCCTCCAATTCATCAAAAAATAAATCTTGCAAAGTGCTTAAATCCAATGATAACTACCAAAACTTACCTATCAAATCCCTTTGTCAAAGATCTTGAATCTAGGGTTCCAAAAATTCCTTAGGAAAGGAAACCTCCACACACTTTTTAGGTGATTGCTGATAAGTTTCCCACACACAATCTAAATTTGCATCCCTAGCAAGATCTTTTTTATTATTCTACCCTTCATTTGTAGTCTCCTTCCTTCATTGCAAAACCACTTTCTTATCGCTAGCTCCCTTCTTTTCCTATTCTTTGATACCTTCTTTCTCCTTTTTTTCTTATTCCATTTTGCAACTTTCCTCTGAGATGCCTTATTTTCTACCTCTTGTTGAGCTTTTTGTACTTTATTATGAGGAAGATCTTTAACATGACCCATTTTTTTGAGAAAATCATTCTTGCTTTGAACCAATTCATGTCGTAACTATAGCCCAATTTTTCCAAACCCTATTGACTTCAAATGTCCATTTGTATGCAAAGATATATTGTCCTCCTGGCTTGCTTTTCCCCCCTCTATATTTGTATCTACAATCTGTTCAACTCCCTTGCTATTTTGCAACTCTTTCCCCTCATAAAAAAACCCTTTTGGTTCTACATAAATCTTCTTCTTCCATGATGTATATTCATACCATAATGAACACCCAACCCTCCCTAATACCATTGGATTGAAGGGAACACCTCTAGAATTTACACCTATAGAAAAAGTATTCCTACCCTCTTTGTGAGATTTTAGGTCTACCTCATCCTCCTTGTAGAAATTATTTAGAAACAACGAATCCTACTCTGGTTTTTTTGTGAACCTTCAATCTTCATCTTCCAAAGTATTATCTCTATAATTTTCATATAAGTCAAAAATCGACTGTCTAGTTCACACCAAATGTCTAGGCTATCAAAATGGCACATAATTGGGTTTTCTGAATCTGTACCTGATAGCAGACGTGTTTCATCATGCATGCCTATGAGGATTATAGTTGGGTCCATGCTATTGTGTAGACCTTCTACCATAGCCTCAAGGCTTGCAAGGAAGCATGCCATGCAAAGCTCTATCTCTATCAGGAATATAGTCGTTAGACCTCCATGGATGATCCATTTTTTATGTTAAAATGGAAATAAAACTCCCACTGCATCAAATATTATTCATTTGACATTACAAATTTGGAATTATCTTCAAAAATTAAACATTATACAAAAAAAATAGGAGATGGAGAATATATTTATCTAAAATAAGATAATCATCAAATATGGAATTAAATGACATGGAAACAATGCTTCATACAATCACTTTTTAGCTAGAAAGAGACATTGTCAAAACATTATCTATTTCTCAGTGGGAAGGAAGGATTCAAGGGGAGTGGTATGTGAAACCACACTCTTTTACATTGGTGGAAATACTACATTTTTCAAGTTAAATGTGATGATGAACATTTTCACAACATTTTTAGGTTGCCATATGCATTATTTCAAAATATTTGTTAAAATATGAATGATGGCCTTAAACAAGGTGAAATACCATATTCATTTCTTACAACTATAAAATGTACAGTCCTTCCAATACAGAAACAGGTTTCCATTGTAATTTTATGATTTCCATTTGGGATGATGATGCTTAAAATTAGTGAACTATTTGGTTGTGGAAAGTTAACTATGGTAAGAGTTGTAAATAAGCTCATTAATATCTTTTATATTCAATTTCAAAGTCATATCCATTGGCCTAGTAACCATATGAAACTTGAGCATGTAAAAGAAGGATTTCATCTAAAACAAGGATTTCCAAATTGTTGTGGAGCTATAGATGTAACTCACATTCAATTTCATCTTCCACCTAATGAGTGCTCTATTGATTGGTATGATCATGATAATAAATATAGTATGTCATTACAAGTAATTGTTGATAGTAATATGTATTTCATGGACATTTTTATAGGGTGGCCTGGTTCTATAAATGATTCTAAACTTCTAAAAAATTCATGTTTCCATAAAATGTGTGAAGGTGGACAAAGATTAATGGTCATCCAGTGTCAATTAGCCCATTCAATATGAGAAAGTACATTATTAGAGATGGAAAGTATCCATTTTTGACATGGTTAATTACACCTTTCAACGAAGGTCTAACAAATAATCAGAGGGAATTCAATTGTAAGTTGTCATCAACATGTATTGTGGTAGAGTGTGCATTTGGAAGGATAAAAAATGTGGCATCCAAATTTGGAAGTGCTTTTGAAAAATATTCTTTATTGTTGTATATTGCATAATATGATAAACATTATGCAAGGTGAAGATGATCCATGTGATGATGCTTTTGTTGAGAATGTAACAAATATTCCAACCAGTGAATTATTTGATCCAGTTGGAACACTTGCTTGAGAAGAATTAATGACTTTTGTAAATGGTGATATGAATAATGTAAACATTTAGAGCCATAAAAACAAAAACTAAATTAATTTTGTAATAGATTTCAAAACATGTTTTAAATTTTTAATAATTTTTGAAAATGTTTGTATTGATTTTGTTAAGTTTTGGTTCTTATATGATTGCTAGGATTTGTATGTGGGAGCTAAAAGACTTCAAATTTATATTTTTTTGAAATGGAAGTACTCATACGATGTTTTTAAATAAAATATCAATAAGTAACCAAATAGATTTGAAAGGAGCTTGATTTATAATAAATGTGGTATTTTCATTCTACTTAGGATTTTATTTATTTGGAGTTTATTTGTTGCTAGTCTTCACCATAGGCTTTTATACAATAGTAGATGTTATTTTTAAATGAACCAATCAGATGTTTTAATCATCCAACTTTGATATGTATGGATTGTTGAAATACACAAGACAGCTGAGAGGGGGGTGAATCAGTTGTAACCTAAAACTTCAATTCCCTTATTAACATTCAAATCCACATACATTCATTAAACCCTTAATTCTATTATGATGAATTAGCATGAAAAGTAAATAATAGGAACTTAAACAACTCAACACCAAATGCAAGAGAACACCAGATTTACGTGGAAAACCCAAGGAGGGAAAACCACATTGAGGATTAGCTCACAATATAAGTAATATCAATATTGAATATGATAGGGCTCATTGTTGGTAGGGTTCACTACCCAAAGAAGGAAGGCTCACTACCAAAATGCTCACTATGAGAATAGAAAAGAAGATAAAGAAGGAATGTTACACAAATAAAAGCATCTCAATATGATAAGGAATCCACCACAATGACTTCTACACCTTCGTAGTCTGATTGAAGAATTGTAGCCAACTTTTTCTCACTGCATCTGATAAACTGACACTCAAAAGCTCGCACTGCTCTGCTTAATTTCACACTCTACAACTATGCATTTCACATCTCTTGCATCTATCTTTACATATCTCAACAACTCAACTCATACTTATATCAACCTCAACCTTGAAACCCTCTCCAATCTTGACTATGCACCTCAAATGTGCATATTCAAATTAGGTGAATGCCAAAACACTTTTGTTACCCATGCAAACACTATTTAACTTTGAAGTAACACTTCCCCAAACCCAAGGATGACTTGCAAACCACACACCATGCTTGAACATGATCTATAATATTCCTCAAAAATCTTGAAATCCAATACACTCCTTCACAACAACTTTCATCGAAAGAATGTACAAACCCAATAGACTCAAACAACTCTTCCATACATTATTACTTGAAAATCCATTTTTTGAAGCACCAAACCTTGAATCCCCTTGACTAAGGTAAAATACCAACACCATAAACACACCTTTAGAATTGCAAGACCTGAAGCATAGTTGCAAAGAAATGCAAAGTAGAAACATCTCTTAGACACCTTTGCAATGCACAGTCACACACTAGTGAACACAACTTCTACTGTACTATGATCCATCATACCACCTCTTTAATATAACACCTCTAAACACCTCTCATCAACATATCTTAATTGTACAGGCATATCTTCAAAATAGAAGAAATGTGAAGCAAATCTAGAACATCTCTTTGTAACCCAAAACAAAACTAAAACACATTATTTCCTCTTTTTATGAAATTTTCTCAAAAGCACTTGGAAACCAAGCACCAAAGACATATCCACATCATCTTCAGCAATAATACACACATAGATAAAATTTTATCAAAGAAACACCAGAGGTTAACACTAGTAGCTTAACTGATGACAACACAATGCAACAAATCAAAGCATAAAAAACACCAATTGTTCATCTTCAACATCAATCTCCCTCAACACATACAATTGACATCAATGACAATGCAATATTTTTGACATCGATGAAAACACCAATCTAGACATACTTGCAACAATCTCCCCCTTTATCATTGATGGCAATACATGATGTGAAAAACCATCAAAGACACAATATCTATGTACATACCTATTTCCTTTTCTCTTTTATCTTTACTCACTCTCCCCATACATGACTCTCTCTTCAACTAAATTTCTCTCCCCCTTAATACTTATTATTTTCCACATTTCTCTCTCTCGCCCTATGTTCATTACTTTTTCACATGATTCTCTCTCCCTCTTAGATCTTTTTCATATTACTTTCTCCCCCTTTGACATCAAGGGAAAATGACATAATTTTTGTATTGTTTTATTCTTTTCCTTTGTCATCAAACAACCTACTTATATTTTTTCTACAACACCTTTCCTTTACTACTCTAGATACTCCCCCTTAGGATCACACACCAATCTTCATTATATCAACAATCACTACACAATGACAACACACTCCCCTAGACTACAACAACCAACAATGCCACTACCTACTCCCCCTGAGAGGTAGCCACAAACATCAATATAGAACAAAGAATAAATATTGAGATCCACTGGATTGATGCATCTCCTTATGTATCTAGTTCAAAGAAAGAGGTGAAATAACCCCCAACTTCTCTTGAAGATACTCAAAAGTATCCTTAGGAAGAGCCTTAGTGAATATATCAACAATCTGATCCTTTGTAGGCACATATTCAAGCTTCACTTCATTCTCCACAACCTTCTCTCAAAAAGTGATAGCTAATTGAAATATGTTTTTTCCTTGAATGCATCACTGAATTCTTTGAAATATTTATTGCATGTGTATTGTCAAAAATATAGAAATAGGCTTATCATAAACTACTATGATATCCTTAAATGTTTGCCTCATCCACAACACTTATGTGCAAAAAGATGTTGCAATGTACTTAGCCTCTATAGTAGATAAATAAACTGAATCTTGTTTCTTACTTATCCATGACACCAATCTACATCCAAGAAAGAATGCACCACCACTTGTACATTTTCTACCATCCACACAACCAACACAATCTACATCTATGTAAGCACTCAAAGTGAAATTAGTATCCTTTGGATACCATAAGCCATGATCTATAGTTCCCTTTAGGTATCTAAATGTCCTCTTTACTATTGCAACATGTGACTCTCTAGGATCTTCTTGAAATCTAGCCACAAGAAAAATTACATGCATGATATTTGGTCTAGTAGCAGTTAGATATAGAAGTCCACCAATCATTGATCTATACCTACTCTGATCAGTCTTAGGGGATTCATCATTCTTTCTCAATTTCAACCAGTAACCATAGGAGTACATACCGGTTTGGAGTCTTCCATTCCAAACTTCTTCAACATTTATTTGACATACTTTGATTATGAAATGAATATAACTTTATTTGTTTGATATTTATAGGCATTTCAAGCTCTTTTTGTATCTCTTCTGAAAACTTCTTGCACATAGCTTCATTTCCTCCAAAAATTATGTCATCAACATACACAACTACAATCAATATTTGATCTTTTTCAACCTTAACATAAAGGTTACTATCTGTAGTACCTTTTATTGAATCCTTGTTGTATCAAATATGTATCCAACCTTGCATGCCAAGCTCTAGGAGCTTGCTTCAATCCATACAATTCCTTCTTCAATCTACATACCATACTAGGTTTATTTGATAATTGAAATCCTTCTGCTTGTTCCATGTATACTTCTTCCAATTCCCTATTCAAGAAAGCAGACTTCACATCTATCTGATAAAATTTGAAATCCTTATGTGCTATAAAAGCTAAAAATATCCTAATAGCTTCCATTCTTTCCACCGAAGAAAATGTCTCTTCAAAATCTATTCCTTCAACTTGTTAATATCTTTTACACATAAGCCTTGATTTTTTCCTTACCACTTCTCCATTCTCATTCAGTTTGTTTCTGAACACCCACTTAGATCCAATTATGTTTTTTTTTGTTTCTCTTGGGACAACTTCCTAAGTCTAGTTTTTTTCAATCTATAGTAGTTCTTCTTCCATAGATTTCATCCAATGTTCATCTTTTCATGCCTCAATCACTAATTTAGGTTCAACTTCAGAAAGTAAAGACAAATTTACCTCTTCTTTAGCAAATTTCCAATTTTCATTACACCTTTCTTTTTGCCTCCAATTATCTGTTCTTTAGAATGATTTATCTGCACGTACTTAGGGGTTTTATGGGTCTTTTCTAAAGCTTCTTCCTCTTCTTCAAATTGTATTTCATTTTCCTTAGTCTTCTCTTTTTCTCTATGATCAGGTTCATCTAATTCATATCTATCTATTACCACTGAGTTCCTGAGATTTTCATCCTTGACACATTCCCTCTTAAAAATATTTCTCAATCTTTTATTGTAGCACCAATAGGCTTTGCTTTTAGTAGTATATCTAAGGAAGATACCTTATCAGACCTTGCATCAAACTTTCCCAAATTTTCTTCATCTCTTCTGATATAGAATTTTCTTCCAAACACTCTGAAGTATTTAATAGTTGGTGTCCTTCCACACCACAACTCATAGGGAGTCTTTGTGCTGTTTTATTTTTCTTGAACTTTTTTCTATATGTAAACAATAGTATGAATTTATTCTCTCTACTAGACTTCTAATGGGTTAGCTTCTTTCATCATAGTCCTTGCAGGTTCTTGAACAGTTATGTTTTCCTTTCAACCACTCTATTTTTTTGAGTCTTAGGGGTAGACAAGTGCCTCTTCATGTCATGATTCTCACAAAACATGTTAAATTCATTGGAGGTGAACTCTCCACCTCTATCAGACCTTAAACATTTGACCTTCAAATCCATTTCATTCCTAGCCATAACCTTAAATGCTTTGAATCTATGTAGGGCTTCATATTTTTCTCTAAGAAAAGTAACCCATGCCATTCTTGAATAATCATCAATAAAAAGCATGAAATACCTTTCTCCTCGAAGAATTATTGTTCTTATAGGACCACAAATGTTTGTATGCACTAATTCTAGTAATCTAGTAGAAGATTGTTCTTTTCCTTTGAAACTTCTCCTTGTTTTCTTTCCAATCTGACACTCCTTACAGATAGGATTGATAGGATTTGTAATCTTTGGTAGATCTCTCACTTCTTGAACTAAACTGATTCTCACCAAGTTATCAAAATTAATGTGACATATCCTCCTATGCTATAACCAAATTTCATTAATATGAGTCATAGAGCAATGACCATCAACACCCTTAAGAT
>VDFB02049217.1:163300653-163382534 GCA_007258455.2 Sequoia sempervirens | reverse complement strand
TTTTGATGTCATAATGTTTCTTGATTGTGATCATTTTTATCAGCCTGAACATTTTTGAATGATAGTTCCTTCATACCTACAAATATTTAGTTCAAATATCTTGCACAAGTCATTGTTGAAGAGTCTAATTCAAAAGGAAGCTTAAAAGTTCTCATTTGATTCATTGCTCAAGAATAGTTATAATTTGCTAAAGGTGTTTGTTGTCTCAATACCTTTCTTGTCTTTAAAGTTGCATTCAAATCAATTGTTTAAGAAGTGAGTCAATAATGTTGATCATCATTTGCACAATCTTATGAGTTGCACCTGCACTGTCATCATGCTTTGATTGTTAATCAATGTCAGCCATAACTATTTTGGAAAATGCAAGATATCTCACTTAAATCATATTTTCATAAGTTGTCTAATAGACTGAGTTAATGTTGTCATATCTTTGTGCTTTCAAAAGTGATTACTTTACTCTATTGTTGAAAGAAAAGGAAATCAGAATTAAAAATCTTGGTCGAAGTTGAAAAAGTTTAGACACTGATTCACCCCCCCCCCTCTCAGTGTCTATCCATAACTCCAACATTATCATGGATAGGAATTTGCATCATCCAATTCCTACAAAGACGGGTTTTAGGAGGTTCAGTACAATTCTATCACAAAATAACCTAAAAGATGAAGATATATATTCTATAGATGATGACCTCCCTGATTTTGTTTCAAGTATGCAAATAGTCAATGAAGAGGTCATACCTAAATTTCCTCCAAGTGCAAATAGGGAAAATTAAGAAACATTCAGCTCTACTCTATCTGAGCATTATACTAATGTTTTTTATCCTACTCAAGTTCACCTACCATCCAAAAAATCAAATGGACAAGATAAACCACATTTGGTTCCTCTATCACAGAAGGGAAGGACACGGTGGAGAATTTCAAACACTATGGTCCTAATTAAAGAAAAATGCATTGAGAAAGACAGTATAGAGTGGTGGGGAAATGAAGAAAACTACAACTTCTGTTGAAAAGTGGACAAATTTTCAAGACTACTATTCTCATCATGGTTTCCTTCAGATAGCAAATCAATGTCGAGATTGATGGGAGCATATTTTTTAGAATATAAAAGAATTAGAGATTATGAGTCACGTATTCCATCTAGCCATGATAGCTATTGGAATATGACTAGCAAAGAGAGAGATGAAAAAACTTCGTTCAAACTTTCCATTTGAATTGATGGATGCAATGGAAATTAAATTTGGGATTGATATAGCTATTGATCCTAAGAATGTAAGTATTGATACTTTAAAAAATGATCCAATGAATAAATTCGATATCGTGAATGTAATAGGTCAAGGCTCACAAAACACTGACAATGAAATAGAAAAAGGGTGCACTAGTAAAAAGAGGAGATCAACATTCAAAACTACTACTATGAAAGACACTATTATTGAAAACATCCAATTGGTTGTTTCTACATTGCAAGTTGTTGAGGAGGGACGTATGAAACACCATGAAAAGGAATATTCTCTAATGGAAAGGCGGTGAAGTAAGGAAGAATTACTTGATGAAAAATGATTAAGTTGGAAGAGGAAAAGGTCAATGTTCAAATGAGCATGGTTGATGCTCTAAATTTTATTGGTCAAGAAATGCTTAAGATATCTAAATCATTTTCAAATAAAAAATGATTTTATCAATGTTTGTATATAGCTAAGTCAAATTTTGTATGACAATTAAATAACTATGTAAAAAATAATATGTATTTCAAGTTTATTTCAATATAATGAATTTTGAATGTGAATTTTTTTATTATTATTTTCTCAGTAATTTTATATGTCTATATTTATCATTCTTCCTATCAGATATATAATCTTTATCATTCTTCCTACTAGATATATATTTCATTTTAGTATAGTGCAAAGTGAATTTCAACTAATATTGAATGTTAATTTTTTGGTTATGGTGATAGTTTTCGGTGCTAGCAGTTTTCTATGGTTGATTGTTCTCAAGTAAGACATTCTCTTTGTTCACTACAATGTATTTCTTTCTAGCTTCCATTATGCTTTTGTTTCTAGGTTCTTATATGTAAAAGTAGCATCATGCTTAGAAGAATACATTTCTAGTGACTATTTGTATCAAACTTATATACATGAATATAATGTTATTGTTCCAGCATTAATGGTCTAGAATTTTTTATTTCAACTAATGTAATACTGATTTTAAATTCTAGTTAGATCTGGTTGTATTTTAAATTTTTATATTTGGTTATGGATCAAATGAAGAAAAAAATGATTTGCTTCACATATTTTTGATAATTAGGAATGAAGTGTATATAAATCCTTAATGAGTATTTTCTAAATTGGCTATTGCTAATGGTAAAGTGACCCAAAGTCACAAAATCCCAGTAGCACATTAAAAAATTCAAATATAGTAAGAACTATTTCCATATCATTATATAAATTATAAAACAGTTTAGGCCCAGAGTAACCAATACTGTTCTTTTAGAGATAGTTGTGTAGGTGTCTATGTAGGCATTAAATTGATGTTCAAATTTTTTGCATAAGATGAAATCCAACTTAAAAGTCTCAATTGTACCATTTTTAATCATTGATATAATGTAATGATGTGTACTAGTGGGTAGTTATAGATAATTTGTACCATTATTTTCTTCTGATGTTGATGGACATGCAACATGGGGCATGGTTTTTTGCAACTGATTTATAATTTTGTCTACAAAATTATTAGAAAACAAATGTAGATCTTGAATCAATGCTTGTTGTATCTTCTTGTATTAACTTCAAATGGAATTTATTTAAAGTATGGTTTAGAGTAGGAGATTGTGAATTGTCGATTAACAATAATAAAATAATAAACTAATAGGTAATAATCAAACCACACAAGAGATTTTATTTTATGAACCTCAATGTTGGGAAAACCAATTGGTAGTGTCAATTAATCACAACCTCCTTCAATAATGGGGAATTTACAATTTACTGGAGCATGAAATCCATACTGTAATGCTAATTATTCTCTCACCTCATTCCAACCTCCTTTTCTTCCTTTTGCTTCTTATTGACATTCTACAACAAGTTGAATGGAGTTTTCAAATCAGTATCATATTGTTGATTGTTTCTCTCAACTCTATACTGCTAAATCTCTCACTCATACATCCCACTCAATATTACACTCCCTTTCTTATCCTATAACCTTTGCCTCATATTTATTAAAGTGTTAAGAGATTCCCACTCATACACCAAAGAAGTCTAGGTTGTTGAGAATTTTGAAGAGACAAAGTTTTGTAATTATTATCGATTTGTGTTGTTGCATTCAGGAAGGATGTTGTTGACATTTGCATAAAGTGTCATTGATAATTGAGTGACCACCATGGAAAATTATGCATCCTCTGATTTGTGTAGTACCACTAGTGACAATTATGCATTTGCTTGTTTGCAAAGCATGACCTCCACTAGCATCCTTGTCACTTTATTGATAGTTCCCCTACTTCAATTAGAAAAATGATGATTGTAAGTGATTGATTTTATGATCCTATATGGATAAACTAAAACATAAATTGAACAAGAAAAAATGCAACTCTTTTCCACTTATCTTCTATTCAATTACAATCACTTTAGGAAAAGGTACTTAAACGTCAATGCCATAATTAGATTTAAGCATTATTCCACTAACCAATATGTAGGGTTGGGTTCAAAACATGTCAACTAATCAAGTGGAATGTTCACACATGATTTCACCATAATTTCAATAATAAATGTTGTATGGCACTTGTGCTTCTAGGTTCTTATATTAAAAAGCAGCATCGGAACTAGTTGTGGGATTTTTAATGCATGGTGTGAGATAATCTCTATTTAGTGATGCAAGAATGTTTTATCCAAAGTGGCATTAACTAATCTTTTAAAAAATATGCAATTGGTATTAAGCTACATTTTCATTCAAAAGTCTCAAAAATGTTAGTAGATTTGAGAGCATGGTTTGAGAAAATCATTATTGTCATTGAGAACTTTTTTGTTCATGAACATATGAAATATTTTTCTTGAGAAGAGAATGAGATAATCTCCAAGTTTTTGAGGAAAAGTTTTCTTTTTGAATTTCTTCATATTAATTTTTCAAATTCATGTCTAGTTTGAGTTGTAGGTTTACATTGTAGTAGTAGTTTTAAAGCACTTTCTTGGCTTTGTGGTTGGACACTTGCAATGACTTTACTATCATACTCAGAAGAAAAAAATTTGCCACAGTTCTTCCAATGGAGATTTAGGACCTTTGTAGGCTTCTATTTAGAATAGGTAGCATAGAACATGAGAGATTTACCTCCTTTTCTAAGACAACATTTTTTTCCTTCCTATACATCACTTCCTTTTAATAGGAAATATATGAATAGGTAACCTTTTAATGTTTAATTGTTATTTCTTTGATTAATTTACCATAGTGTATTTCTCTACCATTTTCTTATTATTGTTGTATATAAGCCTCATAAACTTATTGATTTTTTATATTCTATGGTTTTCTAGGGAGGATACCATTATTGCATATATATATATATATATATATATATATTAATATAAAAGATGAGACTACAAAAATTGTCTATGCTTGTCACCTAATACTAGAAATGCATTTTAGAAATTTAAACATACAAAATCCATAAGTGAGATATCTGCCCTAATCACATTAGCTCTGTAGATTTACACAGCATTTCAAAATGACAAATGCTCATTCCCTAAACAAGGCCATAGACTAATCATACAGACCATAACAGAGATACTTCATTTCCATTTACAAAATATCCACTTAGCTATAAAATAGATAACTATAAACACTATATTTTACCAAAATTTCTCAGAAATAATGGACTAAAGAATTCATTCTTCCATATCTACTAGACTGTTTTCCCCTTGAATTTCCTCTGAATCACTAACTTGTAGCACCCAAATCCTTTTATTCCCAAAAAGTTTCTTCATTCAATCCTTTGAAGCAACACCCACACCTTCTTCCTTCCCAAATGTCAAATCCATAGAATTTATTTTCCTCATATCATTCTCTGGCAACATCCTAACTCCAGAAGCTACACATGCCTAAGAAGCAACTTGCAGCTTTCCCAAATTGGGGTTTTGTTCAAAGAGCACACAAGCATGAGATTTTAAAAAAGAAATTGCAGAATACTTGGCTTTTATAGCCACTTCCATTTTAGAGTAGAGACATTTGCAATTCTTTAGTAATGCCTTCAGAAAGATTCTAACATTATTAAATTGGAGTCCCAATTTCATTACTTCATAAATATCTCGAACACCTTGGCATTATTTAAGAAGTTTATGTGAAAACAAACCTCCTATGAATCCTTTCCCTTTAAACACATTATAACCCTGAATTGCTGCTAACTTTGCATTTCCCTGAAGAAATTGAAACTTAACATATCTCTAGGCTATGCCTTCCAATTCCTTAAGAGATTGACTAATATCCAATAGGTTCAAGAAAAATATGGAAAATTCCTAAGACAGAAGCAATACTCGACACATATTGGGATTAATCACCTCCATTCCAATTATGAATCGAATGCTCTCTGCAACCCTGGGACACTCCATACAAAATATAATTGCAAGATCCTCAACAATCAAAATATCCTTGAAGGGCTTCTCCTAGCTCTGCACTTGCATACAAAAATGGAGGTTCCATGGTTGGAACACCATTTATAAAACAACCTAGTTGTTTCCAATGCTACTCCACCACCTCCCAATGCTACCACAGGTCCACCTTTCAGAAACCTTTAACAAAAATACTCCACTTGCTCTTCTTTTCCAGCGACACCAAACTTCACAAAAACCAAAGTTAGCATAGCCAAGACACTAAAACTTGATTAGCAAGCATGTTTATAATGAAACCCAGCCATAACTTGCAATGCATAACCATAATGAATATTGAAATTATGGTTAACCAAGGCAATAAAACACATCAAAGAAAATGTGCACACTTTCCAATTTGCATCCCCATAATTATACATGGTCACCTCCTTCTATTATGAACTAAGTACCTGAACAAGCCAAGCAACATTAGCAATAAAACTGATGGCCATGACAAGACCTTTTATAGCATGTGAGCTTACATCATGATCACATGAGAAATATCATGTGAATTAATGAGTCCAGACTCATGATTATATTGTCACCCCATGCACATCATACTTCTTTACTAAATTGAAACAAACAAAACACATTCATCCCTTGTATTCTCAATCATAGTTGAATATTCTCCATCTTCCCTTGCTTTAATTCAATCAAGTCTTGTAAAAATGAATCTTCTTTTCCTAGTTCCCTTATGTCCATGCACTTAAATTCTTTCCCTTCACAACCTAAATTTGCAATCTTGACTGCTAATTTATTACCTTCCTGGTATACATGCGATATTTTCACTTCCTGAAAAGAATCCATCAACATCCATACCCTCCTTAAAATGTATTGAAGCCTCCAATTATGAATTTTTTTAGTTTAAATACATGCATTTATGATAATCAGTGAGCCCCCTTCAATATGCAACTTATTTAATCCTAAACCTTTCACCAATTGTAGACCCTAAAGCAATTATTTATCCTCTGCCACATTATTTGTATCATTAGCCAAACTTACTGCTTGTGCCGCTACCATGGAAATTTTGCTATCATGAATACACATATCTGTTCTTGAAAATCCTGGATTCCCCTTCAATGCCCCATCAAAATTGAGTTTGTGAAATCCTGAACAAGGAGGTGTCCATTGCACCTTAGATCTATCATGCTTTCTCCCACAAGTGTTTTGTTGAACCCCATTAAAGGGCTTTGATATATACTCACAGTTACTCAATGTCCAATTGCCCCAATTGGTAAATATAAAAGAGATACCCTTATTGTTTCAAACATATGAATTGACCACTTTTGAGATATGTTTTTCCATTTTGAATTGAATATGTTGAAGAGAATGTCTTTGCTTACAAAAAATCCTCCTATTACATTCCCACCATATACACCAAATAACTATTGATGGGATTACTTTCCAAATGCAAGCATATAAAGATGTTTTATACAAGACAGGCCAACTCAAAAAGAGATCCCATAAATAATTAGGTAATGGGAAATAAATATGTAGTTTTGATCTCGTGAAACTCCAACATTCTTGAGCTAATTTACAAGTAACAAACAAATGATCCACAGTTTCAAAAAACTATTGGCATAGTACACACTTAAAGGGTTCTACAAAGCCCAATTTTTGTAATTTTTCACTAGTCAAAATACGCTACTTAAGAGCAAGCCATGCAAAGCTCCCTGCCTTAGGAAGTGTCACTGAATTCCAACAAAATGAAAAAGCTCTATGAGATTGAGACTGGATTGAACTTGCAATAATTGACTTATATCCCTCTTACACTATATAGTTTCAATCTTTAGTAGGGGCATCTATCTGATCTATCTAAAAAATAAGCAAATCTCTTCTCTAGTTCCATTTGAAGAATAAACTTTTGGTGAAGAAGTACATTTGAACTAGAAAAATCCTTCCATATAACTTTTCCTATTATAGATTCTACTATTTCAACATAATCTTTCAGTTTAGTGCCCCATTTTGTAGATAAAATTTGTTCCAAAGGCTATAGTACTTGCAAGGATGTAAGCAAAGGGTAACCATTCCATGGATATTTCCAATTGTACTTGCTACCCATTATTGACCTCCCAGGACAAATAGGAAAACATAACCTCTCGACAAACAATGATAAAGTTCCACATAACCGATCCATTTGGAGGGTTTTCAATTGTAAAAACTTTATTAGGATTACTATTGTACAATTACTTATGTTGCATTACAGTACACCATTTCAATTTAGGCATCTTATACATTTTCCAAGTCAACTTTGCTCCTAAAGCTAGATTCCTTGCAAAAATATTGTGCAAACCAACCCCTCCAACATATTTATTCATACACATATTATCCAAAGATATCAAAGGCACTTTTATTTTGTCATCTATGTTTCCCCTCCATAGGAAACCTTTAATAATTTTCTCAATGTTGCTAATTATACATTTTGGAACCTTCAAAACAACAAGGTAATAATTTGGGATGGATGCTAATACAAACATAATCATCATAATACGACCAGCTAGTGACAACCACCTAGCTTTCCATGATAGAATTTTGGATTAATTATTTCAATTATTTTTTTCCAATACTTTATTCTGCCTGTCCCCATGAAGAAATGAATTCCTAGATAAGTATTAGGCAAATCAGCCTACTAAAAACCTAACATTTCAACTATCTTCCTTGAAATAGAGGACTTTGTATTGAAGATGTAAATCTTGGATTTACTTGCATTAACCTTCTATCTTGAAGCTAAGGAATAGCTCCTTAGAATTATTTTCACTTGTATAGCTCTTGTAGAGATGATTTACCATATAAAAAAGTATCATCTGCAAATAAAGAGTGTGTGGCAAAAATATGTGTATTTGGAATAGATATACCCTGCCAAAGACCTCGATTATGTAAATCTTGAATTGACATGCTCAATGCCTCAACCATTAGAATAAATAAAAAAGGAGACAAAGGATCACCTTGTCTAACCCCTTGAGTGGAGCTGAAAAATCCAACTGGAGATCCATTGATTAATACTAAAAACTTAGCCCCTACTAAACAAGACCTAATCTATTTACACCATCTATTGCTAAAACCAAATTTCTGCAGTACTTGAATCAAAAAATCCCAATTGACTCTATCATAAGCCTTCATCATGTCGAGTTCAATAATAAAGGATGGAATATTACTAGATTTAATAGAATGTAATACTTCATGCATGACTATTTCCCCTTCCGAAGTTTCCCTTCCAGGCACAAATCCTCCTTATTCTTGTGAAATGACTCTTGAGATGAAAGGCTAAATTTTGAGATAGATGGCTTTTGTAAAGATCTTATATATCATATTACATAATGATATTGGCCTAAAATCTGCAAATGTTTTTGGTTCCTTCACCTTCGGAATAATGGCAATGTACGTTGTATTAAACTTATTAAGCATTATTCCTGATTTCCTCGATTCCTCTAATGCCATCAAGATATTAATGCCTACAAACTCCCAACACTTTTGAAAAAATAGTGTTGTGAATCCATCCGGACTTGGTGCCTTATCAGGGGCTAAGGAAAATACCACCTTCTTAATGTCATCCAGAGTGAATGACCTCATTAGCCAGTTATTGTCTTCATCATTAATCAACTTTGGTATACTTCCTAAAAAATCCACTTCATTATTTGGTGTTGACCTTGAATTGTTCCCCAAATCCCTTAATAACTGTGAAAAAAATCTAACACCCTCATTCTAAATTTCCTCTTCTGTTGTAAGTAGCTCTCCTGATAATGAATTCTGAATTGAGAAAATGGTAGTTGATGCCTTCTTAAATTGTGTTGATACATGATTTTTTTTTGTATTTCCATCCCCCTCTTTCAACCATAACTCTCTTGATTTTTCTCACCAATAAATTTCTTCTCTTGCGACCAGCTCAACCCACTCCAACTACAACTTATTTTGCTTCTCATAAGTCTTGGCATCCAACCCTTGTACTATAATCTTCTCATTTATTTCAAAAGATGCTTAAAAACCAACTCTTTCTAATGAAAAATATTCTTAAATACATGAATGTTCCAATGCTTTATTTGTGACTTAACATATCTCGGCTTGTTCCATAATTGCAACATTCTAGAGCCCTTCACAAAAGGAGCACTCAGTTACCATTGTTGTAAAAGTTGCAAAAAATGTGGATGCCTAAACCACATTTTATAAAACTTAAAAGATGTTTTAGCCTTGGGTACAAAATTATTTACTTCTATATCCAAAGAAATAGCATAGTGATCAAAAGTAGCAGATGGCACAATTTGTGATGAAAAAAAATTCTTACCCAAAAACTAGTTAGGCATTGTCAGGAACCTATCCAATCTTTCTATGATTTGCAAGAAACCTTTTCTTCTATTATTCCATGTGAGCTTCCCATTTTTTGGCATGGTATCAATGAAGGCATTATCTTTTATAAATGTTGCAAAATCCTCCATCACTCTAACTAGTGGACTGATGCCTCCTTTTTTCTCTTGCAAATTAGATATAGAATTGAATTCCCCTGCTACAATCGCCTTCTCATTCCCCATCCCATCTAGAGCATTTGAATTTTTTTCCCAAAGATGTCTTTTTTCCACTATAGTTGTTGGAGCATAAGAATTTATTAAATAAAATTTTAGCTTAGAATGTGAAACTTTCACAAGTTGCCAATGCTTCTCATTAGAAATCAACAGTAATACAATTTTTTTTGGATCCCACATTGTGATGATTCCACCTGAGGCCCCTGACTTCCAATTTTTCCACTTTCCTATTGAAGCCTCATACACTATTTCCAAAGTTTTGGTTTCTTGCAATAAAACCACATTTTCTCTACAAGCATCAACTTGTTGCTTTAGTTGAGCTTTCTTGTTAGGGGAATTAATACCCCTAAAATTCCATGAAAGGATCTTCATTGAAATCAAGGAGAGAAGAATGCTCTCCTCGGCCTTTTATTTCCTGAGACTACCAATTTGGTGTCCAACATAGATTGCAAACCAGCTGTAATTGCTTCTTGCATCTTGGTGGCATAGGATTTCCTACCTCTTTTTCATGGGGTTTTAAAAGGCATCATTTGAGCACTAGGTGTTTATGAGATTGATAAGGATTGTGAATAATCAAAAGCTCCCAAGCACTCATTCTCTCAAGTGAAATTTAATGTTCCAACAATCTTGGCTTCCACAACTAACTCTTCAGAAACCAGAATACCTTCTTTCTTAATGCTATGAGATTTCCACAATCTGTCATGTTTAAGATTTTTTGATTTCTGGATTTTTTCCACCCGGTCATTCTCTTCAGTCTTTGACGTTGTCCTCTTCTATTTTGACTTCTTTGGAGTGCATTCAACGGAGCATCACCAGAGATCACTTGGTGCAGTCGCAGACCAACAGACATTCGCAGCCCACGTACCAGCAATGGTAACGATCACAATCTTTCACCTTGGTAGGTACGCTGACCAACAGACATTCGCAGCCCACGTACCAGCAACGGTCACAATCTTCCACCTTGACAGGTATGCTAGCCAACAATTCGCCCTCTCCTCAGTCTTCTTCTAAACATTGCATTTATGATTCTTCTCATCCGTCTTCTTTCAATCATTGCTTTAATGTCTCTGACTCTGTCTCTTGCAAGAAAAGCTCGCCTTGAGCCTCCTCCCTATTTGTTCTTGACCCAAGGATGGAGGAATCCAACTTTGATGGTCCTCTCCCTTGTCCCCATGTAGCTGCCTCGAGCCTTGCTTTCCCTTCCTCCCCTTATCATCGTACCTCTCTCTCCCGCCATTCTTTAGCTAGGGTAGTCTGTTCACCCCCGTATTTTATCACCAAACCAGGCCAACCAATAGTCTCCTCCAACCCTGTCAGCGTCTCTCATCCCGATGTCACCTCCAACCTTCTCACGGTGAGTGATTAGGAGAACAAGTTAGTTGTCAATTTATCTGATGCCACGCTTGACTCCCAAGCCTTTAACTTCTTAAAACGGGGCCTGGGTTTTGCTTTGACCCCTCGCACCATTCCTCATATTGACTTCATCATTGAAATTGAGAATGTAGTGCGCAATCTCCCTACTGAGGTGGCTGAGGAAATTAGGCAGGATTGTGCCGTAGCACTTAGACATGCCAAACTGCCTAGATCCAACATCTCAAAATCCGAAGCTCACGCTTTTAACAAACTTTTGAATAAAAATGATCTTATCATCTCAAGAGCTGACAAAGGCAATGCCATGGTCATTTTGAATAAAAAAGACTATGTATCCAAAATGCTTAACCTTCTCTCTGACTCCAATAGTTACAAAGTGGTTTCTCGCAACCCTTGTACCAAAATCTTGAAAAAATTCAAGACAATTGTTGCCTACTCCTCCTTTGATGATGATACCAAGAATCGCCTTATCCCTTGCAAAGAAGTAACCCCTCGTATTTATGGGGTTCCCAAAATTCACAAAAAGGGCATTCCCTTGAGACCTATAGTTGACACCATAGGCTCTCCTACGTACAAATTGGCCTCGTTTCTTGCCAAATTAATCTCCCCTCTCGTAGGTAAATTTGATTCCTTCATTAAAGACTCCTCCCATTTTTTCCATTTTATCCAAGATGCTAAAGTAGAAAATAATGACATCCTGGTAAGTTTTGACATAGTCTCCCTCTTCACCAAGGTGCCTATCCCCGACGCCATTGAAATTGTCAAACGCAAAGTAAATGCGGAGATTGCTTCCTTGGTTGAGTTATTCCTAAGATCTATGTTTTTTTCTTTCCAAGATTTCATCTATGAACAAGTTGATGGGGTAGCTATGGGCTCTCCTCTCTCTCCTATCATTGCCAACCTTTATATGGAGCATTTTGAACAGGTTGCCCTCATGTCCTTCCCCCTCAAGCCAAGATGGTGGAAGAGGTATGTGGATGACACTAATGTGTGTTGGCCCCATGGCATTGACAAATTAGAGGAATTTCATACCCACCTCAACAACATAGCGCCTTGCATTACCTTTACCAAGGAGCTTGAATTTGATAACAAATTACCTTTTCTTGATGTTTTACTTCTTAAAAAGTCTGACGGATCCCTTGGTCATCAAGTCTATCGCAAAGCAATGCACACAGACTTATACCTCCATTCCTCATCCCATCATCACCCTAGCCAAAAATTTGGGATCTTAAAAACGCTGGCCACAAGAGCTTACCGAATTTGTGATGGTGACCACTTAGATCAGGAGTTAGACCACCTTCGTTGTGTCTTCAGATTAAATGGGTATACCAACAAACAAATTTTGAGAGCTCTTAGACACTCCAATCCGATCCTCCTTCACAATTCCAAGTCTAATTCCTCGCAACTAGTATCTCCCCCCTTTGCTTCTTTACCTTTTGTTGAAGGCATTTCTCACAAAATCTCCAAAATCCTCCTCAAGAAAGGCCTGCAGTGTGCTTTCAAACCTTGTGTCACCTTAAAAAATTGTATCCCCCCGCTTAAGGACCCGAGAGACAACTTGCATAACTCAGGTGTCTACAAAGTTGTTTGTTCTTGTGGTATTCCTTATATTGGTGAAACGAGTCGCTCGTTCAACACCAGAATTAAAGAACATGGTGCTGACATTAAACACGAACGTGTCATCAAATCTGCACTTGTCGAGCACTCCTCTTCTACTAAGCATCACATTTGCTTAGAAAGTACTCAAATCTTGTTCAAAGAGGAAAACCCCTATAAGAGGAAGCTGAAGGAAGCCATAGGAATCATCAACCACCCAACCAACCTCAATCGTGATGAAGGTTGGAATCTTAGCCTCTCTTGGTGCCCTCTTCTTTTGAACTTGCCTATCCAACGTTGACCCCCGTTCCCATTCTCTTCCTTCGACCCTTTCCTTCCTTCGCATTATTTTTTCCCCCATTCATTTTTCCCCTTATCCCTCATCTTCTCGAGACCTGCTTTCCTCTCCCTGCCCCTCTCCCCTCTCCTCTCTTTTATGTTGCTTTCTTTCTTTTGATAGCTCTTTATTCCTTTCGTTTCATTACTTATTAATTTATTAATTCCTTTTGTCCTTTTCATTTTAATTTTCCTCTTGTATTTCTCTTATTTCGTTTCTACTATTTTTCAAATTTAATATTCCTTCTTATTTTTTGTTAGTGTTTAAATAGATATTATTTTCAATATTACATATAACTTTAATAGTTTCCAATATATTTTTCTTTAAAATACATTATTCTTTCTTACATTATTTTTCTTTCTAATATATTTTTCTTTATTACATTAATATGCTTTCAAATATTAATATATTATTCTTTCAAATACAATATACCTTCCTTCATGAATTTTCTTATCAATCTTTAATTTCATTTTAAATTTTAGCAATCCTTAATTTCTTTTCAAATTTATTATTCCTTCTGATTTTATGTTAGTGTTTAAATAGATATGATATTAAATATAACTCTGATAATTTCCAATATATTATTCTTTCATATATTTTATTCCTTCTTTCATATAACTCTTTTATGTTGCTTTCTTTCTTTTATGTGTTAGCTCTTTATTCCTTTTGTTTCATTACTTATCAATTTATTAATTCCTTTTGTCCTTTTCTTTTTAATTTTCCTCTCGTATTTCTCTTATTTCGTTTCTACTATATTTCAAATTTAATATTCCTTCTTATTTTTCGTTAGTGTTTAAATAGTTATTATTTTCAATATTACATATAACTTTAATAGTTTCCAATATATTATTCTTTAAAATACATAATTCTTTCTTACATTATTTTTCTTTCTAATATATTATTCTTTCAAATACAATATACCTTCCTTCATGAATTTTCTTATCATTCCTTATTTTCATTTTAAATTTTAGCAATCCTTAATTTCATTTCAAATCTACTATTCCTTCTGATTTTATGTTGTGTTTAAATAGATATGATTTTCATTATTAAATATAACTCTATTAATTTCCAATATATATTATTCTTTCATATATTTTATTCTTTCTTACATTAATTTTCTTTCAAATATATTTTTCTTTCTTACATTATATGCTTTCAAATGTTAATATATTATTCTTTCACGTATAATTTTCTTTCAAATATATTTTTCTTTCAAATACACCTTATTACATGAATTTTCTTACTTTCTTTCATTAATTTTCTTAGTTTCAACACATTATTCTTTTGACATTAAATATAACATTATTTTCTCTCTTAAATAGATATTATTTTTATTATAATATTATAGTCTTTCTTATTTTTCGTTAGTGTTTAAATGAATATTATTTTCAATATTAAATATAACATTAATAGTTTCAAATTTAATTTTCTTTCTTCTTTTTTATGTTAATTTTTTATCTGATATTATTTTTCAATATCAAATATGACATTAATAGTCCCTCTTAAATAGATATTTTTTCCAATATTAAATATAATATCCTTTCTTACTTTTTGTTGATATTTTTTCAATATTAAATATAATATTAATAGTTTCAAATTTAATTTTCTTTCTTTTTTAGTTATCGTTTTATTAGATAGTATTTTCAATATTAAATATAACATTAATAGTTTCAAATATAATATTCTTTACTATTTTACGTTAGAATTGAGGTTGAAAATAAAAAATTTTAATTGCTTCATCTTATTAGCAATCCTTTATTTCTTTTTTATGTTAATTTTTTATCTGATGTTATTTTTCAATATCAAATATGACATTAATAGTCCCTCTTAAATAGATATTTTTTCCAATATTAAATATAATATCCTTTCTTACTTTATGTTGTTGTTTTCCTTAAATATTTTTTCAATATTAAATATAATATTAATAGTTTCAAATTTAATTTTCTTTCTTATTTTACATTATCATTTTAATAGATAGTATTTTCAATATTAAATATAACATTAATAGTTTCAAATATAACATTCTTTACTATTTTACGTTAGAATTGAAGTTGAAAATAAATTTTTTTAATTGCTTCATCTTATTAGCAATCCTTTATTTCATTTTAAGTTTTCATCATTATAATTTAATATTGCATATTAACTTAGAATTCCTAGTGTTTTTTCTCTTATTTATTTTTTTTCTCTCTCATTTCTAAAATTGAATTTTCTTTATGTTGTAGTCCTCTTTCATTAGTTCTTGTCTTTTATTTCTTTCATATTTCGTTCTTTTTTAATAAAATTTTCATTCTTATATATATTTTTTCTCTCTTATTATTTTCTAATTCTTTCAATTTTTGTTCTTACCCTATCTCTCTTGTCTCGGTCTTTGTACCCTTCTCTCTCCTCATCTTCTCACCTCTCTTCCTTTTAAGCAAATTAGGTCTGCATCTTACCTTTTCTCATCTCCTTAGCTCTTTATCATACTGATGATGGATCACTGAGTGTGATCTGAAACGTTGATGAAAAAACTTAAACACAATCAAAAAATCCAGAAATCAAAAAATCTTAAACCTTCTTTCTTCTTATCTATTTCAGCATCCAAAAATTCTATTTCTTTCACAACTTTTGCTAGCTCAACAACTTCCCTTTGTTCCAAACTCTCTTGTGTATCCCAATCTGAAGGAGACAAATCAAATTCCATTGAACTAGATTGTGCAATATTAATATATTCGTTCATAAGCTCATCTGCAATCTCTTCAATCAGTTTTGAGCCAATAGAAAATAACATTTTATCAATAAATTCCTCTAGATCCTGTGTGTGTTCTGACTCATCTAACTGTGCATTTTCTACCAACTTCAAACCTTTATCCTGGAATGTTTCTACTAGAGATTGTGTTATCATTTTTCTTGAAATTTTCACTACAAATCCCCCTCCATCGAACATCAAATGCTTTGTTATATCCTCTATTTGATTGACTGAGAATACAAATATAGAAGGGCCATATAAATGCAAATATTTTGAAAAGAACTTGTCCAAGAGATTTTTTTTCATTTGCACTTCAAATTATTTCAAAATCATAATAAAACATTTCCTCAATTCCTTTCTATCACCATCTATTTCCTTTATAATTCTTTTATCCTCAGGTGAACATAGCTGACTTCCCTCATTCACTTTCATGGGCTTGAAAGGCACTATTTTTTGGTCCAATTCATTTGCTCCTTCCCACTCCTGAGAAAATCCTTTCAAAACTAAGCAATTTCCCAAAGTGTGCTCCAAATCATGACAATTATATTCTACAATTATATTTTGGACCCACTTGCCATATTTTGAAACTAGATGAATTTGGGAGGGAATGGCCTTTGTTACATCTAGTAATGCACAAAATCTAACAAGTTTTGAAGGGTTTTTAAAGAACACCTTATCATGACAAAGAAAAATGCCAATTTTATTTTCCATTATTTCTATTAGTTTTAGCTCCTTGTATTCCAATGCCAGATCTTTCAATTGAATCCATGCAGAGACAAATTTTATAACTAGGTCTTGGGGTTTAAAATTTGGACACCATGGTTGCAAAAAAAACCAGATCCTTGAAACACCCAAGAATTTACTCTAGAAACCACATCTCTATGTGATTTTTTTGAGAATAAAACTAGAAAAATTCCCCTAGGTTTATCAAGGTAGAAAACCTTGGAAACCCCCTCCAATTCATCAAAAAATAAATCTTGCAAAGTGCTTAAATCCAATGATAACTACCAAAACTTACCTATCAAATCCCTTTGTCAAAGATCTTGAATCTAGGGTTCCAAAAAATCCTTAGGAAAGGAAACCTCCACATACTTTTTAGGTGATTGCTGATAAGTTTCCCACACACAATCTAAATTTGCATCCCTAGCAAGGTATTTTTTATTATTCTACCCTTCATTTGTAGTCTCCTTCCTTCATTGCAAAACCACTTTCTTATCGCTAGCTCCCTTCTTTTCCTATTCTTTGATACCTTCTTTCTCCTTTTTTGCTTATTCCATTTTGCAACTTTCCTCTGAGATGCCTTATTTTCTACCTCTTGTTGAGCTTTTTGTACTTTATTATGAGGAAGATCTTTAACATGACCCATTTTTTTGAGAAAATAATTCTTGCTTTGAACCAATTCATGTTGTAACTATAGCCCAAATTTTTCCAAACCCTATTAACTTCAAATGTCCATTTGTATGCAAAGATATATTGTCCCCCTAGCTTGCTTTTCCCCCCTCTGTATTTGTATCTACAATCTGTTCAACTCCCTTGCTATTTTGCAACTCTTTCCCCTCATAAAAAAACCCTTTTGGTTCTACATAAATCTTCTTCTTCCATGATGTATATTCATGCCATAATGAACACCCAACCCTCCCTAATACCATTGGATTGAAGGGAACACCTCTAGAATTTACACCTATAGAAAAAGTATTCCTACCCTTTTTGTGAGATTTTAGGTCTACCTCATCCTCCTTGTAGAAATTATTTAGAAACAACGAATCCTACTCTGGTTTTTTTGTGAACCTTCGATCTTCATCTTCCAAAGTATTATCTCTATCATTTTCATATAAGTCAAAAATCGGCTGTCTAGTTCACACCAAATGTCTAGGCTATCAAAATGGCACATAATTGGGTTTTCTGAATCTGTACCTGATAGCAGACGTGTTTCATCCTGCATGCCTATGAGGATTATAGTTGGGCCCATGCTATTGTGCAGACCTTCTACCATAGCCTCAAGGCTTGCAAGGAAGCATGCCATGCAAAGGTCTATCTCTATCAGGAATATAGTCGTTAGACCTCCATGGATGATCCATTTTTTTATGTTAAAATGGAAATAAAACTCCCACTGCATCAAATATTATTCATTTGACATTACAAATTTGGAATTATCTTCAAAAATCAAACATTATACAAAAAAAATAGGAGATGGAGAATAGATTTATCTAAAATAAGATAATCATCAAATATGGAATTAAATGACATGGAAACAATGCTTCATACAATCACTTTTCAGCTAGAAAGAGACATTGTCAAAATATTATCTATTTCTCAGTGGGAAGGAAGGATTCAAGGGGAGTGGTATGTGAAACCACACTCTTTACATTGGTGGAAATACTACATTTTTCAAGTTAAATGTGATGATGAACATTTTCACAACATTTTTAGGTTGCCATATGCATTATTTCAAAATATTTGTTAAAATATGAATGATGGCCTTAAACAAGGTGAAATACCATATTCATTTCTTACAACTATAAAATGTACGGTCCTTCCAATAGAGAAACAGGTTTCCATTGCAATTTTATGATTTCCATTTGGGATGACGATGCTTAAAATTAGTGAACTATTTGGTTGTGGAAAGTTAACTATGGTAAGAGTTGTAAATAAGCTCATTAATATCTTTTATATTCAATTTCAAAGTCATATCCATTGGCCTAGTAACCATATGAAACTTGAGCATGTAAAAGAAGGATTTCGTCTAAAACAAGGATTTCCAAATTGTTGTGGAGCTATAGATGTAACTCACATTCACTTTCATCTTCCACCTAATGAGTGCTCTATTGATTGGTATGATCATGATAATAAATATAGTATGTCATTACAAGTAATTGTTGATAGTAATATGTATTTCATGGACATTTTTATAGGGTGGCCTGTTTCTATAAATGATTCTAAACTTCTAAAAAATTCATGTTTCCATAAAATGTGTGAAGGTGGACAAAGATTAATGGTCATCCAGTGTCAATTAGCCCATTCAATATGAGAAAGTACATTATTAGAGATGGAAAGTATCCATTTTTGACATGGTTAATTACACCTTTCAACGAAGGTCTAACAAATAGTCAGAGGGAATTCAATTGTAAGTTGTCATCAACATGTATTGTGGTAGAGTGTGCATTTGGAAGGATAAAAAATGTGGTATATTTTGGAATAAAAAATGTGGCATCCAAATTTGGAAGTGCTTTCAAAAAATATTCTTTATTGTTGTATATTGCATAATATGATAACCATTATGCAAGGTGAAGATGATCCATGTGATGATGCTTTTGTTGAGAATGTAACAAATATTCCAACCAATGAATTATTTGATCCAATTGGAACACTTGCTTGAGAAGCATTAATGACTTTTGTAAATGGTGATATGAATAATGTAAACATTTAGAGCCATAAAAACAAAAACTAAATTAATTTTGTAATAGATTTCAAAACATGTTTTAAATTTTTAATAAGTTTTGAAAATGTTTGTATTGATTTTGTTAAGTTTTGGTTCTTATATGATTGCTAGGATTTGTATGTGGGAGCTAAAAGACCTCAAATTTATATTTTTTTGAAATGGAAGTACTCATACGATGTTTTTAAATAAAATATCAATAAGTAACTAAATATATTTGAAAGGAGCTTGATTTATAATAAATGTGGTATTTTCATTCTACTTAGGATTTTATTTATTTGGAGTTTATTTGTTGCTAATCTTCACCATAGGCTTTTATACAATAGTAGATGTTATTTTTAAATGAACCAATCAGATGTTTTAATCATCCAACTTTGATATGTATGGATTGTTGAAATGCACAAGACAGCTGAGAGGGGGGTGAATTAGTTGTAACCTAAAACTTCAATTCCCTTATTAACATTCAAATCCACATACATTCATTAAACCCTTAATTCTATTATGATGAATTAGCATGAAAAGTAAATAATAGGAACTTAAACAACTCAACACCAAATGCAAGAGAACACCAGATTCACGTGGAAAACCCAAGGAGGGAAAACCACATTGAGGATTAGCTCACAATATAAGTAATATCAATATTGAATATGATAGGGCTCACTGTTGGTAGGGTTCACTGCCCAAAGAAGGAAGGCTCACTACCAAAATGCTCACTATGAGAATAGAAAAGAAGATAGAGAAGGAATGTTAAACAAATAAAAGCATCTCAATACAACAAGGAATCCACCACAATGACTTCTACACCTTCGTAGTCTGATTGAAAATTGTAGCCAACTTTTGCTCACTGCATCTGATAAACTGACACTCGAAAGCTCACACTGCTCTGCTTAATTTCACACTCTACAACTATGCATTTCACATCTCTTGCATCTATCTTGACATATCTCAACAACTCAACTCATACTTATATCAACCTCAACCTTGAAACCCTCTCCAATCTTGACTATGCACCTCAAATGTGCATATTCAAATTAGGTGAATGCCAAAACACTTTTGTTACCCATGCAAACACTATTTAACTTTGAAGTAACACTTCCCCAAACCCAAGGATGACTTGCAAACCACACACCATGCTTGAACATGATCTATAATATTCCTCAAAAATCTTGAAATCCAATACACTCCTTCACAACAATTTTCATCGAAAGAATGTACAAACCCAATAGACTCAGACAACTCTTCCATACATTATTACTTGAAAATCCATTTTTTGAAGCACCAAACCTTGAATCCCCTTGACTAAGGTAAAATACCAACACCATAAACACACCTTTAGAATTGCAAGACCTGAAGCATAGTTGCAAAGAAATGCAAAGTAGAAACATCTCTTAGACACCTTTGCAATGCACAGTCACACACTAGTGAACACAACTTCTACTATACTATGATCCATCATACCACCTCTTTAATATAACACCTCTAAACACCTCTCATCAACATATCTTAATTGTACAGGCATATCTTCAAAATAGAAGAAATGTGAAGCAAATCTAGAACATCTCTTTGTAACCCAAAACAAAACTAAAACACATTATTTCCTCTTTTTATGAAATTTTCTCAAAAGCACTTGGAAACCAAGCACCAAAGACATATCCACATCATCTTCAGCAATAATACACACATAGATAAAATTTTATCAAAGAAACACCAGAGGTTAACACTAGTAGCTTAACTGATGACAACACAATGCAACAAATCAAAGCATAAAAAACACCAATTGTTCATCTTCAACATCAATCTCCCTCAACACATACAATTGACATCAATGACAATGCAATATTTTTGACATCGATGAAAACACCAATCTAGACATACTTGCAACAATCTCCCCCTTTATCATTGATGGCAATACATGATGTGAAAAACCATCAAAGACACAATATCTATGTACATACCTATTTCCTTTTCTCTTTTATCTTTACTCACTCTCCCCATACATGACTCTCTCTTCAACTAAATTTCTCTCCCCCTTAATACTTATTATTTTCCACATTTTTCTCTCTCGCCCTATGTTCATTACTTTTTCACATGATTCTCTCTCCCTCTTAGATCTTTTTCATATTACTTTCTCCCCCTTTGACATCAAGGGAAAATGACATAATTTTTGTACTGTTTTATTCTTTTCCTTTGTCATCAAACAACCTACTTATATTTTTTCTACAACACCTTTCCTTTACTACTCTAGATACTCCCCCTTAGGATCACACACCAATCTTCATTATATCAACAATCACTACACAATGACAACACACTCCCCTAGACTACAACAACCAACAATGCCACTACCTACTCCCCCTGAGAGGTAGCCACAAACATCAATATAGAACAAAGAATAAATATTGAGATCCACTGGATTGATGCATCTCCTTATGTATCTAGTTCAAAGAAAGAGGTGAAATAACCCCCAACTTCTCTTGAAGATACTCAAAAGTATCCTTAGGAAGAGCCTTAGTGAATATATCAACAATCTGATCCTTTGTAGGCACATATTCAAGCTTCACTTCATTCTCCACAACCTTCTCTCAAAAAGTGATAGCTAATTGAAATATGTTTTTTCCTTGAATGCATCACTGAATTCTTTGAAATATTTATTGCATGTGTATTGTCAAAAATATAGAAATAGGCTTATCATAAACTACTATGATATCCTTAAATGTTTTCCTCATCCACAACACTTATGTGCAAAAATATGTTGCAATGAACTTAGCCTCTATAGTAGATAAAGAAACTGAATCTTGTTTCTTACTTATCCATGACACCAATCTACATCCAAGAAAGAATGCACCACCACTTGTACATTTTCTACCATCCACACAACCAACACAATCTACATCTATGTAAGCACTCAAAGTGAAATTAGTATCCTTTGGATACCATAAGCCATGATCTATAGTTCCCTTTAGGTATCTAAATGTCCTCTTTACTATTGCAACATGTGACTCTCTAGGATCTTCTTGAAATCTAGCCACAAGAAAAATTACATGCATGATATTTGGTCTAGTAGCAGTTAGATATAGAAGTCCACCAATCATTGATCTATACCTACTCTGATCAGTCTTAGGGGATTCATCATTCTTTCTCAATTTCAACCAGTAACCATAGGAGTACATACCGGTTTGGAGTCTTCCATTCCAAACTTCTTCAACATTTATTTGACATACTTTGATTATGAAATGAATATAACTTTATTTGTTTGATATTTATAGGCATTTCAAGCTCTTTTTGTATCTCTTCTGAAAACTTCTTGCACATAGCTTCATTTCCTCCAAAAATTATGTCATCAACATACACAACTACAATCAATATTTGATCTTTTTCAACCTTAACATAAAGGTTACTATCTGTAGTACCTTTTATTGAATCCTTGTTGTATCAAATATGTATCCAACCTTGCATGCCAAGCTCTAGGAGCTTGCTTCAATCCATACAATTCCTTCTTCAATCTACATACCATACTAGGTTTATTTGATAATTGAAATCCTTCTGCTTGTTCCATGTATACTTCTTCCAATTCCCTATTCAAGAAAGCAGACTTCACATCTATCTGATAAAATTTGAAATCCTTATGTGCTATAAAAGCTAAAAATATCCTAATAGCTTCCATTCTTTCCACCGAAGAAAATGTCTCTTCAAAATCTATTCCTTCAACTTGTTAATATCTTTTACACATAAGCCTTGATTTTTTCCTTACCACTTCTCCATTCTCATTCAGTTTGTTTCTGAACACCCACTTAGATCCAATTATGTTTTTTTTTGTTTCTCTTGGGACAACTTCCTAAGTCTAGTTTTTTTCAATCTATAGTAGTTCTTCTTCCATAGATTTCATCCAATGTTCATCTTTTCATGCCTCAATCACTAATTTAGGTTCAACTTCAGAAAGTAAAGACAAATTTACCTCTTCTTTAGCAAATTTCCAATTTTCATTACACCTTTCTTTTTGCCTCCAATTATCTGTTCTTTAGAATGATTTATCTGCACGTACTTAGGGGTTTTATGGGTCTTTTCTAAAGCTTCTTCCTCTTCTTCAAATTGTATTTCATTTTCCTTAGTCTTCTCTTTTTCTCTATGATCAGGTTCATCTAATTCATATCTATCTATTACCACTGAGTTCCTGAGATTTTCATCCTTGACACATTCCCTCTCAAAAATATTTCTCAATCTTTTATTGTAGCACCAATAGGCTTTGCTTTTAGTAGTATATCTAAGGAAGATACCTTATCAGACCTTGCATCAAACTTTCCCAAATTTTCTTCATCTCTTCTGATATAGAATTTTCTTCCAAACACTCTGAAGTATTTAATAGTTGGTGTCCTTCCACACCACAACTCATAGGGAGTCTTTGTGCTGTTTTATTTTTCTTGAACTTTTTTCTATATGTAAACAATAGTATGAATTTATTCTCTCTACTAGACTTCTAATGGGTTAGCTTCTTTCATCATAGTCCTTGCAGGTTCTTGAACAGTTATGTTTTCCTTTCAACCACTCTATTTTTTTGAGTCTTAGGGGTAGACAAGTGCCTCTTCATGTCATGATTCTCACAAAACATGTTAAATTCATTGGAGGTGAACTCTCCACCTCTATCAGACCTTAAACATTTGACCTTCAAATCCATTTCATTCCTAGCCATAACCTTAAATGCTTTGAATCTATGTAGGGCTTCATATTTTTCTCTAAGAAAAGTAACCCATGCCATTCTTGAATAATCATCAATAAAAAGCATGAAATACCTTTCTCCTCGAAGAATTATTGTTCTTATAGGACCACAAATGTTTGTATGCACTAATTCTAGTAATCTAGTAGAAGATTGTTCTTTTCCTTTGAAACTTCTCCTTGTTTTCTTTCCAATCTGACACTCCTTACAGATAGGATTGATAGGATTTGTAATCTTTGGTAGATCTCTCACTGCTTGAACTAAACTGATTCTCACCAAGTTATCAAAATTAATGTGACATATCCTCCTATGCTATAACCAAATTTCATTAATATGAGTCATAGAGCAATGACCATCAACACCCTTAAGATGATAAAAATTTCCATATGTCCTTCTTCCAACAACAATCACAATTCCAGACCCTTTTCTAATCTCACATCCATCATCCTGAAACATAAGATTGTATCCCTTGCTACACATTTTTCCAACACTCAAGAGATTATGCCTTAAACCTTTAACATGGTAAAAATCTTCAGTATTATTCTTTCCATCAAAACTGATTGAACATATTCCATTAATATTAGCACTTGAATCATCTCCAAATCTAACAAGTCCTCCATCATATTTTTCAAGTTTAACAAACTTAATCTTGTCTCTGGTCATATAATTAGATCAACCACTGTCAATGATCTAATAGTTCTTATATTATCTAGCATGAAAAGCAGATACCAAAGTACCTTCAATCTTATCCTTTCTCTACGAAGGGAGTTTCTTCACACATCTTTCAGAGTTAGTAGAAACAAAATCATCTTTTAAATCCATGAACAAGCATTCATCATCATCATCTCCATAATCAGATTCATCATCAGAAATACTTGCATCTTCTCTATCATAATAGCTTTTCTTAACCATCTTACCTTTGTTCTCCTTGATTTTGTCATTCACAACTCTGTTTGGACATCTTGAAGCATAGTGACTTATCTTTCCATAACTAAAACATTTGAAGGTTAATTTACCTCTATACTTACCAACGCCTCTTCCCATCCTTCTCACAAAGTTAGATTCCATATCATCAATAGCTTCCTAATCTAGTTTTTCATTCTTCTCTATTTTTGCAACATTAAAAGTAGTCTCAACTTTTGCACCATTGTTAGTACCAAACTCTCTCATCTCAAATGCAGTTAAAGAGCCATACAATTGATCTCTAGAATACTAATCTAAATTTTTAGATTCCTCAATAGCAAAAAATTTACAATTGTAAGATTTAGTAAGGGTTCTAACAATTTTCTTTATTCTTTGACTTTTCCTCCAAGACCTCTGATGGAGCTCACCACTTCATCTACCCTCTCCATATAGTTTTTAATGTTTTCATCTTTAGACATCTGCAAGTTCTCAAATGTGGTTTTCAAGTTCTAAATCTTAGATTGTTTGACCATATCATCTCCTTCATAAATACTTTCCAACTTATCCCAAATTTTTTTAGTAGTTTTCAGATCCATAACTTTCACTAATTTAGAATTTCCAAGACTACTCAAGAGAACAAACCTTCCTTTACCATTTTTTTCATAGACCTTGATCTAATCACTTGTGCCCAATCCATTTGTAGGTATGGTATATTGATTCTTCACTGACTACGAAACATCATATCCAAGGTAAACTAGACATACTTCCATCTTTAGCTTCCAAAATGGATAGTATGTACCATCAAACATAGGGATCTTCTTCTTGTGCACCATCCTAGATCTACTTCAAGAAATTAAGTTTTTCTCCAAGGAACCTTGCTTTGATACAAAATTTTGAAATGCACAAGACAAGTGAGAGGGGGGTGAATCATTTGTAACCTAAAACTTCAATTACCTTATTAACATTTAGATCCACATGCATTCATTAACCCTTAAATTTGTTATGATGAATTAGAATGAAAAGAAAATAACAGGAACTTAAACAACTCAATACCAAACACAAGAGAACACTGGATTTACCTAGAAAACCCAAGGGAAAAACCATGGTGAATATTAGCTCATAATATAAGTAATATAAATACCAAATACAATAGGGATCACTGTCAATAGGGCTTACTGCCCAAAGAAGAAAGGCTCAGTGTCAAAATAGAAAAGAAGAAAAAGAAGGAATGTTATATAGAGAAAAGAATCTCAATGGAACAAGGAATCTACCATAATGACTTCTACACCTTTGCAGTCTGATTGAAGAATTGTAGCCACCTTCTACTCAATGCATCTAGTAAAATAGTAATTGGAAGCTCGTAATGCTCAAACATGCAAATTCAAATTAGGTCAGCTATGCACCTCAAACATGCAAATTCAAATTAGGACAGTGCCAAAACACTTTCATGGTGGATAGAAGTGAATGCATACCACATCAAAACTTAACTGGGACCCAAATCAACAACAACACTCATCCGCATGCTACCACAAACAATATTTATCTTGTGCATGTAGTGTAAACACCAAGTCAGTCATTACCCTTGTAAACATCATTTAACTTTAAAGTACATGCTTCCTCAAACCCACGGATGACTTGTGAACCACACACCACACTTGAACATGATATAGAATATTTCTCAAACATCCTGAAATCCAATACACTCCTTCACAACAACTTTCACCTAAAGAATGTACAAACCCAGTACACTTAAACAACTCTACCATACACTGTTGCTTGAAAATCTATCTTTTGAAGCACCAAACCTTGAATCCTCTTGACTAAGATAAACTACCAACACCATCAACGCACCTTCAAAATTAGAAAACCTGAAGCATAACTATGGAGAGACATGAAGCAGAAACATTTCTCTAAGACACCTCTACAATGCATAGTCACACACTAGTGAGCAAAAATTCTACTATATGGTGATCCAACATACCATCTCTAGAATATAACACCTCTCACCAACATATATTAATCACATAGGAAGATATTCAAAATAAAATAAATGCAGAGCAAAGCTAGAACATCTCTTTGTAACCCAAAACAACACTGCAACACACTGTTTCCTCTTTTTATCATTTTTTATTAAAAGCATTTGGAAACCAAGCGTGAGAGACATATCCACATCATCTTCAGCACTAATACACCCATAGATAGAATCTTATCAAAGCGACACTAGAGGTTAACACTAGTAGCTTAACTGATGACAACATAATGCAACAAATCAAAGCATATACAACACCAACTGTTCATCTTCAACATCAACCTCCCTCAACACATACAGTTGACATAAATGACAACAAAAGCTTGTTGACATCAATGAAAACACAAATCTACACATACTTGCAACATGGATGAACTTAAGGTTGCACATTTAATCAAAACAAACAATTAAATATGATGTAAACAAATAGAATGTAGTTTTTTGTCAAATTAAATACAATTAAAATTAATTAAAATATATATATGCACAAATGTAAACAAATACCTTCATATAGTTTTCAACTAATGTAATATATTTCATTTTTTTATTGTGAAATTAATTATATTTAAAGGTATTAAAAGTAAAATTCATGAGACCACTAGCTTCCTTAAATTTTGGAGCTTAACTTTTAAGCTGAAATGCACTACCAATAAGTTCATGGGACCACCAACTTCCTTAAAATTTGGAGCTTAACATTCTAAGTTGAACTGTGCTACTAACTTCATGGGACTACTAGCTTTAAAAAATTCCTAAAAATTCTTAGCAACACCCATTGAAACTTTTCAGGAAGCCCCCCTCCATGGGACCCCACCCTTAGATGTCTCATGTGATAGGATTAAGACACTTGTCATGATATTTTCTAATCCTATATCTCACCTTTCCTTTATAAGCAAGGAATATCATGTACATTTTCATATTTAATCAATATTCAACCAATATTTAATCTTGCATTGTTGAAGCAAGTATTCTTGCCATTTTCTCTCTTGTGGAGGACATTTTGGTCTAGCAACTATTCCTGGGGGTGTTGAGGAATCACCATTAACTCCTACATGGTATTAGAGCTCCAATGTTGCAAATTACTTCTCATATCTGAGGGTTTCATGTTAGGTTGAAGATTTTGTTGGGTGCAATTTGGTTTTTGTTGGCAACACAAGGGCAGACAACTGAGAGGGGCGGGGGTGAATCAATTGTCACAAAGATTCAAAACTTATTAAACTTGTTAACCCTTATTCTCAGATCTGATTAATAACCATGAAAGCACAAATCATCAACACATCAGAAACACACATAACACAAGTATTTTTTACATGGAAACCCGATTAGGGTAAAAATCATGGTGGAGGTCAGTCTACAAGATTATGTCCCTGTTAAAAGTATAAGAATAATAAATGGGGAATGCACATGCATTTAGGCACACTACCTAGAGCTCACTGCTCAATTAAAAAAGGGCTTATTGTCCAAAGGAAGACACTCTATCTTACAAAAAGATTTGGATTACATCTGCAAGATTTTGAACTAAGAGAATAGCATATGCTAATGCCTGATTACAGTTCTAGTTAAGCACATGAACACTTCTTCACACTTCTTCACTCTTCTTTACAATTCTTCACACTTTGCTCTACCTTTGAATGATTTAGAACATTATTCACACACACCACACATTCAAATGGAATAAACAATCACTTATATATATCTACAACAAGAATTTACATCACTACATGTCGGCCTCAACAAAATAATAAAATGAATACAAACTATCGGCCCAAAACAATAATAATTATCAATGCGAATCAACCAAGGTCAGCCACAACTTAGTGAAGACCCAAAATAAAATTCTCAAACACGAACCACCTTCAAAAATTATTCCTCGAAGATCCACAACATGCTACAACACCCTGTTGGCCAAGAACAAGAAAAACATGAACACGCAAGAGAAAATCACCGATCGCGAGCACAACGTTCAATTTGAATGTGCAACACAAATAGAGAATGATCTAGAAACAACCACAAACATCTTGAATCACCAGAGAAGCATCCGCAACAACTGAACTTACTAGAATTACATCATCTTTATTTAGGAACACCAACTGAGGCAACAAAAAAAATGTTAGAATACAAATCTTCATGTGGATCTCTGAAATTCAATGTGGATAAACTAGATACACTCAACAATAAGCCCTTTAATCCATAGCCTCTAAGCATCAATGTATTGAACCCACCAATAGACTAAACTTCACTTCACACTAGTAACCTGCAACTCATTCAATTACAATTTACTCAGTATCCTCGACATATATAACCTCTAATGCATTAATGCTAATAGTGTTGACATCAATGACAACCACATACCAGCAACACAACCACAATATACAACAATCTCCCCCTTTGGCATTGATGGAAACACATGATGTGAAAAACACCATCAATGCAACTATCTCATAGCACTTACTCCCGCTTAGGCTCTAACTCTCTTTTTTTTCTCAACTCTTTTACACAACTCTTCTCCCCACATGACTCTTCTCCCTAGATAATTCATAGTTTTTCACATGACTCTTCTCTCCCTTTGACATCAATGACAAAGATCTCTTTTCTCCACACAAGCTCTGAACCACATATATGATCATCTAACTACTCCCCCTGAGTAGCAGCCACCACAACATCAATCTAGATCAAGATATGAATATGAAATGCATGGATTGATGCAATTCAATGCATCTTAGTTTTGATTAGGAGGGGTAATCACCCCTAACTTCCCTCTAAGATACTCAAAAGTATCCTTAGGCAACAACTTGGTAAAGATGTTTGCAATATGTTCCTTAGTAGGCACATACTCCAATCTAACTTCCTTTTCACTCACCTTCTCTCTCAAAAAGCGAAACTTGATAGATATATGCTTGGTTTTTTAATGCAACACCTAATTCTTAGAAATGTTAATTGCACTTGAATTATCATAGAATATAGCAATGGGTTCATCATACACAACTCTAATATCTTTCAACATCTACTTCATCCATAATACTTGAGTACATTTTTTAGCAGTTGCAATGCATTCTGCCCCTGTAGTAGATAAAGAAATGGCATTCTGCTTCTTACTTAACCATGAAATCAACTTCTTTCCCAAGAAAAATGCGCCACCACTAGTAATTTTTTTTTCATTCACATCTCCTACCCAATCAGCATCAGTAAAGGCACTCAAAGTAAGATCATCATCTTTAGGATACCACAGGCCAAAATCAACTGTTCCCTTCAAGTATCTAAAAATCCTCTTCATGGTAGTTACATGAGATTCCTTAGAATCAACTTGAAATCTTGCAACAATACATACAACATTCATGATATCAGGCCTAGTTTGAGTCAAATAAAGAAATCCACCAATCATTGACATGTATCTAGTCTGATTTTTCTTTGGAGAATCATCATCTACTATCAACTTACATCTGATCACCATGGGTGTACCAACTAGATTTGAATCTTCCATACCAAACTTCTTCAACAATTCTTTCACATACTTGGACTGAGATATGAAGATCCCTTTATCTAACAAAGTAATTTGAAATTCCAAAAATAATTTCATCTCACCAATCATAGACATCTCAAACTCATTTTGCATCTCATCAACAAACTTCGTGCACAAACCATCATCTCCTCCAAAAATGATATCATCAACAAAGAATTCCACAATCAAATCTTTATCATCATCAATCTTGAAATACATATTACTATCAACAATACTTTTGTTAAATCCAAGCTTCAACAAATACTTATCCAATCTGGCATACCATGCTCTTGGGGCTTGCTTAAGTCCATGCAGTTCTTTCTTCAACTGACAAACCATTTCTCCTTGATCAATCAATTGAAATCCATCAGGTTGCTCAACATTCACTTCTTCCAATGTTCCATTTAGAAATGTTGACTTGACATCCATCTGATAAACCTTGTAAGCAACATAAGCAAGAAACAATCTCACAACTTCAATTCTAGCAATAGGGGAAAAATTCTCTTCAAAGTCAATTCATTCCACCTGAGAATATCCTTTACACACCAATCTTGCTTTGTTTCTAACAACTTCACCTTGCTCATTCAGTTTATTTCTAAAGACCCATTTAGTTCCAATTACATTTTTTTCCTTCGGTCTAGAAACAAGAATCCATGTATTATTCTTCTCAATTTGTTGTAGTTCTTCTTTCATTGCTTCCACCCAATGTTCATCTTTGCATGCTTCATTCACACTATTAGGCTCAATCTTTGAAATCAGACAATATTCTTCTACAATTTTTCTCCTAGTCTCAACACCTTTGTTCTTTTCACCTATAATCTTAGCTTCTAAATGATTTAGTCTTACATACCTTGGAGTCTTAGGATGTTCTTGAACCTCAGGCTCTTGTGATCTCTCTTCTACACTTTCACTAGTTTCTCCTTCCTCTTGATCTTCTCGATTCACTAGAATGATTTTAACTTGATTTGAAGTCTAAAATTTCTTTCTTGAACTATCATTTTGATCATCTGAATCATATCCATAGGTTTTGGATGGTCTAGCTATGTCTCCATCAACCTTGACATTTGCACTTTCAACCATTTTCCTTAATCTCTTATTGTAGCACTGGTAGGCCTTGCTTTTAGTAGAATAACCAAGAAAGATACCTTCTTCACTTCTAGCATCAAAATTTCCTATATCTTCATCTCTTCTGATATATCATTTACTCCCAAATATTTTGAAATATCTAACAGTAGGCTTATGACTAGTCCATAGCTCAAAAGGGGTCTTACCAGTATCACTTTTGACTTGTACCCGATTGAGGATGTAAACAACAGTACTCATAGCTTCTCTCCAATAGATATGAGGAACATTTCCTTCCAACATCATAGTTTTAGAAACATCTTGAATTATCTTGTTCTTCCTTTCCACAACTCCATTTTGTTGAGGGATCCACAGTGCAGATAATTGTCTCTTTATCCCATGTTCTTCACAAAAAGAATTAAACTCACTAGAAGTGAATTTTCCACCTTTATCTGATCTCAGACATTTAATCTTCAGTCCTATCTCTGTCTCAACCATAGCCTTAAAGATCTTGAACTTCTCCAGAGCTTCATATTTCTCCCTTAAGAAGGTAACCCATATCATTCTAGAATAATCATCAATGAGTAACATGAAATACCTATAACCTTATAAACTTCTGACTCTAGAATGACAACACAAGTCACTATGCACAAGCTCCAACAATTCATTTGAACAATGTTGTTTGCTCTGAAATGAAATTCTAGTTTGCTTCCCCAACTGACATTCCTTGCATATAGTATTAGTAGGCTTTACCAACTTAGGAAGATCTCTCACTGCCTGAGTAGAACTTATCTTGATAGTATTGTCAAAGTTTACATGATACATCCTCCTATGCCACAACCAACTTTCATCAACTTAAGCAATCAAACAACTTTTACCAGTAACATTCAGATGAAAGATGTTACCTTTATATTTTGTACCTAAAGCAATCACATTTTTGGAACTCCCCAATATTCTACACTTTCCATCCTTGAACTGAAGATTGTATCCCTTATCTACCATTTGTCCAACACTTAAAATATTATGCTTCAAACCTTCCACATAAAGAACATCATCAGTATTATTCTTACCATCAAAATAAATACATCCTCTTCCATGGATTACACCAGCTTTGTCATCACCAAATATTACAACACCACCATCATACTTTTCCAAGCTCACAAACTTAATTTTATCACCTGTCATGTGATGAGAGCATCCACTATCAATCACCCATTCATCTTTCTCTTCAACTCGAGCAGCTAGGGATTTCTTCACATTTGTACAACTAGTAGATTCAGTAGACACAGGATTATTTACCTTGATATCAATAAATGCCCATTCATCCTCACTTCCATTTCCTTTATCAAATTCATCATCTATCACACCTTCATCAATATCATAATAACATTTTCTTTGAAATCTAGGCTTATTAGGTCTTGGCTTAGGAACTCTTTCCGGACACCTTGATGCAAAATGACCTATATTATTGCAAGAAAAACATTTAATAGGCAACTTCCCTTTATACTTACCTTGTCCTCTAGCTTCTCTATTGACAATAAGTGCTTCAAGCTCATCCATTTCTCTCTCTTCTTCTTCAATCTATCTCATTTATTCCTCATACTTGAATACTTTTCTAGAAGAAATTTCACCCAAATCATATCTCTATTTATCTCTTCCTAAAGTAGTGGCCTTGAATGCAGATTCTACCTTAGGAAGGGCATCACCAAATTCACTCAACTCAAAAGAAGTAAGCTTACCAATCAACATATCTCTGGTTACATTTGTCACAATCCAAAGCTCTTCAATAGCTGTAGCTTTGACTTTGTATGCAGTAGGAAAGGATCTAAGCACTTTAACAACAATCTTTGATTCTTCCAACTGTCCACTAGCACATTTGATACCACACACAAGTTCATTCACTCTTTGCATGAAAAGTAGTAATATTCTCATCATCACCCATTCTCAACATTTCATATTTCCCTTTCAAACTTTGTAGCTTAGTAATCTTCACATTAGCATCACCTTCATACAAAGTTTCCAACTTTTTCCAGATCTCATAAGCAGTCTTCAGATCCATAACATTTGTCATCTTAGAATCAGTCAAAGCACTCAACTATTCCTCCTTAGCCCTAATATTGTATTCAACATCCCTAATCTCAGTAGTAGTAGTAGGACCATTTTGTGGAATAACATACCTATTACTTGTAATGCTCCAGTAGGGTTCACCAATGCATCTCAAATGACACTCCATTCGAGTCTTCCACAGAGAATAATTTGTTCCATCAAATCTCAGAATATCCTTCTTATATGTCACCATCCCAAATCACCTCAATCTATTAAACTTCTTCCAAGGAACCTGCTCTGATACCAATTGTTGGCAACACAAGGGCAGACAACTGAGAGGGGGGGTGAATCAGTTGTCATGGAGATTCAAAACTCATTAAACTTGTTAGCCATTATTCTCAGATCTATTAATAACCATGAAAGCACAAATCATCAACACATCAGAAACACACATAACACCAAGATTTTTTACATGGAAACCTGGTTAGGGGAAAAGCCATGGTGGAGGTAAGTCCACAAGATTATACCCTGTTAAAAGTATAAGAATAATAAATGGGGAATGCACATGCATTCAGACACATTGCCTAGAGCTCACTGCTCAATTACAAAAGGGCTTACTACCCAAAGGAAGACATACTATCTTACAGAAAGATTTGGATTACATCCACGGGATTTTGAAGTGAGAGAATAGCATCTGCTAATGCCTGATTACAATTCCGGTTAAGCACATGAACACTTCTTCACACTTCTTCACTCTTCTTCACTCTTCTTCACACTTCTTCACACTCTGCTCTTCCTTTGAATGATTTAGAACATTATTTGTGCACACCACACATTCAAATGAAATAAACAATCTCTTATATATATATATATGCAGCAAGAATTTAAATCGCTACATGTTGGCCTCAACAAAATAATAAAATGAATACAAACTGTCAGCCTAAAAAAAAAATTATCAATGTGAATCAACCAAGGTCAGCCACAACATAGTGAAGACCCAAAATAAAATTCTCAAACATGAACCACCTTAAAAATTATTCCTCGAAGATCCACAAAATGCTACAACACCCTATCAGCCAAGAACAAGAAAAACATGAACACGCAAGAGAAAATCACCGATCGTGAGCACAACGATCAATGCAAATATGAAACATAGATAGAGAACAATCCAAAAACAACCAAAAACATCTTGAATCACTAGAGAAGCATCCAAAACAACTAAAATTACTAGAATCACATCATCTTTATTCAAGAACACCAACTGAGGCAACAGAAAAACTGTCAAAATAGAAATCTTCATAATTTGATCAAATCTTCATGTAGATCTCTAAAACTCGACGTGGATAAACTAGATATACTCAACAATAAACCCTTTAATCCACAACCTCTAATCATCAACGTACTGAACTCACCAACAAACTGAACTTCACTTCACACTAGTAACCTGCAACTCATTCAATTACAATTTGTTCAATATCCTTGACATATACAACCTCTAATTCATTAATGCTAATAGTGTTGACATCAATGACAACCACAACATCCAATAGTTTCAAAAACCTCATAGTTGAATCCAAGGCATCAAAGAAAGCAAGTTTTCCTTTTCATTTCATACTTTGTCTGATCTATGAGGTTTTCAATTTGAGGGTTTCAGTTACAAGATATGGAGGTAGCTGGAATTTTAGGGAACTTTGAGCCCAAATCAACCTTGCCATTGTGATTAGGAGGCCCAAGAGACAAATTTTGATATAAAATTTGACTATATTCAAAAAATTTGTTTTTGAGGCAAAAAACAATTGCATAGACAAAGCATATGACCCCGTAGGCGACACACTTTTTCAATTTTGTAGAATTTTTTTAATAATATTCTACATATTTTATTTTTATCAAGCAAAGTTTGTAATATTTCGGAAATATTTATAAACTATTTCAAGGTTTAAATTAAAGCTTTTGTGGCATATTCTTAGGGTACAATGCCAACAGATGTACTTATCTATATCATCCACTATATTTTCATCTACAGGTTTTTTAAATAAAAAAATGTTTTATTCAGCGGTCAAGTCGTAGGGTTTATCACAATGTTTATATTTTTAAAAACATTTAAAACCTATGGCTTATTATTTAAATCATTGACCAATCACATCTTAACTGCAAGTGGCTAAGGAGGGGTGGCGTGGTCTGACCCACCACCACAACACCTCCTCACCATTGCCCAAGTGGCAGTTTCCTTTTTTGCAATCCTACATGTTGAAATTGCATGGATGACCTTATTTAAGTGCCTGGGTGCTCACTTTTTGCACCGATTTAACCTTCAGTGGTCTTGATTTCTCCCCCATATGCCCTAAACAGGTTGTTCTTTTCATTTTTCCATACTTTCACATACAAAGGCCATTTTTTTGAAAGAAAATATTGTTGAAAAGTTGTTGATCCCAATTTTTCAGTGTTGCGGGTGTTTTATAGAGATTTTGTAGTTTTGTGCCATTTTTTTCATGGTTGAATCCATACCTTCCTTTTTTTCCTTTAAGCTTATAGCTTTTTGCTCTGGACTACATTTTTCTCAATTTTTATGGCATCAGGAAGGTATTCAAGAGCACTATAGTTCTATCCATGTACTTTTTTACATATTTGTTTCTAAAATTTTACAATTTTAGTTTGAATCTAATTTAGTAATTTTGGATACATTATAAATTTGCAAAAAAGGTGTCAATTTTTTTGGGAAAAAGGGTGAATTTCTTGGGAAATTTGTTGTTCCTATATTTTAATTTCTCATTTTATCATGGATTTGTCAAAAGATTTACTTCTAATTCCATATAACTATCATGAATGGAAAGCACACATGGAGATGATATTGTTAGAATTGAAGTTGCATAGAATCACATTTGGCACAAATCCAAAACCTACAAGAGCTACAAAAAGAAGAAAATGGTTTGATAGAAGGGATGAAACACTTGGTACTCTTCTTTTGTACATTTCTCTAGATCTTAGATGTCATGTTGCATCTTGCACACATCCTAATCAAATTTGGACTACTTTAGAGGGTCTCTTTGATAAGCTAGATAAAATAAGGAAATTTAAGTTGGAGAATGAACTAATAGGTCTTAATCCTTCATATTTTGACAATATCCAAGAATTCTTCTCTAAGATTATAGTTATCTAATTATGGGGTCACTAAAGAGGATGAATAGTTGATTCTTTATATTCTTGCTAAGATTGGTCCTAATTATTTAGTGTTTGTTTCTATATTTTATGCTATAATGGATGCCCTAGAAATGCATATAAAATGCCATCTCTTGATGAATTTGCAGCTCAACTCACAAGGGAATAAGAATAGTTGGTACAAATAGGCACATTGAATGTTTCCACATCTCATTCTCTTTTTGCGAAGGATACAAAGGCTTCAAGTGGAAAAGGTAAGAATTAGAATAAGGATCCCAAGTCTAATGAGCAAGGTGAAGATTATCCTTCACATAGCAATCTTGAGTCCACTCCCTCTTCCAAAGAGGATTCATCTAGAAAGACAAAGTTCAAATGTGCATATTGTAAAAGGCTAGGAAATGATGAGCATAGATGTTATTGTTGTCAAACAGATTGCACCTGAATGCTTGAATGACTAAATTCGGCAATCTGTTGAAACATGGGAACTATCTTCAAGCTGTGGGTATTCCTATGGCAAAGATAGACCTCCAGATTCTAGGTTGCTTCCTATATGATTCTTAAATTAACAACTTGGTAATTTTCTGGAAAAAGGATAGAAGTATGTAATAAATGCATGTAAAACTGTAAATTAATGGTGATGCACCTAATTGAAAAAGACTTGCAACTATGATTCATAACAAACTTCAGAAAAACTATCCACACAAGTCAAATCGACAGTTTGACCACAAAAATGATTCTAAAGAAGGCGTGAATAAACCACCTTTGAAGGAAAACAGATTTTTCTTAGCAAAGAAGAATAGATTATTCTGTTACACAACCCTAGACCTGTGATTTTCACTATTTGAATGCATGCAAATATAAATGAGACAAAAAATTTAAAGGTTTTGATATTAAACACAGTAAAAATTCATCAAATCATTCATAAAAACATCATAATGACAAGGAAAACTTTTGATTTCACTAAAATTGAAGGAATCTTTGCAAAATGACGCAAGTTGAACCTAGAACTTTACCTTTTCCTGTCCAATGCCTAGTTTTGTTCCGCTTTTGTCAATGAAGGAATTTTTATATTTTTCAACTTTGTATTTTTTTTATTTATTTTTTTAGGATTTTAAACTTTTTTACCTATTTTAAAGTTTTTCAATTTTTTAAATTTCTTTTAAAATATTTTCTATTTTTTATTTTGTTTTCCATTTTTTATTTTTTTATTTTTTAAAGATTTTCAAAGATTTTAAAATCTTTATTTAAAACTTTTAATTTTTTTTTAATTTAAACTTTATAAATCTTTTAAAAATCATAAAAAGGTTTATATTATTTAAATTTTAAAATAAATTTGTTTCTAATGTTTTAATTTTTGTATTTTTCTAAGTTTTTTTGTATTTTTCTAATTTTTTTTTTTTTTTTTATTTTTCGAACTCAAAAGTGAGAATAGGAAAACCAAACTAACGACGTAAAACCAAAGACAAAGAAACAAAGGAAACCAATCGAAAACCAGAAAATGGAGATGCGATGAGAACGAGGAGACGAAAACAACCAAAATGAACAATGCGAAAATGAGAAACAAAAGACACAAGAACTGAACCAGAGAGATGGCCAAATGAAAAGATGAAGCAAAGATGAAGACGAGTGAAAAAAAAGAGCAGAAAAGAAATGAGACGATGAGGTGATAGGATGTCGATGAAGAGATAGGGGTCAGGATCAAGGCCAAACGAGGGATGTGAACCCGAACAACACTCGAAGGCAAAGCAGGGAACTAGGATCGGGAGGGAACCAGGAACAGGAACCTTGGAAAAGCTCCTTGTTTTGGTTCTGATCTGATACCCAAATCCGACAAAGACAAAGAAAATGAACAAGGCACGAGAAAGGACGAAAACAAGAACAACAGAGCATGACCACGACAAAACAAACCATGAAACAAAGAAAAATAGAGGGGGTCCCCAACTTTTCCAAGAAAAAGTTGGGGCATGTATGTAGGGCATAACAGAACCCACAATTCATGATGTGGTAATGCAGGATGCACTTTCTCTGGCTGAGTTCAGGAATTGTGGATGGTTGGATTATTTCCTAACACTCGACAGCTACAATGAGGACATTGCGCTAGAATTTGCACAAACACTCTCTAAGGGGAAGGCAATGGTAAAAGGGTTGGAGGTGATCGCTACTGAGGTGAGAATTGCAGAGGTAACAGTTTTACTTGCCAATCAAGAGCCATACCCTACTACCAGAGATGCAAGGTCGGCCAGGGCTTAATTTACTGAACCCAATGACCCTCCATTGGTTGTAGATAAGAAAGGTACAAAGAGAACTTCTCTATCAGAGCCATAGAAACAAGTAGCCATCCACATTGTCAAGTATATTACTTGTGAGGGCCGCCAGTCATGCCTCCACTCTTTGCATTTCAAGCTCTTGAACCATATGTAATGCCCCGCCACGCAACCCTAGAGGAAGTTGCAATTCACTACTTAAATGCACCAAAAAAAAATTTTGTTTAAGTACGAATAACATGTAAGATGAATACACATTGCCAACATCCTCTAAGGCCACGAGACAAAGACTACTTTAAAACCCAAACAACAACAAACATTACTATAAAATGAAACATTAATCACTTAAGGAAATGAGACAACATACATTCCATACAAGATAACTTACAACGAAGGATACGAAATACCAAAATATTTCAATTAACAATATTTAAACAATAAGATTACAACACTCATTCCCTGAATGAGGTAATTCCAACAAAATGATTACATATTACAAATTCCACCTCGATAGCAAATGAGGGGTAATAAAATACAATAAGAACTAAGAGAACAAGGTATGAGAAGAAACTGATTCCCACGAGCTCTCCAACTGGAAATCACGGCCTCACGAACAAGAAGAAGAACCAACGGATTAAGATGCATGCCACCCGACCACGTGGAATCCAAAAGGTTCCACTCTCTCCGTGCTAGGAGATAGTAACCAGGAATTCCTACCCAAGACCATCTACCACTAGACACGGGTCACACAAAACTGATACAAAATAAGTACAAGACCTCACCACATGACTGAATGGTCATACGTACAACTCTAGGTATGACTCACACAACACTGTCATAAGTTACATTGCTTCCAGACATAGGATAGATCAAGAGTGTCACAAATAACAAGTACAAACTGCTAAATTAGGAAGAGTGTTATCGCATGGCTCGTCAAGGGATATCCTATGGGAATCTTCCTAGGCCCCGACCCCCACTCCACGGGTTATCCTGGTAGCCTCTACCACATTCTCGGCACCCATGCTTACTCATGCGGAACCAAATACCTCTTGTGAAGATGAGATAGATGATCTTGCCATTACAAGCCTTCCCGTCTCATCCCAAGTCTACAACAAGCCCTTGGGTCCATGAGTGAGGCATACTTAATCTTATTTAATGTTTGATGCATCCTAAACTTCTAAAAGTTTATTTAGTTATCACTGAATTAACCAACTTGCAAAGGGTTATCCTGGCACCACTTTGTGTGTTGAAGCCCATTGCAAGCCACTCTCCTAAGACAACACACACGATAATAACCAGAATAGGTATCCAGATAAACACAACCTCTCCATTCAAGGAGGTAACAAACAAGAGCTCACACCAACACAAGAGGCAACAAGGTTAAGCCCTCTCCAAACACTGGAGGAAAACAACAAAACAAAACCACTCCATCCAAGGAGGTACATATTACAAAACCTTCTCCTATTCCCAAGGAGGCACAAATTACAAAACCCGTACGTGAAAACCGGGTGAAACGACATGGTATAACTATACATAATTTCCATAACACATCAAAGGTTGACTCGCATGCCACAACCGATATCGATAAAAGAACTCCTATATGGAATACTTTCAAAACATTCACACTAATTCCACAACACAACAAAGACGAACAATTAACCACTAAGAACATTTCAGACAATGAAGTGAGCTATTGTTCGGATTTCCTAAATCCAATCAAACACAGTATTCATGACTTGCATTTATCCAATCAATTGATCCCATCTCTTTCACGACATAGAAATATTCAAAGAACAGATTATTTACTCTAAATTACACAACCATATTCTAAATCCAACCATTTCAATAAATAACATCATTGAATCAAAATCAATCCAATTAGTAACTCTACGTCCCACAATCATATAATGTAATTAAATCCACTTGTTTTATAAAGCATTTGGATTAAATAAATCACTCTTTATTTCAACCTAGCAATAAGTCAACAACTCAATCTCATATGATTCATTAAATCATTCGTTACTTCTAAGTTTTCTCATTTGTATTCTATATTTAGAACAATTTGATAAGAAGACGTTTAGATCAAATAAATCAGTCTTTCTCTCAATTCGCATTAATAAATCAACTAAATCTCATCTCTACTTGAATACGAATACATTCCAACAAATATACTTAATACTTAAATCACACTGTTGACATTTAAGAATCTATAACAATTCTTTATATTACGTTTCCCAATCTCATATCTTATTAAAAAATCAATCTTTAAAATAAAAGCATTTGATTATCTAGACTCTATCCTTTAAAATAAATCATTGACTATGCAAAATTCAATGTTCTAAATAATTCATTTGAATATAAAATCCACTTTTGCTTCTATTTCGAATCAAAATCATCTTACAGTTATCTATGTTTGAATCTATCCCTTAAAATTTCATTTGACACAGTTATCCGTAACAATCAAAATCAAATTATAAATAAATCAAACTGTTGACAAATAAATCATCTGATTGGACTAAGTTAATCGTTATCTCTAAGTTTCACTATTATATTCAAAATCAAGATATTTTAATAAATAAGCATTTAAATTAAATCACTTAAACCATAATTCATCATAGGATAAATTAATAAAAGTCAAAATTCTAAATGAAACGTTCGATCATACTTCTATTTATTTTCATCTCAACAAATGAGATAATCGTTTTACGCTCCTCTTTTAACTATTACAATATCATTTAACATATGCCTTCAAAACATTATTTTATGTTTCTAAGATTTACTATTTATTTCTGGTAATCAATAATGAAATTTCTAAATAAAGATATTCGATTAATTAAATCAACTTCGTTTATTTCAACTTGATGATCAAAGTCAACTCCTTAAATAAATTATATTTTCATATATTTCAATTAATCATAATTTGTTCCTTATTATTTTACATAAACAAATATGTCTTCAATATACATTTAAATAATAGCTCAAAATCAATTCTTTTAAAAGAAATTATGGCTATTTATTTAAAATATCAATGTCTTCAATAAAAACTCACATGACCATTATAATATTTCAACTAATCATCTAACACCCTTTAATATGCCAAATAAAATATTAATTAATTAAACTATTATTTTATTTGCATAAAAATAAATTATTTAAAGTTTAAATTTAAACCCCCATTTTTAAATTTCCATATATCATATTTTATTTAATTAAAATATTATATTTATATATATATTTTAATAATATATATATATAATATTATAATATTATAATATATATTATATTTATATATTATAAAATATACATATAAATTTACACATTTTAAATAACATATAAACAGTAATCAAAAATTTTATAACTTTTATATTTATTTTTTACAAAGGGTCGAAGCCCTAAATTGGCTGCCCCTGCCTCCCGTGGTCGGCGGGGCTATGTGCTCCACCCATAACCCATCGCCACCCATGGCGGCGGGGCTGTGTGCAAAGCACACAGCATCCATCGCCTACGACGGCAAAACTGTGTGCTTCGCACACAGTGACTGTCGCCCGCGGGCGGCGAGGCTGTGTGTCGAGCACACAGTGCCCGACCCCCAGCAGCTGCGGCAGCAGTGGTGGCAGCGGTGGGGGTTGGCCTCCCCAGCCCCCCCAAAAATAAATAAAATTTATTTTATTTGCAAATTTAAAATACAATTAATCCCCCACAAAATACCCCTTAAGAACTTCACAGAAGAACAACCAGGGGTATTTTCTAGAAATTCAATAACTGGAAACCCTAGTATTTTAAAAAAAAAGAACTTGTGGGTCTTTTGGTTTTCTTTTCAAAAATCTCAACAATCTTGTAAGCTTTCAAAGAAATGTCTCATGGTTTTATGGGATTCAAACAACCTTTAAAGATTTCAACATAGCATGAAGAGGATTTGATCCATTTTCAAAATAAATAAGCAAGATTAAAGAAAAACCTGATTTTCCTTCAAGCATGGTGTTATCTAATCCTTCCCTTGAATCCAACCTCAACCAAAACCTCCTTCTCCTTAAAAATTCCAAGCAAAACCCATCCCCCCTAAAAATGAACAAAAAATCCTAAAAATAGAGTTTCCCCCAAATTATTCACAAATTGAAACTCAATTTCAATTTCAATTTTCAAATTTTAAAAAAAACAAATATCTTTTATCAAAAAAGTCAACTATTTCAAAAAAATATATCTTTTCTACAAAGTCATTGCATTTTGAAACTTTTGAACTTTATATAACTTAAAACAAAATTCTATTTTTCAAATAGAATGCAATACCTTTTTATTTATTTTTTATTTTATTTTTTTTTTAATAAAAGAATTTAAAACTTTTAACACTTTTAATTCAAAAGAAATAACTTAATCAATTCACACAATTAATTTAATTAATCAATAAAATAAATCTAATTCCAAGATTAGATTATTTTATTAATTAAATTAAATTAATTAATAAAGTAAATAACATTCCTAGCATTACAACTAATTACATTTAAGCCACAGATTAACAACACAAGCCATTATAACTTGAATTTAATTAAAGACCAAGGTGATCTGGGCAACATGAAACAACCAAACCCGACAACAACCCGACAACACACGGTGACTAGGGTAATGACTTGACACATAAAACCTAGCTACTATCTCCTAAATAATTTTCGTTGGTAAATGGACACGCTCACACCTGTGAAGCCAGGTGGAGTCAATGTCATGTACCTGCCAACCTGTAGCAACGAACATGTTGAATGTGCAGCATATATATGTATGTTATGATCAAACACGCTGTAAAGAGGAAATCTCAGAATTGTAGGGTGCTCGCAAGCGAGTGATACAATTTGTCCCCTTCACCAATACAGTATCTCTAACTGATGCATCTAACATCAATGATATGATCAATAGCATAAACATCATTTAATCAGATATCTTCTAAGTTATTCTAAATCATGCCATAAGGATAACATCGGAGTAAAAGAACATCACATCAACATATAACTTCCACATCATTTAACAATCATGATCACAAGTAATCAAGTTCCAAAGTCAAAGCATGTTCAGACACAATCGTTGCATCATGATATAACATGCACATCACCAAACAGTTCATGATCAAACAATCACTAAGTTCATAGTCACATCATAAGCATAATCAGACATAAAAGAACCTTTCCGATCCAAATATCCAAAACGGAGGGGTGTTACACCATACGAGGCATGGAAGAAGAATGAATGTGCCCAATGTGTTGTATCACCTCCTTACAATCATGGCAGTCGAAATGCAAAAAGGTAGAGATAATTTTTTCTTTCATCATTGTTTAATAATTTTTTTAGTAGAGAAATATCTGCAAGAGGTGTTTGATATGACATGGGAGGAATTTGTAAACATTGATCATTTTAGACCAAAAAATGTACATCCTAGAGGTCAGCCTCAACCTCAAAGGGTTAGTAAGTGAGAGAGGGTTGTTGAAGCCACTCCTAGAGCTTCAACCTCTGGTGCAAACCCTAGTTCAAACCCTCTTGTAGTCGAGCAAGCTATAGAAAATGGTTCTTTTGAGTCAGAATATTTAGATGAGGAAAGTTCCTCCTCAAACCTAGTTGTTAATGCTCTTCCCAAAACCCCAATTCGAACTAGGGCTGCCATTAGAAGAGAGGATGCACAAAAGGCATAAATGAGAAAGGGGAAGGACAAGAAGAAAATGCCAGAAAAAGTAACACCAAGTCCTAGGAAATGAAAGGTTGTTGACACTGTTCTTCCTGCAGTCGAAGAAAAACATGAAAACCCTCTTAAGAAATCAAAACCAACTGGGCCAGCCATTGGTGTACCTCCAAAGAGAATCCATAGGCTTAGAAAAACATCTAGGGAGGAGATAGAAGCCCCAATGGGGCAGGTAAATGTTGAAGAAAAATATATTTTTGAAGAACAAGCAAATATAGGATTAGCAAAGCTTGTTGCTATTGCAGAATAGGTTGAGAATCAAGAACCCCTGCATCCAGAGCAAGATGAACAACTAGAATCACTACAATTAGTGATATTTGAATAGTAAGAATTGGTGTAAAGGAAGATTTTGGTAGGAATACATAAACCTCCTACCTTTTCATCGAATAATGTAGATTTGAACCTATGGAGTGAAATGCAAAGAAAAGAGGAGGAATGGAAAAAGGAAAAACGCAAGTTACAAGATGAGATTAAAAAGAAAAATATAGAAATTGAAGAAAAGAATGTAGAAATTGTTGCCTTGAGGAAAAGATGGATAATGTGGTGACTTTAATGCCCCAAATGTTGGCATGCAGAACTCCTCCAAGAGTGTATGCCCTACATTTGAAGGAGCATAATTTTTTCTTTAAACTATCAAGGATTATTTTAGGTTTGAGCTCTTCTCTTGACACTCCACATGAGTTTTTCCAGGCCTACTAGTTTTCCCCTCCTGAAGTTAAAAATTTGTTGTGTGAACTATACCTGCATAATTATGTTGTGTCTAATGATCATGATTGGAACCCATTACTGTATATTGGAGATCTCCATTTAAAGGCATCTATGTCCTAGATTCAGAATGAAATTAGTTAGGGGTAGCAATTTAGAACTTACAAGGAAAGAGAATTTCATACTCCCTTGCCTCTCAAGGTTGAATCTAGTAACCCTGTAGACATTTTCCAAACATGGCATAGAATTCTTTATCGCCCAAGCTACAAGAATAGGATTATGCCTATTAGAGAAGAAGCCTACAAGGAATATGAGAAGGTAGCTGAAACTACAAGAAAATTGGTAATGGGGTACTTATCATAGAGGTGGAACAGTTTGATAGATGATTTGAAACAAGTTGAACCCCACTCTTTGCAAAATTATGCTACAGTATGCAAACGAGTTAAAAAATACATACAGATTGGAAGGTTGAGACAGCAATATTGGCTTCCATTAACATTTTAGCCACCTACACTATTGTGGCCTATGCTAGATTATGAGTTTTATTGGTATGACATAGTTGTAGAAAGGGTAAGATGGAATAGATTGGAGAACAAACAAGGATTCTACTAGGATCCCAATTCAGACATAGCAGAGACTGATGTGGGACAGTTGGTAGTAGGTGACTTTAGAGCATTGACTAGGTAAAAGAATAGTGCTCCCTCTACTGGAGGACTAGAAAAACATTAGGTTGGGGGGAATGATAAACCCAATTAATGGCTCAATTTTGATAGGGTTTATTATGTTTTCACCATAGACTATAGTACTTGGTTGTTGACATTTTCCATGTTATCTCCTTAAAACCATAAACCTTGGGCATAAGTTTATCCTTGTGACTTTTAATGAAATTAACATGCTATGTGAATTATATATGTTAATTTTACATGTGGTTGAATGGATGTTACTTTAAGGTAATTATAGATATGCAATTATTTGTGTGTTCTAATTTTATTATGCAGGTTTACACTAAGATGTTGATGTCAACGAAGCTTGCAAAGTGGAAGGAACTCCTGCCAGCTAGTCGATTGCCAAGAAAGTTAAGAAGATGATCATTAAGATGTCAAAGGAGGGAAAACTCTCAATAGAGGGAAATTCCTAGTTCGAATGAAATATTGTAACCACCTTTTAATAGTCATGTTTGTTTGTTGAGAAATTCTAGGGAGTGTGTTGTGCTAGATTCTCATTGGAGCAAGTCTGCTTTGACCAAATTTGGCACATGCATAACTTCATCTTTTTCTATGCTTTCAATAAGTGGCATCCTCCTATTTTGATGGAGTTGACTTCCTAGGTAGTTAGGGTTAATCAATAGTTTTTCTCTCTATAAATAATGGGTAGATGCCCCTTTTCATAAGGTTGGACATTCTAATATTGTACTTGCACTTTCCAGTTTAGTAATACAATCATATCACTGAAATTTTGTAATCATGTTTTCAAGAAATAATATGATATTCTAAGTTGTTGCATTTGAGTTAGCTTAAGGGAGAATCACTCAAGGGGGCCCACTTGGTGAGAATTCCACCTATTTAGTTTAAAATTTATTTTCTATTCAATAATTAGTTTCAATTTCAGCAACTATCTATTCCTACAACCACTAAAATTTTGTTCTATGACTATTCCTGCAGCCAAGGAAGACAAAGTAGTTTCCTATCTGTTTGCCAAGATTTCAATTTCTATCTTTCATTTCCAGTCCAGTTGTTAATGCTTAGTGAAGATGTTGATTTATGTTCATTTTTTAAGATAATTTCTTCCCAATATTTCATTTATAGTATTGTTTCTTTCCTAGTTTATGGATGACTATAGTAGAGTCCTAGTGCACATACAGTACTGACCCATTTCAAGTTTACATCCCTAGGTTGACAATGAAATGCACCTTCATGATGAGTAAGATAGCTACTTAGTGCAAATGTTCAATCTCTAAGTCACAGCTCTAAGGGCTTAGTTATTAAACCATTAGAGGAGGCCAACATCACCTACATATCACCTACTAGAAAAAATCAAGTAATAATTAATCAAACAGCATATTATCATAATATCACCTCCTCTGGTAGTAACCTTTTGAAAACCATCTCATAATCGATACTATCATAATTAAACAAAATATCGTGAACATCATCTCCATAACAACACTTACATATATAATAATAATTCCATCTAGTGTTAATAAAACAATCATCTCAACATCCCCTAACACATAATTTAATCCATTTTTATACTTAATAATACTATGGCTAATCATAAATAACCAATAATCCAACATAACTAAACATCTCAACCAACAATGTATACTTATATAATAAATGAAGTAATTCATCTGGTTATCACTAAGAAATCACAAACATTAGTTCGATAGAATTAGTCAATTATCCATATCATTGATGTATAGGAACAACCATCATTCATAAAATCATGTAATATCTAAGCTTAGAATCTCATAAAACATCAAACATGTAGACTCAATAGGATCACAAAAAGGCGGGGTCTTACAGGATACTTATATATGTTTTCATATTCAAATTCCAATCATTAGATACAATGGTACCCTAGTTATTCATACCTTGGTGCATCGTGTCTATTTGCTATATCAAAAATAAGGATTGATATGATAAAATTAAGCCTAATCTAAAAGAAAAAGAAAAATCATCATCTATCTCATCACATATCCAATAAAATATTGGAATCAATCCTAATAATTATAGATTTATTGGTATACTGATCAATCTCATCCATTTTGTCTCATTCTTCTATTCTTACCAACATCTAAGCATCATGACATATAACAAAAATAACATATGCATTCATCCTACATCCACAAACCATCAACATGCATATCATACATCCTACATAATCATCTCATATCATACAAAAAATATAGAAAAAGGTATCATCCATAGCATATACATCTCATCCATCATGCATCCACAAATCATTAAAAATATCCATATACAGATGTATATTACAACATAAGCATAATAAAAGAAATGACAATTATACATCACATTATGACATATCATGAAGCATCATACATCATGTAAGCCTTCCTAGTGTTCAATCAAATTAGGGATTGTCATGGGGATTATTATCTAGGTATGTTATCATATCCTTCATCTTCTAATGAAGGGCTCTTTTGTATAGTAGTTACATGGGGATTGTCACCTGGGAATGCTATCATAGACTTCCCATTCTGCCTTCATTCATGTAGACATCTGAAAATGTCCTGAGTATATCACACACCTAGATTCTGATTACTAAGATTATTTCTCTCATAACTCACCTATTTGATTAAATAATGTTCAATTATTTAGTTAAATTCACTCAGTTCTCCTATTAATCAAATAATTAAGGTTATTTGATTAATTCATCATAATTCATCATTTTCACATTAATTTCTCCTCTTTATTAAATAATTCATAATTATTTAGTTAAAGGTTTTAAGTCTTCCAACTTGTACAATTAAATGATTTTCTTAAATTATTTAATTAAGTAAATTCTTCTAATCCTCCAACTTGCACAAAGAATATTGTCATGGAATATTCCCCTTTTCAAATTCAAATTTTTCCCTCAATATGAATAGTATCTCCAACTTTCCAATAGTGGCATGGTGTGATGGTTAAAATGTTGTGTTGTTATTTTCATCAAATTCAAACCCAATTGGGGTGTAATTTTTGAGTGTTCTATTGGGGATGAGGCCCCCTGTTTGTGACCTCACCGATTCATAGCTCTAGGTCAAAAGTGTTTACCCCTCTTTTAAAAAATATATATATCTCCAACTTAATTCCATTAATTAAGGGATATTATTGAGTCTCTCATGGATTATGAACCATTGATCCAATCCTTGATCCATGCCTCATGAATTATCAGTCACTTGATTAATCCTTGATCCACACTCACCTCCTTAATTTTTTCTCATTCACTGATTATCCAATTCAATCCTCATTATTGATTGGAATTCTTAAAAATCTATAAATACCAGGCCTTTCAACATAAATTCTATTCACAATTCATAGAACCCTTACTCTCTTGAATTTTTAAGTCATTCTTGAGCAATTTGAGAGCATTTTAAGATAATTTGTGAATCAATCACCTTCAAATCAAGCTTTTTCACAATGGATTAAGAATATTTGAGCACTCCACATCACTACACTATAAGTTTACTTCAAATACACAATGGGATTGGGAGGTTTTCACATTAGTTAGGATCAATTACTTTAAATTATATCTTTAATTTCTTTGAATTGAGTCTCTTAGTGTTGTTAATTGAATTTCATTGAGTATGGATTATAATTTGGTCATTTATATTGTTAATTGCTTTAATTCTGTTGTTATTTGATCAATTGAGGTTAACCATACAAAAATTCTAATTTGCTGGGGAAAACTAGATGTTGTGGTGAGATGTAGTATTTAATTCTCTGGGATGCTCCTGCATCAAACTCTTGGGGTCATTTAAAAAATGCACCTTGTGTGTTGCCAACTTTGGAAATGATTTGAGTCATTCCAATTCAGATTTTGAGATCCATGTTTCATCCTCTTCTAGCATGCCTTTCCACTTGGCCAGATATTCCCTATATTCCTTATTTTGGGTGTTGTGCTTAGTTCAACTATCCAAAATCTTCTTTATCTTCTCCAGTTGTTTTTGTGGTAACTGGTATGGGTGAGGGGATTTTGTGTTCTCATTTCGACTATATTTTTTGCAATGGATAGAGGTCTATAATATTGAATATTATTGAGATTCCAACACCCTTTGGTAACTCCACCTCGTAGGCATTACCAGAATCAAATCTTCAAAGGGTCTTACATGGTTCAAAATTCTTCATATTCGACTTGTTGTATGTGCCTACCGAAAACCTCTCCTTATGGAGATACACCATGACTTCATCTCCAACAATGAACTCTTTATGGCATCTTTTGGAATCTTCCTAGACTTTTTATTTTCCATTCATGGTCTCAAGATGTTGCTTGACTTTCTTGTGTACAATCTCAATGTGGTCTACAACTTCTTCTACCTTCGTACTCTTGTTATCTTGTAATTTGATGTATTTGAGTTTTTCAATTCCCTTAGGATGTAATATGGTAACAATCCCCAATGGTTTATTCCCTATACTCTAGTTTGTTGAGTTATTGTATGCAAAATCTATCTGTGGTAAGATTAAGTCCCAGTTTCCAGGCTTGTCTCCTACCAAACAGCTGAGTAGTTTCCCCAAAATCTTGTTCACTACCTCTATTTTTCCATATGTTTGGGGATGGAATGTGGAACTGAACTTCAAGTTTGTCTTCAACTTCTTCCATAATGTTCTCCAGAAATATCTAGTAAACTTGGTGTCTTGGTCTAAAACTATGCTTCACATTATTCTATGTAGTCTCACCACTTCTCAGAAGACAAGCTTAGCAATATGTACTACATCATGGGTCTTCTTATAGGGAATGAAATATGCCATCTTGGAGAATTGGTCCACCACCACAAATATGGATGCATTTCCTCTTTCGATCCTTGGAAATCCAAGCACAAATTCCATGTTGATATCCTCCCAAGGCCTTTCCAAAAATACAAGAGGTTGATAAAAAATGGTATTTTGACTGGTCCCCTTAGCTACTTGACAAGTCCTACATTCTTGAACAAAAATTTGGACATCCTTGTAGATTTGAGGCCAAAATTAATTCTCACTTACCAAATTTATAGTCTTATAAATGCCAAAGTATCCTGCTAATCATCTAAAATTCTTTTCCTCGATCAAATTCTCCTACATTGAGCTCTAGGGTATACACAATTGGTTCCCTTTCAATATCATACCATCCTAAATAAAATAGTCCATCCACTTGCTTCTTTCAGTGGCTACTGGGTCCCTACTTTCCTTCCAAGCCTTCGTAAGGTCAAGATTGATCTTATATAGGTGCTTTAGCTCATAAAATCCCATCACCGCTACCTTCATCTACGTCATCAGGTTTCTCCTTCTTCTTAGCACATTTACAACCTTGTTTGACTCCCCACTTTGGTGTTTCAATTCAAAGGTATAGATTTTCATGAATTCCACCCATTGCATATGCCTTTGATTCAACTTTTCTTGACTATTTAAGTATTGGAGAGCTTTTTGGTTAGTATATAGCACAAATTCCTTTAGTAACAGGTAGTGTCTCCACTTCTTTAGAGCTTGTATTATGATATAGAGATCTTGGTCATATAATAAATATCTTTTTTGGACATCATTAAACTTCTCATGCTGAAATATGCAATTGGCCTCCCTTCCTAACTAAAGACTTCTCCAATGGCACTATCACTAGCATCACAATCTACTGGAAAGACCTTGTTGAAAAATGGTAAGGCTAGTACCGGCCACTCCATCACCTTTTGCTTCAACAAATCAAAACACATATGTGCTATGGATGTCCACTTAAACTCATTATAGCTTCCTCTCATGGTCTTTTTCATTGGTGTGCAAATGGTACTAAAGTTTCTGATGAAATTTCAATAAAATCTTGCCAGGCCATGCAAAGATCTTACGTCCCCAATGTTTATTAGTGTTGGTCATTCCACAATTTATCTCACCTTCTCTGGATCTCTATTAAATCCTTTCTTAGATATTATAAACCCCAAATAAACCATCTTGGTCTTCATAAAATTATATTTCTTGATATTGATTAGCAACTTCTCACAATTGTTGGAACACTTCAAGTATAATATGGCATGGGTGTTCTTCCTTTTTCTTACTAAAAATTAGAATGTTAACTAGGTAAACAATAAGGAACTTACCTAGGAACTCCTTCAACACCTCATTCATCAACCACATGAATGAGCTTGGCACATTGGTCAGTCCAAAGGGCATGACTAGCCATTCATACAATCCTTCATTGGTCTTGAATGTGGTCTTCCACTCATCACCTTCCCTGATTCTAATCTAATTGTATCCACTCTTGAGATCAATCTTGGTGAAATATCTTGCTCTGCCCAAACATTCCATGATTTCATCCATCCTTGGTAAAGGAAATTGGTACTTGATAGTGATCTTGTTGATGGCTCTAGATTTTGTACACATCCTTCATTCTACATCCTTCTTTGGCACCAAGATAGCAGGTATTGCACAAGGGCTCAGAATTTCCTAGATCAATCCCTTCTTCAATAACTCCTACACTTGGTTGCTCAACTTCACTTCTCTATCGATGTCATTCAGTGTGCTAATTTTTTTGGTAAACTTGCTTTGGGTATGATTTCTATGTGATGGCTTATACTCCAAATTGGTGGAGGTCCTTTTGGAACATTCTCTAACATAATTTCTTGATACTCCTTCAAGAATACTGAGACCTCCTTTTATGATACTTCTCCTCCTTTTGTGGTGGCACTCCTTATGTCTTCACTACCACACTTCCTCAGAATCAAGGCAAAGTACATGTTCTCATGTCTCATTCCATCCAAAAACTTCCTCCCATCCACCAAATAAATCTTGGAATTATTGGATACCACATCCTTTTTCTCTTCCTCTAGGGGAATCAAAATATGCTTCTTTCCATTCACAGTCGCCATATAAGTGCATTTCCTTCCATCATGTATAGCCCTCCTATAATACTAATAAGGTCTCTTCAACAATAAATGAGAAGCATCCATTAACATGATGTCACACAACACTTTGTCCTTATATGATCAATGTGTAATTCAATGAGAAATTGTTCACTTACCAATATTTTGTGATCATCTTGAATCCAAGCTATCCAGTATGGGTTTGGGTGTTTCATCCTCTTCAAGTTCAACTTCCAGACCATATCTTATTAAACCAAGTTGTTTGCACTACCGTTGTCAACAATGACATTGCAACACTTGCCTCTTGACTTGCACCTCGTTTGGAACAAGCTCTTCCTCTACATCAGTTTCTCCTTGGTTTCAATATATAGTAGGGACCTTCTAAGGACCAATGACTCCATTTTTTAGATTCCTTGTGGTTTTGGATGATCTTTCTAGTTCCTCCTCTATGTAAGCTACCCTAGCCCCATACTCCCCTCGCCTTCTTACATTTCCTTGGAAAAATTCAAAGGCATTATGTCCTACTTCTCCACACTTGAAATAGGTTACCCAAAATGATCCTTTGTTGAATCCTCCCTTAGTTTTATGGTATTCATTATTGTGGTGGAAATCACCACCTTCCCTTTGGTTGTGGTAGGAATCCTCTTTGGGCCTATTTTCCTCTTTGCGGTAAGGGATCCTTCCTTCGTCTCACTCTGCATATGGTCTCCTTTCATTACACCATTCCTATTCTCCCAAAAACTTCTAGATCCTACTTCTTGGTCCTCACTCAAACCTCCTAGCCAACTTCTCCTCTACCTTAAGTGAAAACTAGTAGGATTCCTCCATGGTTGTCATCCAAACCAAGCTTAACTCCTCTTGAATGTTGGCTCTGAGGCCATTGATATACCATGCCACCTTCTCCCTTCTAACTTCTCTATGATTGGTTCATATGATTATCTTATGGAACTCTTTTTTTGTACTTCTTGACTTTCTTCTCCCTCTATTTCAAGTTTTGAATTTTCTTCAATAGTTTGAGTTCATAATCCATGGGTATGAATCAATTCTTCAATTTTGCTACAATCCTCTCCCATTTTTTGATCCTCTCCTTTCCTCTCCAGTTTCTCTCCAATTGAACTTCTTTCCATCACAAACTTGATTCTCTTTAGATCTTCAACCTCTTCATATTCAAAGTATTCTTCCATCTCATTTATCCAGCCAATCAACTCCTCCAGATTCAAGCTACCATCATATCTAGGGATCTCTATTCTTAGTCATTTCCCAATATTGGGATGGATTTCATCATTTTTATTTGGTCTAACTCCTCTTCTCCACTTTCCTTATTTTGTTCTAGAGCCCTTTTCTCCTCATCATCACTCTCTTCTTACAGTCTAAGGTTTAAGCCCCTTCATCTATCTTCCTCGATAGTAGCCAACCGATTTTTCATTGTCCTCATCTTGCCTTACATTTCCTCCATATTTCTGACAACATTTGCCATCACAAGCATCCTCCTCAGATGCATCTTTCCTTTGGATTAGGTGTGACTTCCTTAGGTCGATGGTCTAGCTACAAGATCTCAACTTTCTCATAATTTGGCGCTCTACTAACAACACCTGCAATCTGCCTCAAGTCAGTGATCTATCCACACAAGAGTCTTCTAGAACATGCACTCCCAAAGGATTTAAATCTCACTCTAATAGCACTTGATGTATTCAAGGGTGGAGGGTATAGAATGGACTGTCCAACCTTGTAACAAAATTCAACACAACACAGATAATCAAAAGTAATATACAACTTTATTGATTAAAATACAAAGCATACATGTTTGTACTGAATTCAAAGTGTGATTATATACTGGCTCCAAGTATTAGGAGTGATCCTTGTTGGCCTAAGTTAGGTCCCAAGTATATTGTTCAAATAAATGTGTAGGTCAACCCCAAGGGATTAAAGAAGCATCAACCATAAGTGTGGATGGGTGTGGACCCAATTGAGGGTTGTCCTACCCTATAGCCATCATTTGATGAGCCATCAAGACTACAAGTTATGAATAGATTTTTCATGCTAACTCCAACAGGTTTGGGTCCAGGTTGCTTGTTGACATAATCTTCTAATGGAGGGCTCTTTTAGATAGTAGTGCCACGGGGATTGTCACCTGGTTATGTTGTCATAGACTTCCCATTCTTCCTTCATTCCAATTGACAAGGGAAAACTAGTTGTTATGGTGAGATGTGGTATGGTTCTTTGAGAATATCCTACATCAAAAGGGTTTATTTGCATGAGATTGATTCATTTGATCCGATTTATATGTATTGAGGTTATCAATCTCTAATTTTTTTATTTGAGGAAGTATCATGGGTTATTTTTTTCATCCTTATGTGGTCGTCCTAGAAGAGGATAGCTATGAGTCTTGGTGAAACAACATCTTGACACATCTCAGGTGACTTGATATTTTTCCTTATATGTATGGACTCATACCTACACCAAACACACCAAGGAGTTATTTAGCATGGGGTATTATTAGTGATCATGGTGTAGGAGTAATTTTTTCTAGTGTTGATCATGATGTGCTATGTCTGTTGTATAGATATTGATTGTCCCCACACACTTTGGACTCGGATTTGGGATATCCACAGAGACCCTTATATCTCTCCATACCTAGAGCATCATGTTGCAAATTGTCTCATTCCTCTTACAAATACAGATTACCTACCCTTTGATGAAAATACTTTAGATGAGCTTGACTATATCATAGGTATTTCATGTTTTGATGGTTTAGAGACTTATCATTACCTAATCACCATCTTTTATTTTTTCTCATATTGAAATTGCCACATCCTTGTCCCCTATTGGTTCACTATAGCAAGATATATATCTTCTTCCAGAAATCGCTACTTAGGATTCGTATCTTGTAGACATATCATCCTTATTTGTAGAGTCTCAAATTGAATATTTGGAGGATTACTTAGAGGGAATTCATCTCCTCTTTTTTAGAAACCCATCATTGTTGTTGGCTCATCATCTTCATTGCCTTTGCAACATGTTTACATCAGTCTTCACAAGATTCTAGATTGACATCTCTTTATGACATGTCAACACTTGAACAATTTTCAAAGGCACGCATCATTTGGATTTGGATTCCTAATTCTTCCATCTTTTTGGAATGGCTTTTCTAATCACCAATGGATTTATTTCTTCCTAAGGGGAGAAATGTAGTTTTCAGGAAATGGATCGTGTTCTATATTCAAGCATTCATCATTGGCATAGAAGCTCTTTCTGTATGGGGGGATTCATATCCTCATTTTTCTCTCTCCTACTAGGGGGATATCTATTGTACTTGGGTAACAGAAGTAGTCCTTAGGGGTCACATTGAGTCCCCCTTCTATCCTTCTTTCACTAGTGTAGTCATTTCATTTTCTCTCTTTTGGAGAGTTCTTTCCCATGCAGTTTTCTCCTTTTCTCTGATTATGAGAGATTCATTTTTTGTACATGGGTACCTCATCAAGCCTTGTAGTCAGGACCCATTCATGCATCCATTATTTCATTCTTCTTCAACTTGTTTAGTTTCTCCCTAAGTTGATCTTAAGGGGGGTGTTGGAGTAATTAAGATAATCACTTGATAATTAATTAATCATTAATTAATTATTAGGTCCCTTATTACTTTGTTCACTTAAGCTAAACTTAGGAGTTCATTTTTATTATTAGATTGGGTTATTTACAGGTTAATTTGTCTCATTGCATGAGATTAGGACACTTATCACAATATAATCAAATCCTCATCTAGGGTTTACATTTTTTCTTTTATAAGCATTCATTATTCACATGTATTCACATTTACTATTCAATACATAAGGCATATTAGATACTTGTGTGGATCGGTTGTCTTCTCAAGGTTGCATGAGAATAATCACTGTTTTGATCTCTCGTATGTGATAGACATGTTGGTTGCAACTAATTTTTGGGAGTTTTGGGGTTCACTATCAACTCCAAAAAAAACTCTTGAAGGGAGGGAACCTTGGAAAGTTTTAATTAGAAGAAAAATTCAAGATTTTTTCCCCAATAAAGCCAAGCAATGGAAAAACCTACATCCCCATGATATTTTTTTGGAAACTTATGTGTTAAGCCTTCAGGATCTATTGTGCTTTCCAGTATCTAGAAAGCCTAAGAGTTTGTGAGGGGATTGGCAGTGGAAAGTGATGTCTTTGATATGACCAAAAATGATTTTTTTAGTTTTAGATCAATTTGGTGGAACTTGTCTCTAAATAACAAGCTTCTTTCTCTCCTTCATGGTTACTCTACCAAAAAGTGGAATTACAAGGGAATATTTGAATTTCATGATATTCTAGATAATAATAGGTTAAAACCCTAAGCATAATTGAGTGCAAAGTTTTATATTCTAGGCTCAATGAAGAGGTCCTCCACTATGTTGAAAAAATCTCTGTCAAAGATCCAATTCCCTATTAATTTAAAGTTTAACTCTAAATTCCTAGAGAACTTTAAATGGAAAGATGGCACCCCTACTGAAAATCAAGTTACTTGGCCTGTATAAAATTTTGACTAATTCCCAAGAGTGTTAACTCATGTCAATCTTAACTAAGACCTTAACCTTGACAACAAAGTGTGGTCTACCCTTCTTAAGACTTGTTGGTCTAAATTGATTGAACCCAAAAATATATATTTAGAAGGTTATTACTGCTTAAGAAGCTCCTAATGGGTAATTCCAATCATTTCTTTATTTGTGATTGTGTTGAATATTTTGAACACATTTTTTGGCTTGTATACATGTAAGGGATATTTGGGCTAGTTTTATGGGGAATCTTCTTGGGTGAGACAGTAGAGAAAATGTGTCTTGATTTGAAATTATTTGTAGCAATGTGAAATATTTTTTTGACTTTCCATTTCTACTAAGATTTTATGGTTTCTTTGGAAAAGGAGAAATGAGTACATTTACCAGGGAAAAAGAAGATGCATTACGACTTCTACTAGTAGACTCACTCTTCTTAAAATTATTGAAGTTACAATGATTTTGGAGATCCTCGCAGAAAGATTCATGAAGATTTTCGAGGATGGCTCGACCTCTTTCCATAAATCTGGCATCCAATCTATTAAATTTTGGCCACAAGATCTAAAGAAAATTGATAATAAATTTAAAAATGAATATATTAAATTTCAAAACCAATACTCCAAGCAGCATCAATTTGAACTCAATAGAGATGTTGTTATTAGAGACCTAGAGTTCACCTTCCAAAGCTCTGGCAACACTGGAAGTTGGGAAATAATTTCTCCCCTTTGGGTATCTTTAAAGGTCTAGATTCATTCAAAGAAAGAAGGAACAAGACAGGGGAAGAGAATCTTGGAAATACTAATATTATTGATAGTGAAAATAAAAAATATTGGATTTTTCTACTTTGATGTTTATGTTACTATGTATATTTGGTTCTAAGAACTATTTTGTTTCTCCTGAAACTAAGTATTTTTTGTTAGCACTATTTTGCACGGCTTGGTGGGGCTTCTTGATGTGGCTAATAGTGGCCACATTATATTGTAACCAAACCTTCTTTATTAGTAATATAATATCAATTTAAAAAAAAACATTTTTACACTTCATTTGTCAGTCTATACATTTCTAGTGGGAAAATATACATTTGGTATTGACATTCGCTATGGTTTGTTGGATACTTTTTGTAAATATTGTAGGGGAGAGGACCCAATACCTGAGCATGTTTCAATAGTTGTAATAGTAGTTGTTTATATAATGCCCAATATTTTTATCAATATTGGACCAATAGTTGTGACTTTAAAGTTGTTAGTGTTGATGATGACTACCCATAATTAAACAAAATGTATTATTTTGATCTAAAAAGCAATCAATCATGTGATTCCACATCAGCTCTCAATAAAACATGTTGTGAAAGCACAAGTATTGGTCTCACTTTTTTTAGGCCTTTTTGGACACCTTGACAAAAAGCATGTTGATGTGGCATCATATTTGATGATGTGGCCTTGAAACCTTAGTTATAAGTGAGGGACTTGCCAAGTAAGCTGCTGTAAAAAATTGGGAGTGATTTGAAATTTCCACATAGGATAATTAGAAGTGCAAAGTTAGGGTGCACAACTACTGGGTCCTCTTCCCTATAACAAAAAAAAATTGAGTGTAAATGAATTGTTGTATTTATATCAATATATTAGATTTTAACTCTTTTTTCTTAATATCTAAGTTCACTTGTAATTACAAAGTAAGTTGACTTAATATTATAAATTTAAATAATGTAAAATACAAAACTTTAATACTTTAAAGAAGTTTGGTTCTAGTTGGAATAAATTATTTCACATAAATAATATAAGTTAATGAAATAAATATAAATATTTAAATATAATTAATTTAGATTAATTTTAATTTTATCAACAAATTAAAATATTAATTTTATAAATCAAGTATAATTAAAGAAGTTTGGTTCTAGTTGGAATAAATTATTTCACATAAATAATATAAGTTAATGAAATAAATATAAATATTTGAATATAATTAATTTAGATTAATTTTAATTTTATCAACAAATTAAAATATTAATTTTATAAATCAAGTATAATAGATCAAAATACTTAGTTTTGAGAAATAATTAAAAAATTAATATTAATTTAATGTAGAATCTAATTTTCCACATACAAAAAATTAGTGCTCACAATTTTGTAGTCTTAAGAATCCCTCACACTATAATATTAAACCCTCAAAATCAAACTCAAATACCACAAAAATTATGTGATGTGCAAGAATGATCTATCTTCTAGTCTTCTTCTCCATGTCTAATGTTATTAAAGTAGAGTTTATCTTCTAGTCTTCTTCTCCATGTCTAATGTTATTAAAGTAGAGTTTAGTTAGAAGATTTTATTAAATTAATAATGTCTAATTGCTTAAGGTAACTCATTGACTTTACAATTTTAAATGAAATTTTAAAGATATCATTTTTAAATATGCAAATAGTTTATATGATTTTAATGTATTTAATTCATTTCATAAGAGACTTGTTGATGATGAATTCACAGACACTTAGAGAAGCATTAGTGGTAATGAATTCAAATTAACTACAATTACTCTCTAATAGAGATCACCTTCTTGTGCTTGATGAGATCTACTTTGATGCCCTAAAGGGGAAAGAAGGAGAAATTGATAAACTTATTGATGAGCTTAAGGTTACTAAAGATTCTTTGAAGAGCACTCAGATGGCCCTCCAATAATTAGAAATTCAGGTTGAGGATATTTGTTGGGAGTTGAGATTAGCTCAATCCTCATCATCCAGAGCAAAAAATAAAATTTATATGGTTTCCATAACACTTGATGAGGAGAGTGGTACTCATGGTTTGAGGAGAGAACCACTTATGTTGGTCAAGCACAAGGAAGTTTCAAATTTATAATCTGTAATATCCCATTTTTCTAGGTAGTCATCAGTTTAGGTTAGTCCATCACTTGGCCCCCGTGGACTAACAAGTTGGTTAGGGGGCCCTCTAAGGGAATTTATAACTGGACAGTCAACCATTTGTGCTCAATTGGTGTTTCCCAACTCAGTGTTTCTAGGGTTATTTTTGGGTACCTTTCGGAGCTTGATTTGGACACTTTGTCCATACTATTTTTAGTAAGTCATAGGAGGTCAATATCTTGGTCAATTGATAGTATTTTTCTATCAAGAAAGTTGGTGGTTTATTATCATGGAGTTATTTTGGCATTTATCAAGTTCTTATGTGTTAAGTTTAAATAACATTAATTAAAAAGTTAAATTAATATATTTAACTTTATGTGTTACTTATATATTTTAATGACTTTATGATAAAGGTGATATAAGGGGTCTTTTTAAAAAGATTATTTTATTTCATAACGTGGTGTGAACTTAAAGAAGATATAAGGCACAAATACCCAACCGATTCTTGTAGTCTAAAAAAAAAAGATATAAGGAGGGAAATAAATTAAATTAGATAATTTAAATTGCCAACTTGGGCATGGGAATTGGAGGGATTTACATAAAATCCCTTTTGTGAGCTCATTTGCACATTCACATTTTGGAAAAAAAATGATAAGGGTTTGTTGGTTGGACTAGAAAGTCTAAAAATCTTGGCTTCATTGAGGATGAAAAACCTCATGAGGAATAGTATGCTACAAGAGTGAAAGATCTATTGAGGTTGCTCATGGATAACTCCATTTTAGGGGTTGTGCTTGCACTTCAAAGGTTGTTTGGAATTTACAAGAAAGATTTAGGGGTTTGTCAGGTGATAATATTTTAGCATCTATATCTTTGGTTATAGGTGATGAGAATTTCATAACAAGTTCAGATTTACCTAAGGTGAAGTTTTAAATTACATTGGAAGGGAATATCAGGTTATGATTATATTTTTTGAAGGTATTTTGTAAGTTGGTTGATTTGTGGGCTTTGGCATTTACTGAGAATGTATGGTTGTCATATACCTAGTGATTTCAAGGTTGGATGTTAGTGTTTAACAATTCTCATACATGTGCTTGTTCATTAAAGATTAGATTTTGTGAGAGGTCGAATACATAGTTTAATGACGGATTGGGTTATTAGTTGACTGGGTATTTGAATGTTGGTCCTTATACTTCTGTGCAACCATTATCTAAGCTCCAAGGTGGCACGTTAGTATTTTGTTGAGTCAAGGTCTTGTGTGGAGGGGTGTGTGTCATTGCTAGGTGTGGGAATCCATGCTGGAATGACTATAATAGAGGGTTGACTACTAATCTAAATCATATCTTTTATCCATCAATTGCGGGTTTCATTACTAGGCAAGAAATTTCACCAAGAGCTACTATTCACTTATGGAGTTAGATAAAATGGTATTGAAATATTGAGAACTAAAATTTGAATTTTTGAGTATATATATTGTTGTCACTACTTTTATTCAAGAATGTTAATTGTAACATGCTCATTGTTCTACCCATTGATTTTTACTATGTTTAACCCACAAGTGAATATTTTATGATACCAAAATTTAGCAATAAATTTTTCCTTCTAATTCAATAACAAGATGCACATTTGAAATAATCCAATTTCAAACTTTCCTATTACATTTACAAAGAAACATTATAAAATCCCAAGTAATGATTTCATATTACATGATCCCATGTAATGATAACAATTTCCATTTACAATTTCCATAAAGATAGAGATACATGAATACATACATAGCTTTCATGAGCTTAATGAAATAGAAATACAAATAGCCTAGATGTCCCTTCCTGGGCATAAATCCTAGTGTCCCCAACATTGGTGCATACATTCTAGATATCCCCACTATTGGTATATACATTCTAGTTGTCTCCAATACTAATGCATATATCCTCAAATCCTGGCCACCAACTATATGGGGGAGAACATCACTCAAGCACTTTTCCACCAACCATAAACTTATTGCGATCCCTCGCACATATACATAAAAGGTAAGATGGCCCTACCCTTCAACGAAGAGATTGGTTTGATAACCTCATAATACTAGCCTTCTTGAGCATGGTGTTGTGTCCTACATAGCTAGAGCTACCATACATTAGCTACAACCTACATGTATGACTTCCTACCTAGTATGCCATGCTAGATCATAGTAAACAGATAATGTAAATAGTGGCTACTTACACCACTTTGGCCAAAGAATTCACCACCCAGTACTTCGAGTGTAGGTTGTGTGTTCACCACCCTTAGCTCGATTTGGTATTTGACCATTCATAATCATAACATACATTCAGTCAAAAAGGTGATGACATAACAAACTAACTAACTAGGTTACACCCTTTCCCATGGATTATCCTAACCCAAGGAATAACCAAGTTAACCATACATGCACACATACTAAGTGACCAACTAGGTTACTCCCTTTCCCATGGATTATCCTAACCCCAAGAATAATCGAGTTATCCACATTAGTAATCATAATGTCACAACATTAAATGACTACATTTTAAAAGTGTAGTTGCAACATTCAATGACTTCAATCAAAAGTATAATCTCAACAATAAATGACTCTATTTAAAAGTATAATATCAACAATAAATGACTCTATCCAAAAGTATAATCTCAACAATAAATGACTCTATTGAAAAGTATAATCTCAATAATTAATTGATCATAAACAATCTTAAAACCTCTACATTCAATATGACTCAAATATTCACATGTTTACAATGTTCACTATATTTGTATATAATCTGGAGGACATTAGCCTAAGAGGAGTTTTTTCTTCTACACCTACAAGTCCTCTTCTCAATATGGATTTGGTTTGTTGGAACATGAGTCATCTTCTAGAATTTTGTGAATAGGAATAGACTCTTAATCGAAAATAAGAAAATAGCATAACCAGAAAGTACATTTTTCAACCCTACTATTGAATATTGTTATAACAATCAAGTTTGCACCCTAACCCTAGGGAAAAGAATTTTCTCCTACCTTCAAGGTAATATGAGTATTAAAACAAGTATATATTATTGACATGGTTTCCATAACATCACAACCTATCAATGATGACATGTTTATCATGCTAGAATATCATTCTCATTGTATTACTAGCCTCATTATCCACAAAGGTTTACCCAGCATCCTAAGCTGACAAATTCAAGATAGAACTTCAATGTAATATTAATTCCCATACTTCACGACCTATGAAGTATACATAATCTATGACAATTTAGGTATTTAAGCTAATAAACTAAAATTATCTTATATAACCACACAATTTCAACAATTGGAATATATATCTATATATAGTCTCAACCAATAAGATCTCATAATAAATCACCCAACGATCATGCAAGTTCCTTAAAATAAGAATGATCAAAGGATCAAACAAGCAAGTTCAACAAACCAGATAATTCATCTTTCCTCAAGCACTTGCATTCAAATATGATTCAACAAAAGAATAGAGAAGTAAAATTAGCATGCCTGGATTTTATAGCTCCCAACGAAGATATCACTTCCCAATATTAATTCCACAGTCATGCTTTCTTCTCTTTCTAAAATCAGCCTATCTTTTATTCTAGCCTCTCACAAAACTCTTAGCAAATGAAAATCCACAAAACAAACTTTCTCACCAAATCTCTCAAAAACACACTTGCAGAGAAAACTACAACAGAATTACAAATGAGGAAATCAAAATGAATGAGTGTAACAAGAGGTAGAGAAGTTGCCTCTATTTATACTTAAATCTTAGCAACTCAATGCTTAAACAAGCTACTAAATCTTCCACCTTTTATCTCCTTTATGTAACCACTACAACAGAAAACTAACAATGCATCGACTCAACTATTTAGAATGGAATGTGGCTACTTTAAAATCATAATATGTAACACATAAACAGTCCAAATATTTCCAGTTTCCTAAAATGGATGAATCATCCCTTTTTAAGTGATAATAATGACTCTTTTACTAAGTCAAAATAAAACAATGCATATCTACAAGTTTCCTAATTGTTATGCAAGTTGACTACCTTCTTAAGCTTCAACCAGCTTTGGCTTTGACAAAGTCTGCATGCTAATATTCAGTTGTGTGTTGGTTGGACTTAGACTTCTATTTTCCTTTTAACTCTTTACATGGCATAGCATCTTATCTAATAAAAATGCCCTACTTGAATGTTTTCCATGCACTTCCAACTTATGCACTATTATTTTTCCAACTTATGGCTTCTAGATCAGCCTTCATACATGGCCTTAACATTTATTAATTTCAATGCTTTGTACAATGCATTTTATGGACGCTTATGTTTTTTGAATGGGTTTCTATCACTGCCTAAATGGGTAGCATTTTAAATACTATGAACCTCCAACGCATTTCCCATGCAGCCTTTGGCATAAGCATTTGAATTTTTTTATCATGCAAAGGCCCACATAATTACCACACAGTCTATGTAGCTTTATTATATGCTATAAAGTTTGTGCTTCCAATGAATCGCTTATGAACATGTGTTAACCTTAACTCATTTGCATATTTCAGCTTATGCCATATATATTAACTTCAATGCAACCTTGGTATATTTAATATGTTGTTCTAGTCATTAGTTTCCATCACAACTTTTTATAGCATTGTAAATATGTTTACATCGCTCCATTTTTATTGACAATAGTATAATATGTATTATCTATTTAGCCATGGCGCAATATGTCTTCATACCACATCTGACTTAACTTTTATATATATATATATATATATATATATATATATATATATATATATCTATCTTACTCTCTTTATTATATATAAAAATATATATTTCTTGCATATAATTGTTACAATAATTATTATATATATACATATATACATTTGTCATTAATTATATATATGTATATACATATATACATATTAATATATATATGTAAATATTATCATTATATATATGGATGTGTATCCAATACATAACATACAAACATCTCAAACTTACCAAATGCAATGACATATACATATTAATACACTAACATGGATATATGTTAATATATAATATTATATAAATATATATAAACACGACATTCTAATTATCATCAAAGGAAATCAAAGACATTCACTCTTATCCAAAAACTATGGCCAAGGTTTTACTTACTAATTCCCAAACTAACTCGACTCAACATAACTACCTAGGTTGTGAGTGTGTGATAGTTCAAATAGGAATATTAAGGGTTGCCAAACCAAGCTCCTCTCCTAAGTGATACTCCCCCTCTCTTACCTAAGAGCTCGATTCCTTCCTACATCCAACTTAGTGCATCACAAAGGTAGTTAGTCAATCACATGAAATTCATTTGCATCATAAATCATTTGTGTCATCAAAGAATTAAAGTAATCATATTGCAATACATATCCATTCATCACCTTTTCCATTAGTATATACAAAACATATTCATGCATTAAAACATTTAGAAATTCCACAATGAAGTGTAGCATATCAAAGTCATCTTTTAACATCATATTTACTCATAAAGGTAAAAGTAATTTGGTAAGTAAGGAACAAGGTGTAACATACCTCCCCCTTGTGAATCATCATCCCCGATGATTTAAATTACTATGACATATAGATAAAATCAAATATAGGTTTTACTTTCGATTTTCCAAATTATGCTGGAAATAAGTAAATTATCATAAGTATCCAAATAATCTTCCCTCATAGATTGTTCTTTTGCAATCTCGTCCTTCCTGGACCTTGCACTGAGCGACTTTGCTAACGTATGAGAAGGACTTATGTACTCAATTAAAGTTTCTCTCCATATAGCTATACGTCATAATTACATTGACTCACATGTATATCATAAGCACAATAGTGACTGTATCCTACATGACACTTATACCATAGTGACTAGAAAAACACATTCTCATTGGCTAACACAATTATCCTTAGTGTAACCCAAATAGAAAAGGAATTTCAGTGCATTGTGCACTACACTGTGGGTCCCATCCTTCCCTTTGGTCTTTACACCATCAGACAACTCAGAAGCCAAGACCGTCCATTACCGTCACTAATATTTACCTTAAGCATAATAATAATTCCCCCTTGACTATTGTCCCTCTCAAGCATAATACTGCCCTTAGACACCTATCAATCCTAAGCATAATAGTACTGCTTCTTAGTTTAAGATTTGTATCAACAAAGTTTTCCCTTGATCATTTTGATCTATTCTTCCATTTATGAAAACATTGCTGACCTAAGTTTAATCCTATTTCCTAGCTTATCCCAGCTTATAGGAATTCAACCTTCTTCCCATATAATGTTTCAAATGGATCAAATTTCAATAATAGAAGTTTATTGAATAAAAGTATTCCGCAAATCCTCCAAGATTTGATTTATCCATTTTGACTGACTGGCTAACTCAAAGTAATAAATTGAGCATGCATTCAATTGAATTTTTCAACAAGGTGATCATGGTTTACAGAAAACCTTAACATTACTTGTGTGTCCCAATATGAGATAACCTTCTCAAGAACATTAAGCAACTACTTTACACAATTTTTGTTTTAGGACTAGGATTGTACAAATCAATTTTTTCAATCAATAATTGGTTGCCTTGGTGAGTCTGTCCACCATAACATTATGACAGTTCCATTGACATAAAAAGATCAAAACTATTCTAATTATCTACCACTTCCTCCCTAGAATTGATGAGAGTATACAAGTCCTACTAGTGATGACATCCTATCTTCATCCTCTGGCATTTTGGAAAAATTGCTACATACCTTACAATATCTTACTTTTCTTCCTTCCAAATTACTTGGTTCCACATCAGTCAAATAATCTTGTCATTCCAGTGTGTCCTAAATATGACATTAATTTACCTTATTTCATTCCTTAATCTCCCAGAATTTAGTACATAGGTTCCTTCTCTGATTCATAATAGTCCATTCCAACTAAGTGAAGCTTCTTCCATATACTTATGTCATATTTGATTCTCGAAATATAATGATTAAATATTATTGAGGAGTTATAACTCCTTCATCTTAGGCATCCATACCTTCGCTTTATTTCGTCCTTTAATCATTTCCAAAGTCGTAGCCTGATTTCAACTAAATCTACCTTTTTTGATCAACATTTTATATTGGTTGAATAATGATTCTTGTTAGATCATGCTAGTTCAATATTATCTCCCAAAAGTTGTCCAAACAATTAATGCATAAATAGTAACCAACCATGAACATTTATCGATAGATCAAAACATGTAGAGCATGGTTTCATTCATAAATCTTCCCTTTCCTATTTCATAGGCGATAATCTTACCTTACATGAACAAGCATTTTGCCTAACCTTTTCCAAAAAATTAATTATAATAACATATTGATCTGATACAGATATGTATAGATTTGTTTTGTAGATATTCCTCTCTCAAAAAGCCTCTATCTTTTCTTGACCATGCCAAATCTTTCAATATTAGTTCCAATACCTTAACCTTTAACTCCAACAACCTTGTTGTGGTTATTGAGTATGAGACTTCGATTAAAAATTTCTCTCATACTAAAAATACATCATTCTGAACTTTGTTGAATCTGTATCTGATCTTTTCTAGATCCATAAGTTTTCTTCTTCCCAACTTGGTATTTCCAAGACATATATAACATTGCATCCTTTTTGAACTTCATGTAATCTTCTATTTCCTCTAATTTGATTGAAAGATTTAACATTTTCCTCATTGGTTTTCGATAGTTGAATGACTATTACCTAACTTACTTACCCTTAGTAGGTATACCTTGTATATACTTTTTGTTCCAAAAAATTGGGTTCATCATTGCCCTCTAATCTCTCAGAACCAGCAATTGGATCCACAGTAACAAGATCTAATGAATAATCAACAACTTTACAAGCTAATAGATACTCTAGTATTTCACTACAATTCTCTTTTCCATGTATACTAATAGCCTTATAACCATAGTAGATGAATATCTCATATCTACAAATCCCCATTTTTTGATGTGTTAAATGAGCTTTCCTGAGGATCCCTATGTCAAATATGTCTTTACCTTTGTCAGCTGTTTCTTTATCTAACCCATTCAAGTCTCTAACCTTTATTCTAAGGTATCAAATTTCACTCTTGATTTCAATTATCATTTCAAGGTTTTAATCTTGTTTGAATCAAGATTGTCATAAATTTATCCTGCCTCCTGGATACCTCTCTAGTTGATTTTGTTTCACAGAATGTTGACTTTCTACTTCAAGTGAAGTTTCTAATTTATGCTAACAATTAGTTTTTTTTTTCCAATAAATCATTTGTATGAATAGATATAGACTATACTCATATATTCCTAGTATCTTTATTCATGATCTTTGACTCTTCACAACTGTAGGTTGCTAAGAGGGTTCACCCCAGTTCTTTCTCACTCTCGGGGTTATTTGAACAATTTTGTAGGGTGGAGGTACTCATTGGTAATTCCTCCATAACCTTCCTATTGAACCCTGTTGCATAACTTCTACAATCCAAGGGTGTCTCTCAATGAGTTGTAGGTTTAGGAGTTTGAACTCCAAGGATAATTCTTTCCTATTCCCCAAATTTAGACAAGTTTCAGGAAGATTGACTTCCATATTGTTTCCAGGTTATTCTTTTTCCCCTTGCCATCCTAGCATAAGAACTTTTCAATCATTATCTACTGATAATGTTTTACATATCACTTACGTAATAATCTCATAGGTTCCAGTGTTGAACATGGTACCCTAATACCACGTGTAACATGCCCATTGTTCTACCCATTGATTTTTACTATGTGTAACCCACAAGTGAATAGTTTATGATACCTAAATTTAGCAATAATTTTTTTCTTTTCTAATTCAATAACAAGATGAAAATTTGAAATAATCCCATTTCAAACTTTCCCACTATATTTACAAAGAAACATTACAAAATCCCAAGTAAGGATTTCATATTATATAATCCCATGTAATTAATGATAACAACTTCCATTTATAATTTCCATAAAGATAGAGATACATGCACACATACATAGCTTTCATGAGCTCAATGAAATAGAGATACAAATGGTCCAAATGTCCCTTCCTAGGCATAAATCCTAGATGTCCCCAACATTGGTGCATACATTCTAGATGTCCCCATTACTAGTGCATACATTCTAGTTGTCCCCAATACTGGTGCATACATCCTCAAATCTCAGCTGCCAACTATATGAGGGAGAGTATCACTCAAGCACTTTTTCACAAACCACAGACTTATTGTAGTCCCCCACACATCTACCTAATTGATAAGATGGCCCTACCCTTCGATGAAGAGATTGATTTGATAACCTCACATATCTAGAGCTACCATACATTGGCTACAACCTACATGTATGACTTACTGCCTAGTATGCAATCCTGGATCACAGTGAACCAATAGTGTAAATAGTGGCTACTTACACTACTTTGTCCAAAGAATTCAACACCCAGTACTTCGAGTGTAGGTCGTATGTGTTAGTGTTGTAGCGGCGGGAGATATTTTCTCCTAATTATATCTTGCTCAAGGCAGGTTGGCCTTCATCTTTTATAAATAAAATATATTGGTTCTAGGTCAGCCCTAGAGAGAAGGCCACCTAGTTTGGTATTTATAGAGGATGGAGTCCTCTCATTTTATCATCAAGTTAATTCACTCCAATTTGAATATATTCAATAGCAGTTCGCATCTTCCATCAGTAGCAGATTGAATTTTCAAGCAGCAGATTTCATTCAAGAAGAAGTGTTATCATTAGTGCATTTAAGGTTTGCTTCAAGGAGAAGTGCTATTTCTCATTGTATGTGGCTTGGCCTATTCTATGGCCTGATTTTGTATGCAATTTCTACACTTATTATTCTGATATATAAGAGAATATTCTTTATTGGGTTTTTCTCCCTCGAGTAGGAGGGTTTTCCTAGGGTAATCCCTATGTTCATTATTTATGTGTTGCATTTTCTACTTGTTTACATTTCTAATCTAAAAACTAACATGGTATCAGAGAAGGGTTAAGAAAAGATCTGATCAGATTTTTCTAAGCATTCTTCATTAAATATCATTCCATTGATAGCAGATTTGGAGCATACCTTAGAAGCAAATCTAAGGTGTTTTTTAAGAGCAGTCTTGAAGGAAAAAATTTTGAAGACCTAAAGGGTGATTTCTAGCAAATTTAAGAGTAGACTTTGAGGCAAATTTTTGTAGACCTAAAAGGTGAATTGTGGTAGACTTAAGTGCAGATCTTCAAGGGCGAGTTGTTGCAAATTTAAAGACTATATATTGTAGAATTGAAGGACATTTTATGCAGACCTTAAAGAGAAAATATCTATAGACCTATGAGCAAAAATTCTTGAGCAGAATTGTAAAGAGTTTCAGATCTGATTGGAGAAGAGGTTCAAACATTCATCTACTGCATGGATGGGAAAGCAACTAGTGAAGTTTATTTGAGCAATAGAGTCAAATGATGCTTGTGAACGAATCTATACAAATTGTTGCTCCAATTGGTTGTAGCTGGAATGCTCTTGATAGCCATCGATCATTTGGAAGTCTGGGTGATTATTCAACAAGAATTAAATCAATTAAGGGCTAATCAGACACAGCTTGCCTCTGTTGGTTTGTCAAAGGCAATTTCATTTGGTATTCTGAATGAAGATTAGAGTTGTCTGAAGTAGGCTCTATAGGATTGATTTTGTGGATAATTTTTTATGTTTGGTGTACCAACAATAAAGAGATAAGTATTTTATGTTTTTACCTTTGAATAATGATCATGAATTTTATGTAGTTAATAATAATTCATGAAATAACTTTGGGAATAGTGAATCATGTATGCTTCTAACATTGGTCTGTATATTTCTCTTTGGGGTAGTTTGATTCTATGAACTTTTATTAATCTCTCTAAAATGCAGGATGGGTCGAGGAGCAAAAGGATGATGAGAGATTGCATAAGGAATTCAAAGGGAGGGAGAGCTTGATGCATCCTGTGAGGAAGTCATGTCGGTTGGAGAAAAGAGCAAACATGGAGACATAGCTTGCAGCCTTGGGACTGAGTTAGTGGCACATACCTCTCTTGATTCTTCACTGGTGACATCTCTCGAGGGCACAAGGTTGGGTCAACCTTGGATGGAGAGTTTGCATCAACAAAGAAGATTGAGAAAGATGAAGACACTAAACAACGAAGAACCTATGCAGATTTTCATTGCAATCAACTACTTCAAAGAGGAGGAAATAACATTCAGAGGGAGTTAAATTCCAAGAATTCAAGGCACGAGTTGAGAGCATGTCCGGGAAAAGGATTAAGGTCCTAAGATCAGTAAATGGAGGGGATTTCACTTCCAAAGGATTTCTTTACAATCTTTGAGGTAGGGATCAAGAGGGAGTTTTGTGACTCATTGAGAAGAAGTGAAGGTGTCAACTAAGTGGGTTGCAGTGTTGCAAGACCGGTGCTAAAGTCCTTGGAAGACCTCTTCAGCTGCAGAGAACAAAATTGCACAAGACAGTCAATCTGGATTTGACATTGGTAGCTCCACAAACCTATTCAGAATAAGGTGATCTAGGATGAGGTTGAGAAGGACAGTCTTGGACTCTCGCAAGTTAGTAGTGCCGAAGGTGTGCGTTGGAAACCATTTCCCTAAGGCAAGCATTGCAGGAAATCTTGGACGAGGAGGTTAGGAGGTTGATGCAAGTACTTGGAGCTTCAGAGGGAGTCACATCATCATGAAGATTTAATGTATATTTCTCTGAGACGAAGAAATATGAGGTGAAATCCCTTGTAGTGTATATTTCTCTAAGATAGAGAAATATGAGGTGCAAGCCCTTGTTCATCTTTGAGACTGAGATGAGACGTCATGTTGAGAGACTCGATGACGAGGATATCTTGTACATCTCTAAGACTGAGATGTGTTTTCCACACATGGGAGTAGCCATTATGGACGTCATGTTGAGAGACTCCATGACAATGTGTTTCTTTCCACAAATGGGAGTAGCCATTGTGGACATCACATTGAGAGCTCTGTGATGAACCCTTGTACATCTCTGAGACTAAGATGTGTTTCTTTCCACACATGGGAGTAGCCATTGTGGACGTCATGTTGAGAGACTCCATGATGACATCACATTGAGAGACTATGTGATGAACCCTTATACATCTCTAAGACTAAGATGTGTTTTCCACAAATGGATGTAGCCATTGTGGACATCATGTTGAGAGACTCCATGATGAGCTCTTGTACATCTCTAAGATTGAGATGTGGTTTTCCACAAATGGGTGTAGCCATTGTCGACATCATGTTGAGAGACTCCATGAAGAGGATATCTGGAAAAATACCTCCCTAAATAAGAGGAAGTGTTAGTATTGTAGCGGCAGGAGATATTTTCTCGTAATTATATTTTGCTCAAGGCAGGTCGGCCTTCATCTTTTATAAACAAAATATATTGGTTCTAGGTCGGCCCTAGAGAGAAGGCCACCTAGTTTGGTATTTATAGATGATGGAGTCCTCTCATTTTATCATCAAGTTAATTCACTCCAATTTGAATATCTTCAGCAGCAATTCGCATAGATTCCATCAGCAGCAGATCGAATTTTCAAGCAGCAAATTTCATTCAAGAAGAAGTGTTATCATGAGTGCATTTAAGGTTCACTTCAAGGAGAAGTGTTATTTCTCATTGTATGTGGCTCGGCCTATTCTAGGGCCTAATTTTGTATGTAGTTTATGCACTTATTATTTTGATATATAAGAGAATATTCTTTGCTAGGTTTTTCTCCCTCGAGTAGGAGGGTTTTCCCAGGGTAATCCCTATGTTCATTATTTATGTGTTGTATTTTCTGCTTATTTACATTTTTGATCTAAAAACTAACAATATGTTCACCCACCCTTATCTCAATTTGGTATTTGACCATTCATAATCATAACATACATTTAGTTAAAAAGGTGATGACATAACAAACTAACTAACTAGGTTACACCCTTTCCCATGGATTATCCTAACCCCAGGAATAACCAAGTTAACCATACATGCACACATACTAAGTGACCAACTAGGTTACTCCCTTTCCCATGGATTATTCTAACCCAAGGAATAACCGAGTTATCCACATGGGTAATCATATCATCACAACATTAAATGAATCCATTTCAAAAGTATAGTTGCAACATTAAATGACTTCAATCAAAAGTATAATCTCAACAATAAATGACTCTATTCAAAAGTATAGTCTCAACAATAAATGACACTATTCAAAAGTATAATCTCAACAATAAATGACTATTCAACATTATATTCTCAACAATCAAGGGATCACAAACAATCTTAAAACCTCTACATTTAATATGACTCAAATATTCACATGTTTACAATGTTACTACATTTGTATAATCTGGAGGACATTAGCCTAGGAGGATTTTTTGCTTATGCACCTACAGGTCCTCTTCTCAATACGGATTTGGGTTGCTAGAACGTGAGTCCTCTTCTAGAATTTTGTGAATAAGAATAGAATCATAATCGAAAATAAGGAAATAGCATAACTAGAAAGTATATTTTTCAACCCTATTATTGAATATTGTTATAACAATCAAGTTTACACCCTAACCCTAGGGAAAATACTTTTCTCCTACCTTCAAGGTGATGAGTAATCAAATAAGTATATATTATCGACATGGTTTGCATAACATCACAACCTACTAATGATGACATGTCTATCATGCTATCATTCCCATTATATTACTAGCCTCATTATCCACAAAGGTTTACCCAGCATCCTAAGCTAAAAAATTCAAGATAGCACTTCACTATAATATTAATTCCCATACTTCACGACCTATGAAGTATACATAATCTATGAAAATTTAAGTATTTAAACTAATACACTAAAATTATCTTATATAACCACACATTTTCAACAATTGGAAGAGATATGTTTATATATAGTCTCAACCAATAAGATCTCATAATAAATCACCCAAAGATCATGCAAGTTCCTTAAAATAAGAATGATCAAAGGATCAAACAAGCGAGTTCAAAAAAATAGATAATTCATCTTTCCTCAAGCACTTGCATTCAAGTATGATTCAACAAAAGAATAGAGAAGTAAAATCAGCATGCCTAGATTTTATAACTCCGAATGAAGATATCGCTTCCCAAGCTTAATCCCACAATCACACTTTCTTCTCTTTCTAAAATCAACCTATCTTCAATTCTAGCGTCTCACAAAACTCTCGGCAAATGCAAATCCACAAAACAAACTCTCTTTCTCACAAAAGCTCTCAAAAACACACTTGCACAAAAAACTACAACAGAATTAAGAATGAGAAAATCAGAATGAATGAGTGTAACAAGAGGTAGAGAAGCTGCCTCTATTCATACTTAAATCTAAGCAACTCAATGTTTATAAACAAGCTACTAAATCCACCGTCTTTTCTCTCCTTTCTGTCACCTGTACAATAGCAAACTAACAATGCATTGACTCAGCTATTTAGAATGAAATGTGGCTGCTTTAAACTCATAATATGCAACACATAAACAGTCCAAATGTTTCTAGTTTCTTAAAATGAATGAGTTGCCCCTTTTTAAGTGACAACAATGACTCTTTTACTGAGTAAAAACATATCTACAGGTTTCCTAATTGTTATGCAAATCAACTACCTTCTTAAGCTTCAGCCATCTCTGGCTTTGACAAATTCAGTTGTGTGTTGGTTCTTAAACTTCTATTTGCCTTCTAACTCTTTCCATGGTGTAGCATCTTATCTAATAAAAATACCTTACAAATGTTTTCTATGCGCTGCCAACTTATGTGCTATTCTTTTGCCAACTTATGGCTTCTAGATCGGCCTTCATACGTGGCCTTTACATTCATTAATTCTAATGCTCTTTACAACGCATTCTATGGACACTTATGTGTTTTGAATGGGTTTCTATCACTACCTAAATGAGTAGCATTTAAAATACTATGAACCTTCAATGCATTTCCTGCGCAACCTTTGGCATAAGCATTTGACTTGTTTTTATCATGTAAAGGCTCACATAATTACCATGCAGCCTATGTAGCTTTATTATATCCTATAAATTTTGTGCTTCCAATGAATCGCTTATGAACATGTGTTAACCTTAACTCATTCGCATGTTTCAACTTATGTCATATATATTAACTTCAACGCAGCCTTGGTATATTTAATATGTCGTTTTAATCATTAGTTTCCATCGCAACTTTTATAGCATTGCAAATATGCTTCCATCACTCCATTTTTATTGACAATGGTATATATGTATTATCCATTTAACCATGGCACAATATGTCTTCATACCACGTATGACTTAACTTTTATATATATATGCTTATATATTATATATATAGATATAGATATATATAAATTATATCTTACTCTCTTTATTATATATATAAATATATATATTTCTCATATATGATTGTTACAATAATTATTTTTATATAGATATATATAATATATATACATATATATATTTTCCATTAATTATATATATGTATATACATATATACATATTAATATATATGTAAGTATTATCATTATATATATATATATGGACGTGTATCCAATACATAACATACAAACATCTCAAATGCAATGGCATATACATATTAATACACTAACATGGATATATGTTAATATATAATATATAAATATATAAACACGACAATCTAATTATCATCAAAGGAAATCAAATTCACTCTAACATTTCAATTATGCAAAAACTACTGCCAAGGGTTTATTTACCAATTCTGAAACCAACTCGAGTCGACATGACTAACAAGGTTGTGAGTATGTGATAGCTCAAATAGGCATATTAAGGGTTATCAAACCAAGTTCATCTCCTGATTGATATTCCCCCTCTCTTACCTGAGAGCTCAATTCCTTCCAGCATCCAACTTAGTGCATCACAAAGGTAGTTAGCTGATCACATGAAATAGATTTAAATGAATGAACAGTCAAGTCGTTGGAAAACATGGATAATGGTCATAGATTTGATTTCCTGAATTTATTCTGCATGGGTGAAGGACAGCTCATGCAGATAGAAGTTATAGTAGTGTGTTTTTAAGTCCACTCTTAAAAAAATAAAAATTTATAAAATAAATTGGAGTCAAAGAATAAGTTGAAAAGAAAAATGTATATAACCAACTTACTTCTAACAGAAATGATGATTTAGTGAGGTCCAAGTCACCACAGTTGTGTTTGTCTTCACTAGATAGAGTGGGGGAGTTACACAATGCTCCACTCACAGAAATAACAGCAATGTTGATCATGCATGCCAAAGATAGAGTGAATGCACTTTCCATGAGATTGTATCTACATACTGACTGTATATCAAAAGTTTATCATTAAATGTAATAGCATCTATGTACATAACCACCCAAAAAAATATTCATAGTTATCTCCTATAGACCAACTCACATTGATTCCAGAAACAGAGTGAGGTATTTTCCTCAAAAGAACCAGGGCTGAATGAAGAAACATATTGTGCCTAAGAATTCAAAAGCCAGTGAGTTTGAATTTGTTTAAATTTTTCTCTGTGTCATATCAAGAGAAATTTAGTAGTAGTAAAAGAATGTATCATACGGCATAACTAAGGCACCGAGTAGAGATATGGCAAGACCAGTTGCTCCATTTCCTCTCAACTGAGGTAGGAAGGTCCCCTTCAAAACTTGTGTGGAGTTGGGCTTTGCAAATCCTAGTTCCCCAAAGAAACAGCCGGCCTTTGTAAATAATAAAATAGCTATTACCGACTCCAATTTCATTTTCTGGAATCTCAAAATTTATATGTATTAACACAGACCTTTTCAAGATTTTCATATGAATAAACGAGAACTCAATTGAGTAGAAAATATGGCTAACCCATATCGCTGCAGTGCCAGTAGAATGAGTGTGCTGAGTCCTGTTAGGAGGACCCCTCCCCATATAGCTATGTCAAACAACATATTAAGTGCAAAAGCTGTTCCGATAACTGATTAAAGTATTCAACCAGCAAAGCAATAGTTAGTTACAAACAAACCACACCTATAAATGCATGGAAAGCCCATAGGCACAGTATCACTTTTGTACATCTATTTGATTTGGGAGGCATTTTCTGCAGGGTTAGCCCAACAAGACTGCCTATTGAAAGCGAATTCCCTTCCAACTTCCAATAGTCAAACACCAATATCAATCAGAGAAAGATAATTGTTGGTTTTATCCTGGTCATACATTAAACAAACACCGAATCAATCAGAGAAAGATAAATGTTAGGTTTTAGCCTGATCATACATTAAATTTATTGATTGTTTTCGGTCATCCAGCATATATGAACATAGAAATTGACCTTCAGGAATATCAGATGCAATGATAGCTACTTCTGCTAGCACCCATAGTATATAACCCACTAATCTTGGGTATTCTATCCTGCAGTGTTGAGCAAGGTGCTTGCCTGCAGTATTGGCACTTAAAAGAATTAATTTTTTTTTGGCAAATAAACCATTTGGATTTTGAGCCATAGAGCAAAACAAGCATAATTTCAAAAATGAATGCAAAGATGAACTGACCTGTAGCGATCCCCAAGTTGGCTGCTGGGGACTGAATAATCAAGGCAAAGCAAGATGCCAAAAGAATGACCCACAGTAACTACAAAAATTTAAAACAGTCAGACAGTTCAAAAAACTAGATTTCCTTTCACAGTGATATCCACAGAAGTATTCAATACTCTGATTTGTTCTTTTTGTAATCAGATGTGATGTTCATATGAGCTAAGTATCAATATTAAAACTAGCTAAATGAACAGCAGGCACTGATAAAATTGGTGAGCACACCACAAAAGTTAAACTATGGGGTTGAAACCAGTGAAATAAACTTGGACTTAGTGAACAGTAACGCACTTGAACTATAGATTTTTACTGATATTTAAGGAATGCTCAACTTCCAACCTCCTAGTTATAAAGCTTCTTCAACAATTAACTTATTCACAAAACTTTTTAAATATTAGCTATTGTAGGTTACTGACCATTTGTTTTCAGAGCTTCTTAGATTGATTAAACAATTAGAGTTTCTACAATGGATATTCTTACATGTCATGTTAAAATATAAAGCAAATGATTATAAAATTCAATATCTAAAACTGTTGGAATGCATAGTCTATATTTTCTTAGAAAGAAAATTCATATCCTTTCTTAAAAGGAATGAAATTTCCAAGGGACGACTATAGTTGTGAAAAATAATTTAACCTCTTTAACTTATTAAGGAATGAACGAGACTGATGTGTAAACAAAATTGTCTGGACAATATTCTTGCAGCTTAATTCTGGTTTACAAGATTCCTTCTACATTTAGATTTAAATATAGACGGCTATAGATTTATTCCTTCTACATTTAGATTTAAATATAGACAGCTATAACAATCTTGTTATCAATAAATTAATACACCTACACTAACACGGTATCACTATCAATGCCTTGCTATTACTACCTAGTTGCTTAGATTGAAAGCTCATATACCTCATACTTGTAGCGAGCTCCTGCCTGCAAATCAGATTGCACTGCAAGCAATACCCAAACCCATATCTCAACAATAATTTAAGGTGAAGAAGTATAAATTCAAAAACAAAAGACCAAACTAACTTGATAATTAATAAGAATATAGGTGTGATGGTTAAAAATGTGGGATATCAACCAATTCATCAAGGTTCATATTTCTGATTAAATTAACTTTGATAATTAATAGAATAAAACATTCATGACGTTAGGAGCATGGTGTGATTGATTAAAAACGTGGCATGTTGACAAATTCACCAAGGTTCAAATTCATTTGCCTTTGTTGAGTTGCTGAGCTCACAAGTTCAGGTCAATGAAGGGAGCCAAGCTCACAGGTTTAATCAATGAAGGGAGCCAAGTTCAAATTCCTAACTAAAGTAACTTTGATAATTAACAAGAATACAATATTCATAACGTTAGGAGCATGGTGTGATTGGTTAAAAACATGGCATGATGACCAATTCACCAAGGTTCAAATTCATTTTCCTTCGTTGAGTTGCTGACCTCACAAGTTTAGATCAATGAAGGGAGTCGAGCTCACAGGTTTAATCAATGAAGGGAGCCAAGTTCAAATTCCTAACTAAAGTAACTTTGATAATTCACAAGAATACAATATTCATAACGTTAGGAGCATGGTGTGATTGGTTAAAAACACGGCATGATGACCAATTCACCAAGGTTCAAATTCATTTTCCTTTGTTGAGTTGCTGACCTCACGAGTTTAGATCAATGAAGGGAGTCGAGCTCACAGGTTTAATCAATGAAGGGAGCCTTGTGCCTTTACTGGGTTTGCATCGCTTGTATCTATTAATGCAAGGATGAACAAGGGTGATAATTTCTAAGATGGAATGAGGTCCCTAATTACCTTTCAAAAAAAAGGAATACAAGGTTCGTATTAACAATACGATCTACATTTTGTTTATCTCTAATTATTTTAAGTCTACATTTTGTTTAAGGATTTCGGATCCCGTTAAAATTAATCAAATCAAAAACAATACAATCCGCATGACTTACAATTTCCAGGATCAACGTATGCAATGCACACCAGAAAACCCGGTCCTACATATGCTAGAAATTTTCTCCACCCACTCTTCTGCAAACTTAGAAAGAGTTAGTAAAGAAAATAGTGTTCCTAAAGTATTGCCTTGAAGAGCTAATCATTGAAAAGGAGTCCTGAATTTGAAAGTACAAATTGTAAGTGGGTACCTGCAGCTTAGCAGAATTTATAACTTGATTAGTGGCTTGGTTCCCTGCACCTTCACCACTGCTCATCTCCAAATCAGTCTCTACTCCCCCTTGTTTATTCTCCCCCATTTTTTGCCTTTTAATCAGCATCACCTAAAACAAACATCTCCAATCGGGCATTTGCAAAGATAATCAAATACTTTTTCCATTCAAAAATTGACAACCGAAAGGTCAGCTGTGATTCAAAAAAGTGACAGGTTGCTAAATGCGTGGAAATGAAAGAACATTATTTCGGATCTCGTGGCAATCAAAATATCGTTGTGACCCAGAAGGCAGTGTCTATCAGAATACTGGATGCACATTTGACCTTAAATAATAACATTGTGATTCAATCCATTCTCTTCCTATTCATTGCACATTCACTCAATATTTTCAATTGTATCAGCCAAAATAATGCCGACCAAATACGATGAGCGTCTCTTTGAAAATCCAAGTCTTGGGGCCTCAAATCGCATTTTGAGAGCTACAAAATAACTACTTTAAATTGCATTTCGAAGAGCTATAAATTTTACTGCCTCCTCGAAGATTATAAATAATGAGAACAACTAAGTAAAAGCAATTATTTAGTTTAAAATGATTATATATTAGCATAGACATTTTGAACATTTATTGACAATATGTTGATATTGAATTTTTTGAACAAATTTAATATGGGCATTTATAAGATTATATATGTTTTAGGTTCTCCCATTCTCTACTTCTATTTGGATTAATTAGATAGATTTAAGAGATTGAGCTCTGGCATTGGAGGGGATTTTTTCGGTTCTCTCTAACAGATGTATTTAAGATATCTATGTATTATTATATTTATTACTAAAGATTAATAATTTGTGTAAATGGTTCAAGAATTCTTGTTAATACACTTATGTTATTACAATCCACTACTTGTTGTGAATGTAGTTGCACCTCTCAATGCAATTATATAAAGGAACACAATCTTTGATATTTATAGAAATTTGTTTCAAGATAATTTTTATAATATTTTAAAACTGTATTTTTATAATTGTAAGCATGAAAATTGTACCTTGCACTTTTTCTTTCAGTTTTGAACTCACTTTAACTTGTCTACTCTACATGTAATGACTAGTGTACAAGTATCATGTTTTTATGTAAAAGTTAGAAATTAAAAAGAACTTAACCTAATCCTTGTTGGTTAATCAAATGACATGATTAGTAGAAAATATCCTCTACCACTGATATTTTTCCCATACAAAACAATCACTAATGTCAAGAGGGATTGGGAGACACCCCCTCTCTTCAAAGGAAACAAAAGAAAGTCTCCCAAATATTTAATCTTTGCTAGTATGTGGAGTCTGATTATTCTCTAGGTTAATATTTTAGAGACTTTGCTAGCCATGGTTTCACCCCAAAATAATTATGGGGGAGTGTAGGGGGAGTGAAGCCCTTCCTGCAGGGTCCAGGGGGTCTAGGGGCAACGGCCCTAGTGGGGGCTGATGGGGAAAGCACCCTCAAAGGAAAAATT
>VDFB02049217.1:163232038-163300553 GCA_007258455.2 Sequoia sempervirens | reverse complement strand
GGACACATTCCTCTTGCAAGTTTCTACTCTACATTATTTTAGCTTATACTCTATTTTTTATTTGTGAGAGAGAGAAAGAGAGAATTATATTTACTGTGAGGGAGTTGCTATTGAGAGAAGTAAATTATCAACTTGAGAGATAGACTTTCATAGTGATGTTTTCTTGGGAAGTTATTATCAAGCTTGTTGCTATTTGGAGAAGCTGCATTGTTTTCTATTGATTGGATAAGTAATAATGGGCATGGGGATATTCTTCTTTGTTATTTTATTTATGAATGAGTTGTACTTCATGAATCCTCGAAATGTCTTTTCCAAGTTCTTGTATTTAGAGAATTTAGAATGTCATTGAAAAGGTAATAGAAGCTTTTATGTTATTTTTATGATGTGCTTGTAAATACTCCATAATAGGAGATTGGTTTTTTTCATAGGTATTATATACTAGATATGATTGAACATGAGTGTCACATGTGATACACCTAGCTAAGTTATTGTTTTAACTAGAATAGCTTGTGTTTACTCACAAGATTGTTTATCTAGTATGGGAGGGAGCTTGTGTACTTACTTGTTAAGTAGGTTTATTCCAAGTAGGTTAAAATGGTGATAGGTTATCTCTGGGATGATAGAATATTCATTGAAGGAAATACCTATGCATATTTTAAGATGGCCTTAAGTCAAATCGACCCTGAGTAGTGTATGTGATAGATGACCTTCCTCCAAATTACTGTTGAGAATAATTTGGCCAAAGTAGTGTGATGACCTTTGGCTCCACTGTCAATTCATCATGATCTAGTATTACATACTAGTTTGAGATTGTTGGATTACAAGTTCTATTTATGTAGGACACAACACTATGCTCAGTTGGTTGTCATTATCGGTTACTCTACCAATCTCTTTGTAAGGGAAGAGCCATCTATCAAATGATAGATATGTGGGGGACCACATTAAGAGTTTGAGGTTGATAGAAAAGTGCTTGAGTGATGCTTCTCCTCCACAACAAGCAATAGAAGAACCAAGATTTGAAAGGAAGGATCCTAGACCGTCTTACAACTATTTTTTCCAAAGCTTATTGAGCTATGTATGTAAATGTATGCATTCTTGTATTGTTGTAGCTTATGAATTATTATAATGAAATGGAATCCTTATTGTAATATGTTATGCATCTTTGTTCGTATATTCTAAATAGAGAAAATAGTTTTTTTATTGCAATGGCCTGTTACATAGTTTATTTAGTTGTAAGGTAAAAAATTAGAAATTTTTACTTCAATAAAGCATTAGTATGTTACAAATGTTTAACGGTGTAGGACACTTTTTAATTTCCCTTACTTTCTTTGGGTCAATCTTCAATCCTTCCATAGAAATGAGAAGTCCCAAATATACCAACTCAATTTTCATGAAACTAAATTTATTGATATTTATCAAAAACCTCTCTTCTCTTTATCTCTAGAATATTCCTAATGTCCCTCAAAAATTCTTCTTTGGTCCTACTAAAATTAGAATATCATCCAAGTAAATGATAAAAAAGTTACCCAAGAATTACTTTGATACCTCATTCATCAATCACATGAAAGTTCTTGGTGTATATATTAACCTAAAAGGAATGACTAACCACTCATATAATCCCTCATTTTTTTTGAGTTTATTCCTCCATTCATCTCCCTCTAATCCTTATTTGGTGATATCCACTCTCTAGGTCAATATTTATGAAGTACTTTCTACCACTCAAAAAGTCCATAATTTCATCCATCATTGGAAATGGTAATCTACACTTGGTATTGATCTTCTTGATAGCTCTTGAGTCTATGCACATCATCCCTTCTCCATATTTCTTTGGTTCTAAAAATTTTGGTATCACACATGGTCTTAAACTATCTCTAATTAACCCTTTCTTTAACAACTCCTACACTTGTTTGTGTAGCTCCAATTTTTTTCTAATGTCATCCTATGTGCTTATTTTGTTTGGTAAATTATCTCTAATTATTAGGTATATATGATGATTGATTCTCTAGACTAATGAAAATCCCTTTATAACATTCTCTATTATAATATATTGGTATTCTACTAGAAATTTAGATACTTCTCTTTGTAGTAGTTCTTCTTCATTTGCAATGGATTTTTATACATTATTGGCATTACACTTCCTTGGAAGCAATAAAAAACACATGTTTTTATTTATCATTCCATAAAAAAATCTTTCATCAACCAAATATATTTTTATGTGACTGTATCCTTCACTCTTGCATTCTTCTTCCAAATGTATCAAGATATGGTTTTTTTATATTTGAAATCATAGTGTAGATATTATTTCTCCCATCATGAATTTACATCCAATATACCACCATACCCTTCCCAAAAATATATTGCATGCATCCATTGGCATGATATCACACAATAATTCATTAAAATTATATGATCTATGTGAAATTTTACCAAACATAGCTCGCTTACTAGTACCTTGTATTCATCTTAGATCTAGTCAATCTTATATGGCTTTGAATTTTCTAAAATTTTCAACATCAATCTATTCAACATATTTCTAAAACCAAAGTTATGTACTACCACTATCAATGATAATTTTACAACACTTACCTCTTGATTTGCATACTATTTTGAACAAAACTTCTCTTTCTTCCAACTCTTGTTCAATTGCTTCTATATGTAGCAAGGATCTTCACATGATTAATGATTCACTCTTCTCAAGATTTCATATAGATCCAAGAAATCCAATACTTTCTTCCTCTTCATATTCCAACCTTGCACTATTATTTTCCATTTTTATATCACTCCCTTGGTAACACTAAAATGATCAATGTCCTTCTCCTCTAAATATGAAGCAAGTTCCTCTAAATGTTCTTTTGTTACATCCCCTATCACTCCTCTATCACCTCTCATTGCAATATATATTGATTCTTCCTCTATTATTGCAGTAGAAACTTCTATTGTTCCTCCCTAAAAAATATTACACCTTTCTTCCTTGTGGTATGTACTTTCATCCTTGTTATGATATATATATGTTCACAATATTTTTGTCTACCCCTTTGGAATATACCTCCTCTACCTTTCTTTCTTTGTTCAATATTGTTTAACTTTTCCTCAATTTTTAGTGTGAATTGATATGCCACTTCATCTATTATCATTCTTAGTAAAATTATTTCTTCTGGAATGTTTCTTATGAGGCCATTAATGTACAATGTGGATTTCTCCTTTCTTGTTTCACTATTCCCAATCTTGGCAATGATTATCTTATGAAATTATTTGACATAGCCCTTAGCTATATTTTCACCTTTTCAATAATTCTAGGTCATACTCAACATAATAAATTTATTCTTCAACTTTGTCACTATATTAATTTGAAATGTAATAAATACATGTTTAAGTAGTTTAAGAGAATATTGATTCATCCCCCTCTCAGTATTTTGGGTGTTCAACAATTAGTATTAGAGCTTGGTTCCTTGGAAGAAGATTAACCGCTTGAGGAGGATATTAAAGGTTGAACACATGGAAACTAGGAGATATTTTATCCCTCCAAAAGAAATTCCTATGGTAGGATTCACTAAGGAAGATTGCATGGTTGATATGAACGAACAACTTAGATTAACTCTTGAAGATCTAGAAAGAACTAAAAGTGAGAACATAGATATGAAAGAAAATGTCAAGGAAGTAGATGAATGAATCAAGAAGTTGAAGGATCAAATCAAGAAGTTCAGAGAAAGACATAGGGAAGTTAATGAGAAGTTGAATCAACCAAATGAGACAATCACCAATCTGAAAGTGCAAGTTGAAGAAGGAAAAAGAGTTGAAGAATGGCTGAATGATAAATTGAAAAGAAAATCCATATAGAATATTCAAGACTTGAAGAAGAGGGTCTGACTTTGAGATCAGATTTGGAGAAATAAAATAATCAAGAAGATAAATTCAAGAAGGGCTATACAATTCTTGATGATATTCTTACAAACAAGAATGCCTCTAAAGATAAAGGAGGATTAGGGTTTGAAAATAGAGAAAGTTCAAAAGCATATCAGACACGAAGTACTAAAAAGAAGAATAATGAATAAAAGAAGATTGGAGACAAGAAGAGCAATGGAAAGAAGGTTCAAAATCAAAGGAAAGACTTCAAGAGACCACCTATAAAACAAAAAAATAAATAGAGGTACCCATATTTTAATGGTTCTTATTATTCTTGTAATATGTTTAGACATAAGGCTATAAATCGTAGAAGAAGAATGAATTAGAATGTTCACTCATTTCTTATTCAGTGCTAAACATGCAATAGATTTGGTCATAAGGCTAGTGAATGTAAAAATCAAATAGTGAATGGTTACAATAATGGAATGATGTTTCAATATTTCATGGCTATTGTTATACATGCAATGAATTTTTGAATACAAACAATGTATGTAGATCTAGAGTTGGTGGAAGTAAGCTTGTTCAAAATGTTGTTATATCTCACAAATGAAATAAACCTGGGCATATAGCCAATTTTTTTAGAAGCAAGAATGTTAAGTTTGATCCAATAAAGAAGAATGATTCAGTGAATAAGGTTGATCATGTAAAGATGAACAAGGAGATGAACAAGATCTAGAAAAATAAAGAGGCAAAGGAGGTTAAGAATGAGTCAGTTGCAACTTTTGGTGCAATTGTTTCCTTTGAAAACTAAATGAAGAGCTTTGGCTTAAGGGGAGTTTTAACAAAAAATCATTAAGCCCCTCCCAAATATATGGTGTTGATGCCTTCAGCATGTTACAAGGTGTAGGTTGAAATGCTTGACCTATTGGTGAAATCACTGGTGGAAGATATTTTGTTATGAAGATTTATGGAGATTTTGAAGGTGACTGTGTCATTATAGTTAGGGTTCATCAGCTTTTGACCTAGCTTAAAATCAATGCAATTAATGATTTTAGGTCATTAAAAAGTTGTTTATAAGTGATTTCACTTATGAAAAGTTCATTTTTGATTGAGCATTTAAAGAGTGAAGAGCGAAGAAGAGGTGAGTTGAAGTGATTCAAAATTTGTGTGCAAAATCCTAACCAACAAAGATCTAAAGGTATTTACACTTTTTCACTTTTCCCTAAGTTTCAAAAGCATTTCAATTGTATTGCAAAACGTATACCCCATAAGTAGTAAAGGTTGTGGACTAACCTCATCCCAAATTTAAGAACCCTAATAAATCAAAAGTGATGGTTCTAGAAGGTGCATTTTTGCATGTTCCTTTTGGGTTTATGCATACTAAGGATATAAGGATGTATATTCATGCAAAATTGGAAGAATAAAATCATATAAATTTGGGATAATTATGCGTAGATGAGCTTATCAATGAATATTTTGAGTTGAAATCGGAGTATGGAAGTTTAACAAACAAGAGATTAGATGTGTGGAACTATATTCCTATTTTCTACTATGTTTCAATGAATGGGATAGATATACATTGAGTAGAATCCATGATAGGTTCATCTGGTTAGACTTGCCACACATGATCAATAAAGAATCCATGAGGGTTATGATAGAGTTATGTTTTAAAGGACCAGTTCTGACTCTTAAATCAGTGAGAAATGAAATGGTGATGAAATTAAGTAGTGTAAGACTTGATAAGAGATCCCTGACAGTTAAGAACATTGAAGACTCAGTTGTGAAATATGAATCCATGATGATTGAATATAAAATTTTCTTCACAATAGAGAAATTTTTTTTTCTACTATTGCAATTAATATTGCATATGAAATGGTGAAGAAAGCTATAGATTTTGACCTGTGTGAGTTGTTAAGGCAACAACTATTGGAGAATCTATAGAAAACTAAGGATTCTTGGTACCCTTTTTGGTATGGTACCTTGATTATATGTCTATTATTTTACTTACTTAGAGAGTTGCTCCATGTAAGGAATGTAGTATGGTTAGATAATGTGTCAATGGCTAGAAAAATCAGAGATCATATGTTGAGGTATTTGGATTCGGCATGTAAAGATGAATCCCTATGTTGGCTCTTCAAATCATTTCAATCCTAGATGCAGGCAAGAGAAAGGATACCTAAGAGTTTGGATGAGAAGCATAAGAATGATATTATCTACATGGTAAACAATGACTGTTGTATGATGGAAGTTGTGGAGCAAAGGAAGATATGGGTTCCTAAAACGGGATATGAGGTAGAAGAAAGTGTGAATACCGGTCTTGTTGATCACATGTTAAGTATGCCTAGAGACACTACAAAAGGAAGATATGGTACTGATTAGAAAAAATCCAATGAAGTATACATGGAACAAAAATAAAAGGAAATCAAGAAGAATGTGGAGAATATGGAGGAATAAGTAGTGGAGATGGTTGATGTAGACAAGGTGGAGAAACTCATTAACATACCCCAAATAACTTGGATCAAAAAATGAAAAACACCCTTGAATACAAAATGCTCAACTTGAACCCTATCACTTCACAAGAGGCATCTAGCCCTCAAAACACAATAATTGGGATTATCTTTTAGAGAAGGCCATCCAATTGTCCAACCAAACTTAAATTAAGCATTTTCATAGACCCAAACACATTATCCCCACAGTTCACCAAGGATTCCTTTACAAAAAAATAGAGATTCAATAGGTTGCTTTGCCATAAGGCTACTAGAATTAGCCTTGGTTTCCAAACAAAGTACCCACCAAACACTTGATAAGCACACAAACTCTTTTGACAGTCATCAAGCGTGTCCCAAAACACCCAAATCCACATTCCTTTAACAATTTCAAACCCTATATGATACCGCTCTCCAAAACCCTCAAGTTACACACAAACACCTAGGGTTTTTTGTATTTCACAATACCAAGGCTTTCCAAGCCTAACCAAAACATCACACAACTTTAACAGGGTCTGCACAAACATTTTATAGCATTACCAAGTTGTTTCCATCAATAACTCACAAAAAACCACTCATGCAACCACCATTTTCATATGCAAAATCACAATTACCAGCCCCGAGGCTTAATCCCACATCTAAAATCTCATCCCCTCAACCTTCCAAATCACACACATAGTTAATATAGAATCTTTGTGACCCATTCCACAAGAAACAATGGAAACACAAAGTGAAATGGGTCACTTATGCATTTTAAATGACCCTCATCTATTAAAAAATAGAGAAATTAAGGAAGCAGTAGTAAAAACGCTAAATCTCACACAATGTTTGGTCTTAGGCTTTCAAATTTGAAGAAAATGAAATTTAATAAACACTACCATGCAATGCACAAGATTTTAGAGCATAAGAAAGTTGCACGGGTCCATACCATAGTGATAAATGAAAGAAATACAATGAAATATGAAGATTACAGTGTTTAAAATAATGAAAATTGATTGATTTCTCCAAGTTATTTAAATGTTTTTCAACTTCCTCTAACTTCCTACACCCACCAAACTACCTTTCAAGCCATTGTGACCGTTAGGATTTCCCTTTACAAGTATTTTTGCACTCATGACAATATTATAATTTAGAAAGCAATTTTACATAATTTGACATTCCTTTATATTTTACCCCTCCTAAAGACTCACATACACAAAATAATGGTCTTTATGACTTTATTTAGAACAAAAATAACATAGAAAACCAAAATTTGGACTCAAACCTTTGAAGACTAGACTTGCCACCCCAATACATGTTCAAAAATTCAAAATTTTCACTAAGGGTTGAGGTGCCCTTGCACCATACATCCCCCCTAAAAGGAATTTGTGCCCCATGAATTGGGCTATATACCATTCTTCCCAAGCTCTAAGCATCCTCCTCTGATCTTCAAACACCTACCACAAGTTCAGGTACTGAAAGTCCATACTTTTCCTTGCATATCTGACTAAGGTTATCATAGGATATGACTTCACTTCCATATACAGACTTTCCAATGGTCTTTTATCAGTCCTCTACTCAAAACTTGATGATACTCCTTCACCAATACCTACAACACATGTCTTCATCCCTACACACAAAAAATTGTTAGTCATTCCATAAGTTGTTTGCATCTTTTCCTTATTCTCATACTTGGATATGTCCTCAACAACTAGGCCACACTACCCTTTCCTTACTATCCTTTGTCCCACTATCTTAGCAACATTTACTACCACTGTACCTACAAATTTATCACTCACTATACACCCTATACTATTAGATTGTAAATCTAACTTTCTTTTCAAATTCACTCTCCACTATGGGACACACAATAGTTCCTATCAAAAATTTGTCATTCACACTCACTGTCAAACTAGACTTTACCCCTGTTGCGCCTGTGTTCTTAGTCCTAGACCTGGTTGCAATATTAGAATTCTTGTTGTCAACAACATTTATCAACTCCTTCCTACCAACCTTTGACTGCAAATCATTCTCATACACTCTTCCTACTACCTTAGCATTATTTGTTTGTGCCTTCTCTACTGCTCTACCATCAAGAACCCACTCCACACCTACAAAGACACCAATCTTATTATCTTCAAGACTTAAAGGCTCCTTTTTTCCAAAATAACCACCTTAGACTTAAATTTATCCTTCTCTTTTCCCTGCAAAGGAGTTATTTTATAACTCTGACCATCCTTCCAAATTGTATAGGTGTTTTCCCAACCATCATACATGGACCTTCTATCAAATTTTCATGGCCTTCCCAAGAGTATATGGAAATAATCCATTGGAAATATGTCACATAAGACTCTATCCTTGTACTCCCCAACCTGGAAATCCACATAGGCTTGCTCATTCACCACTAAGGTTTGACTATCATTCACCCAAGAAACTTTGTAAGGTGCTACATGAGGTATTTTTTCTAGATTCATTTTTTCTACTATTTCCCTAGACACCATGTTATCTTGAGAACTAAAATCAATAACAACTTGGAACACTTTACCTTTGCATTTGCATGAAGTTTTTAATAGGCTCCTTCATTGGCTCATATCTTCCTCTTTAGGTGCTTGCAACAAGGTCCTTCTCATCATGAGTGCTTCTCCCACCTCTGGATCTACTAGTCTACTTGAACTTTCACACTCTTCCTCTTGAATCAATTGTGTTCTTTTGTCACTCCTTCTATCACCACTTAAAGTTGGACTTTTATTTTGAGGAGACTTGAAAGCTGGGTGTCCAAATTGATTATACGTATAACACCTACCTGAGAATTCATTGTAATCTCTCCTTTTCCTAAAGTTTGTCCTTCCACCTCTCCATCCTCCTCTTGCTTCAGGAGCTTGTTCTTTTTTCTTCTCAGCATCTTCATGGTCTTCTTCAGTCTGCCTTGATGTTGAAGTGGTGCCTCTACCCCTAGAAGTGTTGCCTCTTCCTTTTGATGCCTTCTCTTATCTCCTCTTTAGTTTTTCTTCTGTCCTCATGGCCATTTGAAAGCATTTTTCAATTGATTTAGGTACCAACAAGATGATCTCATCCTGAATGTTATACCTCAATCCATTCAATTACCTAGCAACCATTTCTTCCCCATCTTCTTCATGTTTAGTTCTTATGCTTAGCCTATAACATTATTCAATATATGCTTCACATCTAAATCCTTTTGTCTAAGATTTTTCAACTTCTTAAGCAATTGAACATTATAATCACAAGGAAGGAATTTACCTTTCAATTTGGTGTTCATCCTCTCTGAAGAAGTGATCTTGTTCTTTCCTTGTCTTTCCCTTTCCTCTTGCACAAAATTCCACTATAGTAAAGCATGTCCTTTAAATTTATTTTTTCCTTCTTCACCTTGTGCTCTTCATCAATATCTTCAGTCTCAAAGTAGTTCTCCAAAGCCCCTATCCAATCCAAGAGCTCTTCACTATCAAGTTTTCCTCCATACATAGGCACATCCATTTTTCCATGCCCATCTTTCTTCACAGCCTTCAAAAGCTTCACCATTCTCACATCGTCTGGATCCATCTCTTTCTCTTCACTGGAAGTCTCCTCGTCTTCAGTTTCACTTTCATCCTCTTCCACTCTTTTCTTTTCCTTCCAATCAACCATCTCTCTTTTCAAGGCTTCTATCTCCTTGTCAAGGTTTTCAATCTTCCTTGCAACAACACTCCCCTTAGGAGGAATTTTCTCAATTCTACCTCTTCATCTACCTACAAAACCAATTCAAAACACCAACAAAAGATCTACTACTATGCTCTGATACCACTTTGATGTAGACAAGATGATGAAACTCATTAACAGACCCCAAATAACTTGGATGAAACAATGAAAAACACCTTTGAGTACAAAATGCTCAACTTGAACCCTATCACTTCACAAGAGGCATCTAGCCCTCAAAACACAATAATTGGGCTTATCTTTTAGAGAAGGCCATCCAATTGGCCAACCAAACATCAATTAAGCATTGGAATAGACCCAAACACATTATCCCCATAGTTCACCAACGATTCCTTTACAACAAATTAGAGATTCAATAGGCTGCTCTACCAAAAGGCTACTAGAATTAGCCTTGGTTTCCAAACAAAGTACCCACCAAAAACTTGCTAAGAACAAAAAATATTTTGAACATCATCAAGTGTGTCCCAAAATGCAAAAATCCACAGTCCTTTAACAATTTCAAACCCTATATGATACCACTCTCCAAAACCCTCAAATTACACACAAACACCTAGGGTTTTCTGTATTTCACAATACCAAGGCTTTCCAAACCTAACCAAAGCATCAAAAAAATTTAATAGGGTATGGAAAAACATTTTATACCATTACCAAGTCATTTCCATCAATAACTCACAAAAACCACTCTTGGAACCACCATTTTCACATGCAAAATCATAATTACCAGCCCTGGGACTTAATCCCGCATCTAAAATATTGTCCCCTCAACCTTCCAAATCACACACATAGTTAATATACAATATTTGTGACCCATTCCACAAGAAATGGTGGAAACATAAAGTGAAATGGGTCACTTATGCATTTTAAATGACCCTCAACTGCCAAAAAATAGAGAAATTAAGGGAGTAGTAGTAAAAACACTAAATCTCACACAATGTTTTGTCTTAAATCTCACACAATGTTTGGTATTAGGCTTTCAAATTTGAATCAAATGAAAGTTAAGACACACTACCATACAGTGCACAAGATTTTAGAGCATAAGAAAGCTATACGGGTCCATACCATAGTGATAAATGAAAGAAAGACAATGAAATCTAAAGATTACAGTGTTTAAAACAATGAAAATTGATTGATTTCTCAAAGAGAGGATTTACATCGATGCATTCAAGTTATTAAAGGTTTTTCAACTGCCTTTAACTTCCTACACCCGCCAAACTACCTTTCAAGCCATTGTGACTGTTAGGTTTTCCCTTTACAAGTATTTTTACACTAATGAAAAAATTATAATTTAGAAAGAAACTTTACATGATTTGACATTCCTTTATATTTTACCCCTCCTAAAGACTCACATACACAAAATAATGGTCTTTGTGACCTTATTTAGAACAAAAATAACATAGAAAACCAAAATTTGGACCCAAACCTTTGAAGACTATACTTGCAACCCCAATACATGTTCAAAAATTCAAAAAATTCACTAAGGGTTGAGGTGCCCCTACACCAATGGTGGGACTACCAAAGGGACTTACAGAGAAATACAAAGGAATATCTAGTCCTTTGGAAGACACCCTCAATGTTAGAAGGTCAGGTAGGACCTCTACCCCCTCTCTGGTTGTGGCTAAGTCCTGTAAGACTAAACCTATAGTTGGTTTTAAAAGGAAAGAATCTTCTAGTGCCCTTGCAAAACAAAAATGTGCTCCACAACAAAGAAGAAAAGAGAAGGCATGAAGAGAATAGTATGTGAGTGTAAATGTTGATGATAAGGAAGAAGAAGAAGAATAAGAAGGACCATAGTTGGTTTGGAAGATAAAATATAGTGTATCTTAGGAGACAAGTGTAAATAAAGAAAAAATTAATATTGTGGATACTGACAATGAGGCAAAATAGGAGAAGGAGAAGCAAGATTTCATGATTCATATAAGGGAGAAGAAGTCTGAAAAAGAAGGGAAAACACCCAAAGGGAAAGGAAAGAAGAAGACTCCTCTGGTCTAGAAACAAAGTCCTATGAAATTTGAAGCTTTGATGAGGTATATTTTAGAATATGGGAACCTAGAAGAGACTATAGCACTATACCCTACTACAAATGATATAGACAAATCAACCATTGAAGAAGCTATTATCAGGTATATTATTTCTTTTTATGTTAGCATGAAGGATATAAAGAGTCAATTACCTAAGGATTTGAAAAGTGTATTATATGCAAGAAGGAAAGAGTCCATAAATGAAGATGCCAAACTAAGGGAATTCACTTTGGAGAAGATTAGTTCTTCTCTCACGATTGAGGACAAAGCAAAATTAGTTCAATTGTATAACAAATAATTTAGGACTAAGTAGAGGGTGAGTACCTTGATGAGTAGGGATAAAGTAGATATAGAAAGATTAATAAATGAGACAGTGGAAAAAGTTGCTAACCTAGCAAACACATTAGGAATGTCTCTGAATAGTGAAGAACAATTACATGATGATGTTTTTGTCCCTAAAGTGAATGAGCTAGAAGATGCACAACAAGAGCATGATCTAGAACATGAGCATGTAGTTGAAGGAGAAAATGTGCAAGATGTTACTGATGATACACCTCTAGTACAAGAAAATACTGTTGGAGAAGAAAAGGATGGTGAAATGCAGGAGGAAGCACAAAAAAAACATAACACACCTCCTCCAGACATAGAAAATTTCAGTGCAAGAAGAATTCATACAAGAAAACCTAGATAATACAGAGGCACAAAACACTAAAGACTTTCCTCTCCTAGAAGATAAATAATCTAACAAACATGAGAGAATTCTAAGGAAGACTCCAACATTGGTGACAAGGAAAAAGAATGTGAAATCAATTGAAGAAGAGAAGAAGACTAACGATTATTCTAGAAGTATAGACAAGGAGAAGGATGATAGGAAAGATGAAGAATGCATTGGTGACAAGGAAAAGGCTGATGAAAAGAAGGATGAATAAAATATGAAGATGGTTGGTGAGTCCTCTAGATCCTTTGAAGTTTCTTTAAAAACATTATTAGATATACAAATCCAATTCCAACCGGTAGTATCAACATAGTTGCTATATATCCCAATGTAGCAAGGCCAAGTTGACATGAATAAGATATCCCCCTTGCAGAAGTTGTAGCTTGGTGATACATTCCATTCCTTTGTAAAAAAGGAGATTCTATAGGCTCACCAAAAGAGTGTTGAGATGATTTATGAGGCATTGAAAGTGCTACAAGAAAGCTTCCCTAGTGCAAATATCAATAACTCCTTATCCGGTGTGCAACAAATGAGGTTACTCCTTGACTCGTTCAAAGGATATTCTGCTAGTTTAGAGGAGAATTGTAAAAGGAGTCAAATAAGAAAGTAAATGAGAAAAGTTTGGTATATGTTTCAAACAAGTGTCCTTCTTCATATGGTAAGGTGCAGAACAACCTTAAGGATATTCAAAATTATGTTGAAGAAGCAAATATTTTGTTTTGATTTTGTTTGAAATGACCCAACTCCACAAAGAAAATAAAGGATGAGATGGAATACATTGATTCTTAGATTGATAAGGCCTCTAGAGCATATATCTAGCAAATGATATAGATGGAACTACAAGGTTGGCAGTAGAGAATCTACATGGATAGTTCTTTCAACTATAAGAAAAGAAAATATTATAATAATATAGTTTAGTTATCTTAGAGACCTGATAAATGCTATATTTACATCCTTGATCGGTGCTTTGGCTAATGTAGAGAAGGTAGTAAGGTTGAATCTAATACCTAGTACTCCAGATGAAGGTGAAGAACTCCTCATGTCATTTGAGACTCAATGTTGCATACTTGGATTTGTCAAGAAGTATTGGAAGGCACACCTTGAAAAATTAAAGGTGTCATACAAAATAATTTTTCCTTCTTCTAGTTGATTGTGTGCATTTCTATTATATTTATGTAATTTTAGATTTCATTATTGTGGACAATGATTTTGGTTACCCAAGGGTTCCTCTAACTCTTCTAGGTTTTTCACCTAAAAGGAGAGGAAATGGGTCCAAAATGATAATGTCTACACTCAATATTAATGTAAAATGGATGCAATGCATCTAAATATGATTTCCTAATGTAATAAACTGAAAATGAAATGATTTATTAATTCTAAACCTAAGAAATGCAAAGTGTTGGAAAACACAGTGATGTATGCAAAAACACCTAAGAATGCAAGTAAATGATGAAATAACTGAACATAACTGGAGAGATGCACCTGGAATTTGAAGTTTGATGCAGTGAGGCTCTAGAATCCTACAGAGTTGACTAGAAATGTTGACTAGGACACTTACACCAAGTTGGGCGACTTAGTTGAGTTTTGGGAAAAATCTGCCAAAACGAGAATCTGCCAAATGGGTGTCCAAAAATGTGAAAATCAATTTTCAGGCCTAGTAGTGGGACTAATTTACCACAGATGCCGACTTAGTCTACCTAGAGATTTTTGGAATTTCAAAACAGGATTCTGATGCTTCTGATATGCACTTGCTTTTTTGACATGTGTCTAATCCTGATTCTACAAAAAATGGTCTAAAAAGATTTTCCAAGCTTCAATTAGGTTTTTGTTGACTTTGATAGATTTTTGGCCACTTTTTGACACCAAAATATTTGAAAAATTTGCATACAAAGTATGTAAACACACATGCAAAGAGGGGGAAAATGGTTAAACGTTAGAGTATAGGGGTCTGCCTTAGTCAAACCCCACTTTGGTAATCAAACCCTAGATAATGCAATGGAATATGAAGAGAATGATAAATAAACAACATGCAATGTCATAAACTTACCAAAACCTTGATGTGTAAATTTGAAGATATGCAATGAAGTGCTCCAATGGATGACCTGATTATGCTTAGAATGCTTGATAATTGCTTGAATGACTAGATGAATGAATGCTTGAATGAATGGGGGTTAAAATGAGAGGAAAAACCCTTATTTATACTTGATTTTCCATTAATTCCTGAAAATAACACATCACAAGTCGACCTAAAGGGCAAGAGAATAAAATCCTGCCAAGAAATTAAAATTATTTTGATTTTTGTGCCCAATGGGACTAAGTCGCCCCAGGTGGTGACTTGGTCCCACTAGGGAAATTTCGCTGTGTTTTAGAGATTAAAGTGCATTAAATGATGTCTAATGGGAATATCCTAAAAAATACACTTAAAAATGGTTGAAAAGTGTATTAAGGAATCATTTAAACATGAGAAAGGGTTGAATTAGTGATGAAAGGTCTAGAAAAGCATGAAATTTTGTTACAACTCTTTAAAACACTTTGAAATAAGACTTGGTAAGTGATAAAAAGGAGATGTTTAAGTGAATTATAATGAAAGGGTTCTAGAAAAGTGTGAAGGTGGGTTACAACAATTCACAATACTTTTACAAGACATCCTAGAAGTATTAAAGATTCACAAGGGTCCAAGACCTAATGTGAATGTGTTGGCCACATTACAACATTAAATCTAGGAAAAATCAAGCCAAAGTCCATAAGAAAGACTCAAGTGAGCTTAAAAATGTCAACTATACATTTTTTGGTGACACATTAAGCCCCCACTTTAGTGAGATAATGAACTCACTTCAAACTCACACTAAAGTAGCTCAACATGCACATAGAGAGGGATCCAAATGCACTCATTCCAATAAGATGAGACAACGAGCACCAAGAGGGATGATCAAGCCCCCAAGATCGATCCCATGGAAAACTAAACATAAAAGCAAAGAAACACACATGAAGATGATGAAAAAGAATGAAAGAAAGCTTCAATCATTTTTCCAACTAGTTGTGGATCAGATGTAGGCTATTTATTTTAAACAAGAAATGTGTACTCACTTTGGGGCATCAGAACTCATGGCTATCCATTGGGTGAGAAGGCCCAAGTATACTCACTCTGGGGCGACAAAACTTTTGGTTGTTCGTGGGGTGAGAAATCCACAACATACTCTAGGGCCACAAAACTTTTGGTTGTACGTGGGGTGAGAAATCCACAACATACTCACTCTGGGGCCACAGAACTTCTAGTTGTTTGCAGGGTGAGAAATCCTAAAAGGTGGCTATGGGGAAAGTTGTGCCTCAGAATGGGCTTCCTACTCAACCATACTAAAGTTATACCTCCTGATAAATTTAATAAGGCACCACAAAGACAATGTCATTTTGTGCTTCATGAGATAAGCAAAGCTTCATTTTCTTAGAACTCATGAACAAATACAATGGAACCACAGGTGCATGCAAGTTGTGTTATGCAAGGTGGTCATGTAAATGCAAAGTGCAACATGCAAAAGAAAGTTAAAATGAGTCTAGCTAAGTTCATGCGAGGTATATAACTTAGGGAACATTGTGTCTAATGTCTCCAAGAGAGGACCAATCAAATAATAGAATATTCACAAATTAGGGGATGTAGTGCGTCACATCAGACCACCAAGAGGAATGCAATATGTTAAGATATATAATACTTATGAAGTACATCACACCCAATGCCATCCACAAAGTGACAAACGCATCACATAAAGTAACAAGGTTGCACTAAGAACCAAGAAAAAGAAAAATGCAAATGGATAACGCCAATGTATGCCCCCACTTTAAAGTAATTTCTACACACCATTCTATGAGAAATTACTTTAAATTAGCAAAATGAAAATGAAAAAGAAGCAAGACATGAGAGCCAACTTGGAAATCCCCTATGCCAAGTCATACGTTTCCGAGTAAGGTTGTGTCATGTGAAGGAGCACACCAAACACATAAGGGATCTATGGATTAGGGGTTAGTATGTTCCCTGCTGCAATGTTTTTATTAAAGAGTTCAGAACTTTCATCATTCCAAAAATACATAGAACTAGAAGAATGACACAAAGAGAGCAAAAACAAAATAAAAATCAAATACATTTTGGGTCAACATGTAAGAAACATTTTTGTTGCAACGCTTTGCATCATCCCCAAAAGGAGAACAAAAAACAAAAGAAAAAAAGAAAGTAAAAGGACCTTTTGGGTCAACATGGAAGAGACATAGGGTGTCTCTACACTTTGCATCATCCCCAAAAGGAAAACACAAAACAAAAGTGAAAAAGAAAGTAACATAGAAGAGACATAGGGCATCTCTACACTTTGTGTCATCCCCAAAAGGAAAACACAAAACAAAAGCGAAAAAGATAAGATCTTTTGGGTCAACATGGAAGAGACATAGGGCGTCTCTACATTTTGTATCATCCCCAAAAGGAAAACACAAAACAAAAGTGAAAAAGAAAGGTAAAATCAATGAACGATATAGAGAAGAATGAAGGTACAAATAGAGGAATTTCACAAAGAAAGGGAAAACATCAAACGTTACGTTATGGGGGAACATGATGCGCACATATAAAATCAAAAGAAAAAGTGAATAAAAGAAAAATGTGAAAGGCTAGAAAGGCGAATGCAAGTCAACCATCTAACAAGTCATCTGCCTCCCAATCATGTTCAGTGTATTGTGAGGGAGGATGACTGTCCAAAGGGACAATTGCAAGGGCCGAGCTAGGGGAAGTACCAAGTTCTACACTTGTTGTAGGAGATTTGTCATTTAAGCTCATGGAAGAGGAAACTAATGTATTTAAATCATTATAGACCTCTTCATCTATTTTAGAGATCTCATCATCATCATCATCCAGATTAATCACAACAAGAGGACAGATGGTAATTTCCAATGAAGGGTGTATCATGAGTTATGGTTGTATCAGATCATTTTGTTGTGATTAGGGAGGAGAGTCATTATTTATTGCTTCTATTAAAGGTGAAGGTTGATTTTCTTTGTTGTTTTTAGTTTGTAATTGACAAGAAAGGAGACTACGTCGACGCCTATGCTCCCTAGCACCATGGTTTCTTCTAATTCTAGTTTGTTGAAGTTGTGTAGGTGTAAGAGCAGGTTGATCCACCATAGGCTCATTTTCTTCCCCAAGGGGAGGAATAGAAGGAATCATAGGAGGTGGGTCAATCACTTTCTCTTTTACTTTATAAACTTGTTTTATGTGAGGGGGCATGATGGGGTTGGTTTCATTATCTTTTAGATGTTTGGATGAGGAAGGTGAAGTGTTTAGCGGTAGTTGATATGGAGTTATTGGTTCAGTCTCAGGTTGAAGCATTGTCTCATTGAGGATGGGAGTATCAAAAGCATATGGGGATTGGTTTTAGAGAGACAATTCAGCAATTTTCTTTGCTTTAAACTTTTGATAAGCAATGAAAAATAAATCTTTGTGAGGTGTTATGGGCTCCATGGGCTCAGGCCAAAAGGATTCTAAGGAGAAGTTTCCTTTAGAAGACAATGGGTTAACGCCACTATGGTTAACAGTGAATATGTCATTGTCATGGAAAAACTTTAAACATTTGTGTATGACTGAAGGAACAACTTTCATCAAGTGAAGCAATGGATGGCCTAGCCGCCGGTGAAACTAATCTAATTGTGGAATGATAGAGAATATAACATCCATTTTCCTAGGTCCTATTTGTAATGGAAGAATGATCGATCCTATCGTAGGGCATATGAAACCATTGTGTGTTTTTATCCATTCTCTTGGTTTTTCATAATCATCTTGATAAAGATCATGTAACACCAAAAATTCCTTAGTGATCACATTCTCACCACAGGCAGGATCTATGAGTATCCCATTAGTGGGCTTATCATAAATACGTCCATCTATGTAGAGAGGACCATCGAGAAGATTCAGAAGAATATCCTTAGAAGAGATATGTGGAATAGGATCAGGATGTTCAATCTCTTTATGAACAATCATCACATCATTGTTTTGAGTTTCATTGGCTTTGATGAATGACATAATATGTTTAGGCATCGGATTGGTAAAAAATTGCAAATTTTGATTGGCTGGGGCAATGGATGTATTGCCTTTAACATTAACATTTGAAATAGATAGAAGGCCAGAATCAATGATGTCTTGTACTATGTGTTTAAGACACACTATTTTTTGTCATGTCCATTTTATCTATGATAATAGCAATAAGTGTTAGGTTGAAAGATTGGAGAAAAATGTTCAGTTGGATCTAATGGTTTAACGGTAGGTAAAGAAATCATTTGTTGTTGTATAAGTTGGGTCATTGTGTTATGGAGAGTGTCTAGTAATGGTGTAAATTTTCATTTTGGATCTCCATAACTATAAGGTATTGTGGTTTTAACAACTGCTACTTGGTTGTTGAAAGGTTGAGTTGGTTGTTGAGGAGGGGGGTTGAATTGTAAGAACCCTTTGTTTGGTTTTCAAAATGGTTGTGAATTGTTTGAAGTGCTAGGTTCAGATTTTTTAGTTTAGTTGGAAGTGGACTTTGCATCACAACTACTAACTAAATTGTGATAGTCACAAAGGGTTGTGCACAAGTGCATAAAGGAGAGAAATTTCATCATGGCCAATCTATCTTGGATTTGAATTTGCAAATTTTCAATGAACATCTTTTGGAGATGCGGATAAGGAATTTTAACATCAAGTTGGGCATAAAGTGACTGATAGTGTGAGATAAAATCGGTTACCTTTTTTTTTTCATTTTGTTTGCATCACATTAAGTTAGCCAATGTATTCTTTGGAGTCATATGCACCTGAAAATGACTGATGAATGCATCAACTAGTTCATTGAATGAACTAATTGAATTATTGGGTAAGGACAAAAACCACTCTAAGGCAGTGTCTTTTAAAGTCCCAAGAAACAGTTTGGCCAATAGTTTATCATCAAGGACAAAGTCACTGCACAATGCTATGTAAGCATTAACATGATTAGTAGGATTGCCCTTTCCTCTGTACTTCTCAAATCTTGTCATTTTGATTCCTTGTGGCATCAGTGTTCTTAGGATTTCTAAAGAGAGTGGGCTGCTTCAGACATAATGAGTGGGTGGTCCATTTTGGTTTTGGTTGATGGTGGATATTTTTTTTTTTGCATAGAAGAGATAGTTTGATGAAGTTGTGTTCTGAGAGGGTCAGTGTAAGTGGTATGAGGTGGAAGGGAAAGTGGTGATGGAGTGTATGTAGTGGTATGGAAAGTGAAGGGAATGGTAATGGATGGTATGGTGGAAGAGTAGAAAACATTCAATGCCACAAAAGAATGAGGAATGTTAGCAGGAATAATCAAGCAAGGAATCACATTGCTAACCTATTACATTGTGGTTGTGACTTGCAAAGTAGTGTAGGTAGGTATGTAAGCCACTGTGGAAGGAGGAGGAGTGTTAAGTTCCCCTTAACTAACCACAGTGTTTGTTGGTTGGGATGTAGAAGGAGCATGTTTGTTGTATATCTCAATAATGTGTTTCATAATGTTTAAGCCTTCATCACTTTCAATCAAGCGATGGATATGTTCTATAGTAGGAATCACAGTGGTTGAAATGTTTTCAAGACACAAGTTTGGTTGCAAATGTGCTAAATCCTCATGAATGTTAATGACTGTCTTGTGGAATGTGATCATTTGATGGATCAACTTGTATGCTATTGGAAGGCATAGTATTGCTAAAGATAGGGTCCATGCCTAATGTACTATTGTCAATACAAGGAGTAGTAGCTCGAGACAACCCAAGGTCCACAACAAGTGTATTATCGCAGGATGCCATGAGTTGTGAACTTCTCACTCAATTATTATGAATAGGTCACCAAACACTCATACAAGGGATACTAAAGATGAGGTAGATGCAAATTAAATGTAAACTAGGAGCAATAAAATGCTAATAATAGAAATTCTGAAAATTGTAACAAAGATACAATAATAGAAAACAAAAATGCAGAAAATGCCCAAAATATGCTTGAAATTATAGTGCAAAATGTGTAGGACTAAGTCACCCAGTGTGGCGAATTAGTCCTAGTTATGATTTTGTTGTGATTTTTCAAAAAAATTGAATGCAATTTGATGTTTTTTAGATTCACAGATGCAGCTATAGTATGAAAATGTATTTTTTTTTGTTATTTTCAAATGAAAGATGATGCAAAAATGCAAGCTATATGAGCTTTTCACTAATGCAATTTTTAAAACCCTAGGATCTAATTTAAACAATGCAACGCCTAATGCAATGTTAATGCAAATTAGACCTAGAATGCTCTTGAAATCAGATGAAAATATGTTCAAAATTTGGGTTCACCAAAATGTGGACAATGATTTTGGTTACCCAAGGGTTCCTCTAACTCTTCTAGGTTTTTCACCTAAAAGGAGAGGAAATGGGGCCAAAATGCTAATTTCTACAATCAAGATTAATGTAAAAGGGATGAAATGTATCTAAATATGATGTCATAATGCAATAAACAAAAAATGAAATAATTTATTAATGCTAAACCTAAGAAATGCAAAGTGCTGGAAAACAGAGTGATGTATGCAAAAAAACCTAAGAATGCAAGTAAATGATGAAATAATTGAATAGAACTAGAGAGATGCACCTAGAATATGAAGTTTGATGCAATGAGGCTCTAGAAACCTATAGAGTTGATTGGAAATGTTGACTGGGACACTTACACCAAGTTGGGTGACTTAGTCCAGTTTCGGGAAAAATTTGTCAGAACGGGAATCTGCCAAATGGGTGTCTAGAAATGTGAAAATCAATTTTCAGGCCTAGTAGTGGGACTAATTCACCACAGATGGTGACTTAGTCCAACTAGAGATTTTTGGAATTTTGAAATAGGATTTTGATGCTTCCAGTCTGCACTTGCTTTTCTGACAGGTGTCCAATCCTGATTTTACAAAAAATGGTCTAAAAAGAGTCTCCAAGCTTCAATTAGGGTTATGTTGACTTTGATATATTTTTGACCACTTTTTGACACCAAAATCTTTGAAAAATCTACATACAAAGTTTGCAAACACACATGCAAAGAGGGGGAAAATGGTTAAGGGTTAGAGTATAGGGGTTTCCTTGGTCAAACCCCACTTTGGTAATCAAACCCTAGATAATGAAAAAAAATAGGAAGAGAATGATGAATAAACAACATGCAATGTTATAAACTTAGCAAGCCCTTGATGTATAAATTTGAAGATATGCAATGAAGTGCTTCAATGGATGACTTGATTATTCTTAGAGTGTTTGAATGCTCGATAATTGCTTGAATGGATGGGGGTTAAAATGAGAGGAAAAATGTTTATTTATACTTGATTTTCCATTAATTCTCGAAAATAACACATCACAGGCCGACCTCAAGGGTAAGAGAATAAAATCCTGCCAAGAAATTAAAATTATTTTGAATTTTGTGCCCAGTGGGACTAAGTCACCCTAGGTGGTGACTTGGTCCCACTAGGGAAATTTCACTAGGTTTCGGAGATTAAAGTACATTAAATGATGTCTAATAGGAATATCCTCAAAAATACACTTAAAAATGGACAGAAAGTGCATTAAGGGGTCATTTAAACATAATAAAGGGTTGAATTAGTGATGACAAGTCTAGAAAAGTGTGAGAGTTTGTTACAACTCTTTACAACACTTTGAAATAAGACTTGGTAAGTGATAAAAAGGAGATGTTTAAGTGAATTATAATGAAAGGGTTCTAGAAAAGTGTGAAGGTGGGTTACAACAATTCACAATACTTTTACAAGACATCCTAGAAGTCTTAAAGATTCACAAGGGTCCAAGACCTAATGTGAATGTGTTGGCCACATTACAACATTAAATCTAGGAAAAATCAAGCCAAAGTCCATAAGAAAGACTCAAGTGAGCATAAAAATGTCAACTATACATTTTTTGGTGACACAATTATATATATGTGGAAGATAGTGGATAGTACAACAATGCAAGTTTTGGTCATTTTTGATGGATAGCATTGATGTGTATATATACATATATCAGTTAGGGGGTGTAAGTATGTATGCTTGAGCAGTGTGCCCTTTTCTATTGATGTCAAAGGGGGAGAGTAGTTGAGAAAAAATTTGGTTGGAGAGTACTTTGGAGAATATCTGGAGAAGAGTTTTGGGCATGTTGCCATCAATTACAAAGGGGGAGATTGTTGGAAGTTTTCTTGTCATTGATGAGATTATTGGAAACATGAGCATGAGCATATATGGTGTTGTCATTGATGTCAACATTGATGTACCAATATCTGTTGAGAATGAGTGATTTTGGTGATGGTAATCCATCATACAAGTACAAGAGTTTTGATCCAGAGTAGAAAAAATGTGTTGGATATTTGTCTAAGTCAAAGAGTATAGTTTTAGTGTACACTAAACTAGTTTTGAGGTCTGCATTTCTCCACCATGAAGAATCAAGCTATGCAATTCTAAGGTGATTTTGGAGTATATCAGAGGAATCCAAATTCAAATTTTCATGTATTTATGTCTTCTAGTGTCAAAGATAATGATGATAGAGTATCAAACTTGATAATGATAGTGTTATTGATGTAGAGTACATGATTATAATGTTATGCATTCCACCATGGAAGAATATTTGGTTATACAGCTTTGTAGGAGTGCTTATAGGTGTTAGAAGTATGAGTGGTCCAAGTGGCAAGTGTTTTGGAGGTTTGCATGTGAGGTAATTCATGAACAATTGGTTCTCATTGTTGCTTCACCAATGGAGCTAACCTAAAAGGGTTTATGGTCATGCAAAGTTAAAGGAAGTTCTGATCAGACTTATGGGAGCTATTATAGGTCCCTATCGGCCTATTTTGATGTGTTACAAGTTTTGGTTTATGTTGTGAGGCATGTATGGTTGGACCTTGAGCCAACAGGTTGATGTATTACATTTTTCATCTAATTAGGATGACCTAATCAATATTGTAGGTGTTTGAGGATGTAATGCATATAAATGTAAGTTAATTTTAGTGTTGTTGAGAAGGTGTTTGATGCTAAAAAAGTGTTAATGTGAATTCCTAAGTAGAGTATGCAAATGTGATGCGAAGAAAAGAAGAGTGGGTGTAAGTGTTGAGAAAAATGAAGTGTTTTAAGTTAGTATATTGAGCTTCAGTGGAACTATCTCTAGCATATTGCACTGGTAGATTTTGACCCATTTTTTGATGGTTGTCCATCAGAATTTTGATGGCTGTTCGTCGCTATTATTGCATCAGAATTTCAATGAAATTTGAAACATCAAAATTCTGGCCTGACATCCGATGCCAGGTCAGAATTTTAACATTTCAAATGTCGTCAAAATTCTGATGCAATAATAGTGATGAATAGCCGTCAAAATTTCAACGGACAATCGTCAAAAAATGGGTCAAAATCTACCAGTGTTGTAGATGCATTGTATCAATTCAAATCTTAGTAGTGATCCACCCTTTTTTCTTTCTCTCTTATTCTCTGGATAGTGAGTCCTCCAGAAGGTGAGTCCATTTGGCAGTGAGCCTTTTGTAATATGTTATAACTAGTTATAATATATTGTGAGCTAATCCTCACCATGGTTTTTACCTTCTTGGGTTTTCCACATAAATTTTGTGTTCTTGTGTTATGTGATGTGATGCATGCTTTAATTTTCTCTTTCCATTTCTATAAGTTGAATGAAATTTATTGAATACATGTTTAAGTGGTTTAAGAGAATACTTATTTGCCTCCCTCTTAGTATTTCGGGTGTTCAACAAATTTTGTGAAGTATCTAGATGTATTCATCATGTACATTCAATAGAAGAGGTTTTGGGGTATGAGAAATCTTAACCCAATAAGGGGATATATTACAAGTTCATGTGGTAGAGACAACCCTAAAAATCACGTGGTAGTCTAATAAGGCCTAGAAAATGATGATTGACAAGTTGATAGTCAGCTAGGGAGATGACAACCAATAAAGAATTTCCTTGTGATAGTCATAAAAGTATAGGAGTACAACACTATGAAGAAGTACTAGAGAAAAGGCTTAAGTGACAGTCCATGAGCCAAAGAATGCAATAAATGAGAGAACCTAAAGATAATAACCTAAAGGTGGTCAAAAAGATAAAGAAGGGTTTGTTTTAAAGACTAAAAAAATTCAATGATAAGCCTTACCTTTGGCTATGTCCATTGAAAAAAAAAATACAGTGATAAGTAATGTATGAAAACCCTTGCTAGATGATAGAAACCTTGTCCTAAGTTTAACAAGATTCATGTGATCCAAGAGCTTGTGTCATAGTTGTGAAGTGAACCCATAATATCCATTTTTTGGGATGCTATATCTCATAATATGAAGAAGAATAACACAACAATGATCTTTAGCAAGATGGGAAGTATATGACAGTAGGGCAGTCCTCTTTATGTGAAGATGTAGAGCAATAAAAAATTATAGTGATCTCCTCAACAAATATTATAGTCATTTATGATGGAAAGAAAAAAATTCAACAAAGGGAGAGTTTATGAAGAGTAGGCATTGTCTTATGAGAACAACGACACAATGATTTCATAGTTAATATTTTAAAGACAGACCTTGTTGAAGAATGGGGTATGATAGACTTGAGAATGGGGACATGGTAGGTTTGATGTACTTAGATCAATTGCATCAGGAGCATAGTTCAATAAGGAAGTATTAGAATGGAAGGACATCAAGTTGATAGACCTGACTTGTGCTACTATTAGTATGAGGAACATTCTAAGTTTTTAACCATCCAAAGTCATAAAACTTGTCCAAGCTAGAGAAACAAAGGCTAACAGATTAAGACAAGACAATCATCCATTGACACAGATATGAAAGTAAGCCCAAAAATCAAGGTATGCTAAGATTGTCAACCAAGTATCTAGTGTGGAAGATGCAAGACAAGGGGATTGGTTAGAGTCATAAAGGAATCTTTGAAAATATATTAAATTCTAAGGAGCCTTATCCCATGCCCTCAAGGAGACTTGTTTATTTGCAAGTTCATATAAAAAAATGTTCCTATATCCATGCAAGGAGCAACTAAGGGGATTTATGGTCATCAAGGATAGTTATAACACAATTATTTAATCAAAATATAGCTATTATATTATATCCTACTAGGCATATTTATATCTTTCAATTGAAGGAATCAACTAGCCTTGTTTTATATGCTATGATGGAGAGTTTGTTGGAATCAAACAAGTGTTTATACTTTCCCCTGAAGTTCTCCTATGGGTCAAATGGATTGTTGACTATGTTCAAACTTTAACACATGCTCTATGATCATGCAAATGACAATTAAGGTAGTTTGGAGGAAAATGAAGTTAGATTTTGTTGTTTGAATGAATTTATGACAGCTATGGCAACATTATGAGTAGATGAACAATTATAAATACTTAGAGGCAGTTTGGGTTACTTGGAGACCAGCTTGAAGGAATATAGGAACAATTACAAATATCTGGGAGTTAACAAAGGTTGAAAAGGTAAAAACCTCCCCTCTTCAATGCCACTTTGGAATTTTTACAGCTTTGACCCAAGGGAAAGTAGTTTTTAGGTGCCTAGGTGGAAAGGAAGTAGTCAACAAAGAGGAAACATAGCATTTGGTATTATTAATGACTGTCCTACTTTTTCTCCGATGTAGGATGGACAAAAATAAAAGCAAGAGCTCATTTGAAATATGTTCTTACACTTTTGGGAAAATTATTGTAAACTTAGAGAAGTTTTTTTTCTATCCTTTCTATGCATTGTAACTCGGTTTTTTAGTCTTGAGACTAAAAATAAAACATTAAAGTACTCTATTTAAAAGTATTTTTAATAAAAGATATATATTTTAGACTTGTTTTGCTGCAAAGAATACCTTCTATCAATAAAATTGAGTATTTTTTTCCTTTAAAATTTTTGTTCCTATTATGTATTTGAGGTAATTGATGCCATTTTATGAGATTTCCATATGCAAATCTTTGGATGAATGTCTTATTTCCATAATTTTTCAAGAAGAAAAGGTATGTTTGTGTAGGTCATTGCTTGTGTCACTATGTAAACATATGTTAGTTGTGTAGAACACTACATTTCTTCCTTCTAAAACTGCAAAAAATAAGAAATTTCAATGAAACACTGATACATAGATATTTTAGACACTAATGTTGTGCACAAACAACCAAGTTATTGATTAGTTGTGTGTCAAAACAGTAGTCTAAACTTTGAGAAAAAAAAAATTGTGCATCACCCTATTAGTTACTAGATTCATTTCATGCCATCTTTATACCTATTTTCATTAGTAGCAACAATAGTTTAAGTTCAGATAGGTGAAAACTAGTGGAACCAACCCTCTCTAAAGGTTCTTTTCCATAATAGGTGACCCAAAAATCTAGAAAGGATCCCATGTTTCACCAGTAGGCTAATTTTTTTTATGAAATCTTAGCAAGGGTGCACTTCTAGGTGATAAATATGCCTACTTAACAAATAATCTGCCATAACTACTAGCTAATGTTGAAAAAAAACATGAGTGGGAATGGGAGCGAAGGAGTAGATTTCAAATTTGTAGGGGACAAGGAAGATGGAGATGGGGATTCATGGGATGCGGATGGGGAGACAATTGGTGTGGTTGTGGTTGCTCTGCTATCAGAGGTGGTTTGTCTTTGCTTCTAACATGACTATCACACTGTTGTTCTTGGTAGCGTAGTTAATGTAAAAATATAGGATGAAATTACCATTTTTTCTTTTGCAATGGTTGTTGCCTTGAGGATAGTTCTTTCCCTAGCTAGAAACATAGGTTATGGGTTCAAGATTTTATCGACCCATTTTCTTGCATTTGTCTCATTGTGGTGTTTGGGAATTACATCTATGGTTTGGATGTGACCATTATCTCACACAAGAATGGTTTGATGGAAAAAAAATTCTTGGGAGTATTGTTTTCAATGCCTCCAAGTTTATGCAATTGTGAGTGTTGGAGATCTCAAACATCATGGTCTTCTAGTATGTGGTGGCTTTGGAATAATTAGGGAATGACGCTTGTTGAGTACAATTAGTCCATTGTTTAATGCTCTGGATTATGGAGGTTGTTGTTCTATTACATAACTATTTTCTAGTGAGATTCTCTTTGGATTCCTTAGATGCTTTTTCTCTTGAGGATGAACCTATTCTTGTGGGTGTTGATGGGCTTTCATTTCCCTAAATTTATGTTAACCTTGAGAGGGTTCTTGATGCTCTTATTCCAACTTCTTCACCCTCTTGTTCTATTGAGACCGTATAGAATTTTCTTGTGGGAGAGGTTGTTGTTTCGCTATAGGAATGTTTCCTATTGAGATTCTCTATAGTTTCCTTGGTTGATTCTTCTCTTGAGGAAGAGTTCTTGTTGCTAAATTGGTTTTTATAAGGTTACTTCTTTTTACTACTATCTCTGAGGACTTTGTTGGAGATCTATCTAACCAAGGTGTTGGATTCTATAAGAAGAGCTTTTGTTGCTCTTTCCCTAACTTCTTCTTTGACTTCTCTTATTGAGGTGGATAGTTCTCCTAGTGAGGTGTAGATGGTTATTGTTGATTTGAAGTGATTGGGTGTTGCTAAAAGGGGGCTTTTGTTGCCCTTATATCAAATGGTTTTCATTTTTGTCCTATTGAGGTGGAGATTAAGGATGGTGATGGGATCTTATATCTACATCAGTAGACTTTTGTTTCCCTTTTCTCAGACTCTTCTCCTTTTTCTTCTATTGAGGTGGAGATCAAGGATGGTGATGGGATCTTGTATCTAGATTAGAAAGGTTGCGACTAAAATGTTTTTTGTTGTTGAAGGTTCTCTCTTGTATTTCTCTTGGATCAGGAGTGATGTTTTCTTTGAGTTGGTTTGTTCTATGGTTGTAGCCTTAGTTATGTAGCAGTTGGTTTACTTTTGTTTATTTTTCTTTTGATTTCTCATGTATGGTTGTTGGTTGGATATGATCTATCTCTAGGTAGTGCTCTATTTTAAGGGTTTCAGATCCCTTCAAAACTTATTGGTTGGACTCATTGTGGTCTTTTGTATAGGGTTTTGAGGCTCGTTCAAAACCTATTTTTAACCTTAATAAAAAAATAATCTACCATATGATTTCCAATGAATGTATTTTATGACAACCCCTTTTAGTTATTACAAATTTTCAAACATGGAAGTAAAAAAAGCATACTAAAAGAAATGTTTTTTTTAATTGATTGTTTTTAGTGTGTTGAGGATGAAGAGGAGAGAAATAAAATGACATATTGGTTCCTTGATCTAGTTAGGAAATAGAGTCTCTTTGTTCAGATAAACCATGTACAACTAGAAACAAGGTGATGTATTGATCAATACACCACAAAAGACTAGGTTTTTTAAGAATAGTTGGGCTCTACGTGCATATATTCAGGAAAACCATATATAGTTGCATAATATTAAGAGAGTCTCCTCAGTAACCTCTAATCATGAAAATAAATTTCTTTTATTATGCTAGAAGACACCTTACAAAGGCTTTGCAAGGATTTTATAATCATCTGATTAGCCAACTAAATAGTACACATCCATAAATGTAAAACATACAGGTGGTGACACTTAATGAAGGTTTATTTTGTGAGTAATCAATAAATCCATAATGGATACAAGTGTTATTAAAAAATTTGGGATGAACCTAGATCATTACAGTTCAAAATGTCTATACATAGAGCTAGAAAATATGAACCTTCTAGTTCTACTATGTGAGATTTATTTATTTTTCTATGATCCTCTCATGAAATTTTTATCCTCTCTTCTTCTAATCTCCTCTTTGAAAATTAAGCCAAGGTAGATATACCACAGGTAGGATGTATGCAAACTATCAGAGAGTCAAACAAGGATAGAGAGCCCTAGACACAACCTCTTCTAGTTCATAGGAAACATGTGGACTTTTTAGATCTAATTTTGAATACAAAGAGGTGTGCAAAATATTCTCTAACATGCACCATGCCTATGCATTGAATGAGTTGTGAGGTTGAGTAAAAGGAACAACAAAAATTTCCCAAAACTCCTACCCAAAATGGCATCCAAAAAATACACTCTTCCAGGAAAAGTAGTCTACAAATAATAAATGAAGCATGAATGCCTTATCCCCATCAAATCCATTCCAAAAATATCTTTAATATCCTTAGGAAACACACCCAAGTCAATCTTAAACATCTAAAAGATTGGTTGGGTGTTAATGGAGGTAGTTGAAACTAACTTTCAATAATTCAAACCACTGTGAAAATTCTCCCCCTAACTACTTGTGGAAAAATGAGTATCCTCTACTCACTTAATTGGTTTTGATGACCCTTAAACACCCACACCATATACTAGTGGATAAAAAATCATGAGAGGCCACTGCATAAAATCGATCCCCATGGAGTCACAAAAAAGGACATCAAAATCCATATGTAACCAAAAATATCACAAAAGGAACCATTTGGAAAATTGAGCCTAATCAAGATGTACACACATCAAGCCTTCATTTGGTTCACATGCTAAACCCCACAACACCTTTCTTAATATCTTTGTTCCCTTTGCAAATATATCATTCTCATCTATCTTATGCAAGTAATTTTCTTCCAAGTGTATTGTAGGAAAAATCCTACCATCTACCTGCTATGGAGAAACCAAATACAAGTACATCCACACCACTTTGATAAAAAAGTCCATTCAGATGAAATTTTCTATAGATGATGTCAACATGATGTCATTGGTGAACTTGATGACCCTTGGATGAGATACGTCATCATGTTAGCACTTGTACAACCATCAAAAGTTGGATCTCATCTTCCCACAATAATGAACTTAGTCAATTTTTGGAATGCCTTTGTAGGAAAACTATGTGCAAGTGGATATGTGGAAAAATGGCCAACAACTACACTTAGGGTGGTTTGGACCAAAAATTCCACAAGGGAAGATGGACCAACTTTTTCAACATTGTGAAGAAAACAAGTGAACTAGATAAAACATTAAATGTGAATTTCACGACCCCTTGAAGCCCTCAAAATCAACACTTAGCTATTTTTTCATCTTTCAAACCCTAGTGTAGAAAAAATCAACTAAACTGCACCACCACAAAAATAAATCATTTAAATTACGCCTTTGTGGGGAAGATGGACTCATCCAGATGGAATACCAAAACCCCTATGGGCATAACTTTTTCCCCTTAGCGAATTTAATAAAAATTTAGAAGGAAACCTTAGAACCTATTTTTTGTTCCCTTCCCATTGGTGCAAATAAAATCAATTGTATCATATATCTTGAATTGATTATTATTTTGGGAAAATTTGGCTAACACATAAAGTGGCACTCAAAATTTTGGAGTGCCAACACCTCCCTAGCACATACATCTTAGAGATTAGGGAGATAAGAATTTTTTAAATCATACAATCCAATGTTACCATTATGTCATTAACCTACATAATCCTACCAATAGGGTTAAGTAAATGAGGAACAAAAGTCTAAATTTGTAGAGAAATATTTTTAGTAATTAGCCATCTTGAAATAGTACAAGAAAGAACCCTATGCTTCAATATTCCTTATTTAAGATATCTTTTTTCATATTATGGCTCTTAGAAAAGACCAAATACATGTCTTTCTATATCATTATACAAAATGATATAAACATCCCAGTGTTTTTCCCCAAACATTCAAGAGCCATTCATCAAAGAATTTTCTTATGGTAAGGAATATTTTTCCATGCATGAAAAAATTACAACATTGTGTAACTTATTCTCTTCTCTTCTTACAACTTCAATCATTTCCATATTAGGATCCATGTGAAGATTTCTAGGAAAAGGAAGCAAGTAGCTATTTTTTCATTATATTAATTATTCAACTTCAATTTTGCTTCAATTTTCATCTCCCTATATATATTCGACCTCAAATATTATTGCCTCACGTGCATCCTTGATATCATGATTTTCCATTCCACCAACTCCAATTAATATCACCTTCCCTTGATCATTAATTTCCTCAAGAAGTGCATAGTCATGCAAACACCTATAGACTTTCCCACCACTAAACACTACTTGTTCAAATTGTATTTAACATATATGAAATAATCAATTTCAAAAATTTGAAATAAAAAAAACATACTAAAGCTACAAAAATAAGTACTAAAAATTTAATTCCCAAATGATCACAAAGCACTATACACATGTCAAAGAAAATAAAAGAAATAGGACAAAATGAACCAAACATGACAAAGAACACTAATCAAACAATTCAAAAGAAACAAAATAGCTCTAGAGTTGACAATGGCGGATGATTGTTCATCTTGCTCATCGACCTAGAGCCTTCTCTTCCTTTCTTATTAACTTATAGAGCATTAATGATCTCAACTAAATATATTTTAAAATTATATTGATAGTTGAAAATACAATAACTACTAAACTTCAAAATTAAATTTTAAATGTTTAATTAGATTTTACAAATTATTTTACACTTACAAAAAAAAATCAATACAATCATACAAACATCAAACATAACCCTACCCTGTGTTGGGCTGGATCGCAAGAATACCCAGATATCGTTAACAGAAAAAAATAAAATATATATATATATATATATAACCCCGCCCTATCCCTAATTCCCTGCCCGACCAAATACTAATCAATCATAAGTACTTTGCACCATTCATTCATGCTGATCAGTCACAAGTACTTTCTACCATTCATATAGAATCACTTGGGAAAGCTTAAAAAAGGTTTGTATTACCCATTCTAATAACTCTACTTATATGTCAATAATGGTAACACTTGGGAAAGCTTGAAAAGGTTTATTTTACCCATTCTAATAACTCTAGTTATATGTCAATAATGGACACACTAAAGTTACCAGTAGAAAGTCACCTTTCTCGTGTAGATGATAGTTCCTAATCAATGGATGTAATGATAAGTTTATAATTTAATATTTTTATATTCTTTATAAATGCAGTCCAGCTTTAAAGAGGCACACAGTATCTCCACAAACAATTCAACGATCAATTTAAAGCATCTACAAGCAAAAGCATGGCCAAAATCTTTGACTTGTGAAAAGAACAGACTTCACCATCAACCTATAAAAGCCCTTTTTTAAGGCTTTTTCTTTTGACAATCATGGGTTATATTGAAACAATTGGCTTCAATAAACATTTTGGAAATTTAACATGATCACGACTAAAGCACAATATGAATATATCTGTTTTACAAATTGGCCCCACCAAAGATCATGACTGCTCACTGAATCAAAATTCTAAAATGATGTTTTCTAAGTAGTAATAATAATTAACATGATGAGACATTTATGCTATAATTAAGTTCCTAAGATGGAATGGTGGACATGTGATGCATGTGAGAAAATTAAATATAATTCAGTTTAATGGTTGAAAGTTAATTTTAGTCAATAAGATAGATACTTATCATTTTATAAAAATGGGTGACGTATTAAATTATTGTTGATTGTTTGATCATTGAATTAAAAAATGTTTAAAAAGAGTATAAAAAACTCTACTCGTTGAAAATCTGAACATTTCTTTTTGATCTTTTATAAAATTATTCTTTCACTAATTAACTGAGAATCAGGACATTTATTTTTGACCTTTCATGAAATTATCTTTGCACTGTCTGGCTGAAAATCAGGATATTTCTTTTTGACCTTTCCTGAAATTATCTTTGCACTAACTGACTGAAAATCAGGATATTTCTACTCGGACCCACCACTGAAATCAATAATAACATGGACTATCATGGTGATTACAAGAAGTTCTCTTAACTACTTTTCTGATCCACATTAACAATAGTAAATGCAGTCTTGAAAAATGTTTTCTTATGAAGTTAATGACATTAGCATTTGTGTGATTCTGAGTGGATTTATGATCTGTGGATTGGAGTGGACATGACAATAGATTCGTAATTCACATTTCTTTTTCAGTTTCTTTATGTCTTTTCAATGGAATTTACAGTGCTCAATTTCATTTTCAAGAGAATACATTGAACCTAGTTTCATAGTGTGATTCATAGTCGCATTGAAGTAAGCAATCCTGTTAATTCAGATGACTTTTGTGTATTGCTGTCTCAAAATCTGCCAAATTATCAACTTTTTCAGGTCTGAGCAGGCTTGATGTTGAAGCATATTCCATCTTCTGTTTAAATAGACCAAAGCTGTTCATCGTGCAAATGAACTTCAACAAACAACTGATCCTTCTAAGGGAGGATTCGTTGAAGGGGGGATCTTTGGGAGGGGTATAGAATAGCAGTTTCAGCAATATGGGGTAATTTTAAATGAAAAAAAAAAAAGAATACAATTTTGATATAAATACTATTAATTTATTTCACCTGTTTTATTTAAAAATCTTTATAGTATTTTAAAGCAAAATCAACATTAGTAAATCTAGGATATGGAATAACATAGTCAAATTGATGTACAACAAATTGTAGAGTGATGCACTTTTTCCTTATGTTTTGGATCTATTGTGACTAGTTTATCTTTTATGTATTGATTAGTGTGTAATATCATATATTTGACTTAAAAGTTGACAAATATGTAATCTTATCGAAATCCTATTATCACCTACATCTAGAGATTGAATCTAATCTCTAGATCCCACATTCACTATCCTAGTTTAGGACCACTAGTGTAGAATTCAGCCAATTCACATTTACACATGTGAAATTGGAGCCAAAACTTTTAAATTTCAAAATTTAAATTCTAGCATTGTCTCCTCTTTCAATTAACCATTGTAAATCAAGTATAACATCCAAATTGCATGTTTGGGTTTTGTATTTTAGGAGCATAGTATATTCTTGCTTGGTTTTTGATCTTGGTTGATTATCATTGAATTGGTCCATCTAGGGATCTGATTGACAAGAACATGATCCTTGCAATTTAGTCATAATATAAATAGTACATGTTCTTTACCAAATTCAGAACACATACACATAGATGAACTAGTTAGTAGAGTTTGAACTCATTGCAGACTCATGAACCACAGGTTCAAACTTGCATATAAATTTAAAATCACATTGTCAAGGATCACTTTCATATGAACATGAAAGTGAACCAAAATAGTGCACAATTAAATTTTTAGATCAATAAAAGTTGTTTGATAGGTCCTTTTGTTCTGATATCATTGTGAATGTACTTCTAACATTTATGCATGAATCTCTTCATCAAATCTAGAGTTAAGTACCATTACATTTAGTTTGTTTATGGATATGTGCAGGATCATCATGGAAAAAAAGGCCCTTAAGTGGCAAAAAAATCAGAAAAATTAGAGTTAGGCAATTTGACGTAAAAATTTGAATAAGTTATCTATGTTATTTCAAAAATATGTAAGAATAGAATCTGTAGCAAATTAAATGTAGTTTTTAAACTACTAGGTTTTTAAATCTATTTGGTGAAAATTTGAAATTTCAATGCGAGTACTTAAATTTCAGGGAAAAAATAAAAAGTAGGTGTCTCTGACCACCCTAACCACAATAAAATGATAATATTTTTTATAAGATTTTAGACATAAGTAAAGGACTCATGTCTGGATGTGATGCATATTTTTTTGTAATTTTTTTCCAAGTAAATAATTAATTATGAATTTTTCATTACAACTTTTAAAAATATAAAAACTCATATGTCTAGCCACCTTAACTTGGTCAAAACTTCATGAAATTCAATTTTTATTTTTTTAATCCTATAGTATGCGAATCATAGAATGTGATGCATGTTTTGGATTCAAAAAATGTGGCACCATTTGAAAGCTATAGATGTTTTTCAATTAGGCTATCAATCAGGACTTTAGTCATAATTCAAATTGAAAATGAATAACAATTATTTATTAAATTCAAAGTAAAGCATAATTTATATTGGTGGAAAGCTGAGAATCTCCTTTAAAAACCCTTTTCATTTCATCAATTTTGGGTAAAAAAAAGTCGTCAGCCACATACTCTACAAATACCCATCATATTGCCACTTTCTGGCCCATCATGATCCTGCACATACCCTTATTTTTTATTAATTAGAACATTAATTTCATTATTTGATATGAATCCCATATCATAAATCTTAGGGTATAGCTAATTGTAGAGGAAGAGATTTGATACCCTCAAGAAAACAAGGTTCAAAGGGGCGAATAGTCCTCAACTACCTCAGGGATCAAAGTTCAGATGATGGGATAAGGTGATACGATATGATTCTCTATATTTTATGTAGAATTAAAAGATGAGATTTTTAGAGACTGAAAGAGCAAGTTGTAGAAGTTCTCTAGAAAAACTAGTAGGCTCTTGACCAAGGATGATAGTATGGTGTGCATATGTCCCCATGATGTGTTGTAGTCTTGTACGGACAAAAATTGAGTTTACCAAAAAAAATGACTTAGAATCTACTAATAGTTTCGACAACTAAATACTCAAAATGCAATTAAGAAATAGACAAATAAGGACAACATAAAATAAACCAAATTGGAAGGAAATAATAAAAAAATAAGAATAAAGGAGACACTCACAAGAGGTCCAAGAATGAAGCCTCCATCAAATCTCCCACTTCAATACCTGCACACATGAAAATGAGAAAATGGTTGGGGTTGTTTTAGGGGCTTGCCTAATTCAAACCCTCGTGCAGGTGATGTAAGAGCATCTACCAAAAAAATCAATCATCTAGGGTACTCAAGACCCAAACTCAACTGAGAAGATCAAATTGAATAATCACCCAAAATCCACTATTCATTTCACCAAATTTTCTTATCTATCCATCAAAATTCTCTAGCCATTCACAAGGCTTTCAGTCATCAATTTCACCAAAAGAGCAATCCACATCATTATCAGACTCAAATTCATCTTTACCATCATAAAAATGATTGTACTACACAAAACGTGATTAGAAAAACATAACCATTCATCTCTTTCACTATTCATTCTTTCACCCTTCAATACAACTCTCTTATCAAGGAAAATAATCAACTAAACATACATTCTTTCTTACAAACTTTTATCAAGCTTTGGAGAACCTCATAATCATCATGTTTTGACTAAAAAAAACCAATACATTCTTGCAAAGAATATTGAACCATTGAAGACCTTCATATTTTTGTAGTTAAGACACCATTCACTACATAGGGTTCATGTTGCTCAAACACATTAATTCAACAAGAACTGCATCTAGACCTCTTCCAATCCTTAGATACTCCTTTACTACCATTATTTAATCAGTTACAATACAAAAATAATCATTAGATCTCTACATCCACAGTATTACACAACTCGCCAACTCAACAAACCATCCATCTTACCCAACAGCCGATCCTGGAAGATGCCTCACTCACTTTACTTTGCACCTTCTACCCAGCTTAATCTCCATTGGAGGATGGATATCACAGACCTTAGCTTGTCTTCCAACACACAACTTCTCAGAAACCTTTCTCTTTGTAGCTAGATGGATCAAGCACCTGCAACCAAACTCAACAACTTAACCAACCATCAGAATCCACTAGCTCTGATACCAATTGATGAAAGAGCATCTACCAAAAAAATCAATCATCTAGGGTACTCAAGACCCAAACTCAACTGAGAAGATCAAATTGAACAATCACCCAAAATTCACTATTCATTTCACCAAATTTTCTTATCTATCCATCAAAATTCTCTAGCCATTCACAAGGCTTTCAGTCATCAATTTCACCAAATGAGCAATCCACATCATTATCAGACTCAAATTCATCTTTACCATCATAAAAATGACTGTACTACACAAAACATGATTAGAAAAACATAACCATTCATCTCTTTCACTATTCATTCTTTCACCCTTCAATACAACTCTCTTATCAAGGAAAATAATCAACTAAACATACATTCTTTCTTACAAACTTTTATCAAGCTTTGGAGAACCTCATAATCATCATGTTTTGACTAAAAAAAACCAATACATTCTTGCAAAGAATATTGAACCATTGAAGACCTTCATATTTTTGTAGTTAAGACACCATTCACTACATAGGGTTCATGTTGCTCAAACACATTAATTCAACAAGAACTGCATCTAAACCTCTTCCAATCCTTAGATACTCCTTTACTACCATTATTTAATCAGTTACAATACAAAAATAATCATTAGATCTCTACAACCATAGTATTACACAACTCGCCAACTCAGCAAACCATCCATCTTACCCAACAACCGATCCTGGAAGATGCCTCACTCACTTTACTTTGCACCTTCTACCCAGCTTAATCTCCATTGGAGGATGGATATCACAGACCTTAGCTTGTCTTCCAACACACAACTTCTCAAAAACCTTTCTCTTTGTAGCTAGATGGATCAAGCACCTGCAACCAAACTCAACAACTTAACCAACCATCAGAATCCACTAGCTTTGATACCAATTGATGAAAGAGCATCTACCAAAAAAATCAATCATCTAGGGTACTCAAGACCCAAACTCAGCTAAGAAGATCAAATTGAACAATCACCCAAAATTCACTATTCATTTCACCAAATTTTCTTATCTATCCATCAAAATTCTCTAGCCATTCACAAGGCTTTCAGTCATCAATTTCATCAAATGATCAATCCACATCATTATCAGACTCAAATTCATCTTTACCATCATAAAAATGACTGTACTACACAAAACATGATTAGAAAAACATAACCATTCATCTCTTTCACTATTCATTCTTTCACCCTTCAATACAACTCTCTTATCAAGGAAAATAATCAACTAAACATACATTCTTTCTTACAAACTTTTATCAAGCTTTGGAGAACCTCGTAATCATCATGTTTTGACTACAAAAAACCAATACATTCTTGCAAAGAATATTGAACCATTGAAGACCTTCATATTTTTGTAGTTAAGACACCATTCACTACATAGGGTTCATGTTGCTCAAACACATTAATTCAACAAGAACTGCATCTAGACCTCTTCCAATCCTTAGATACTCCTTTACTACCATTATTTAATCAGTTACAATACATAAATAATCATTAGATCTCTACATTCACAGTATTACACCTTTTTGCAATCACAGACCCAAAACCCTCGTAGCACTATATTATGACAAAAGCAGGTGTATCAAGCAACCCTTATTGATCCTCCATTGACCCTATACCCTTTCAAAAGCCCATTTCAATCTTCTTTAACATAACAAAACACAAAGTATTGTTGTTTTAGAAAATATACAGATCAATTGATTGTTCTACAAAATCAAGGCTCAAATTAGGTCTGATATGTGAAGCAAATACCCTTAGTCTAACTCCAAATTCCCCAAGAACCATAAACAGTCTTTATTCATGACATGTAACCACCAAAACAACTATTTCTCCCAAGAAATCTATCCATTATTAAACACCGAATATTAAAACCCTCTTCCTAGCACAATTTGAACCATGTATACAAGGGTTTATTGAAATTACCCTTTACCAACCTCATACCTTTGTGCCAAAGATCCAAACATCTTCTATTTTATCTTCCCAAATTGTTGAAATCATCTCTCAACTATTTTGTAAGCATCTACAATGAGTTCCTTTATGGAGCCATCAACCCTTCATGGAAGACTCTATATTTTTTGAGAAACCTGCAACCAAACATTGAATTTCTTGTTTCCCCTACACATTTCAATACATACCAAACTTAAAACATCTAAGGCTAACCTACCCCACCAATCTACACAACCTAATTTAGTGGGGTAGACATTATCTACTTTCTAGACTCTCAAACCTTGTTATGAGGGTTTACAGACCAGTATACAAAAAATTGACTCAAACAACTGGTTTACGCATCCAGACTCCTCCAAAATGGTTTTGAACAAAAACTACTTCCCTATACTACCAAAGAAAATAAAGAACTAAGCCTGGTATTACTATACAAGCCTAATAAATGAATAAACAACAAAATGAGAACACATAATTTTAAGAACAGGGTACTCTTATTATTAGATACTCTTCAAGAATACAATGTATGATGACTTGATTGCTTTCCCCAAGCCTTAAATAGACATTTTCACTATGTAGATCGATTGTCCCTTCATCTTCAACTGATTAACTACCTGTTACAATGAGATGACTTTTCACATTCTTGTCATTTTGTGCACTTTTACATTTTAACATCTTTTGCATTTTTGACATTTTTTGCAAACTTTCATTTTTTGATCTCCTAGACACCTATAAAGACTAAATTACAATTTAATGGTCCCTCACATGTCCATTTACAATGCTTCACATTTGAAAATTCATTTTTTCTACAAAATGCTCCTTGGAGATACAAAACACAATTAGGTGCTCCTGCACTAGTAGGTGTTCCCACCTCCATGGATAGTCAGATAGAAAGAGATAAAGAAAATAATAGACAAGATAAAGAAGTAAATAGATGTGCTAGAATATTATTCTATCAAAGTAAATAGATAATGCAATAAAAATAAAATTAGTTATCTTCCCTTTAGCAATATATTGATGTCGAAAGGAAGATATATAGCTTAGCAGAACAATGTTGAACATTTTGAGAGTAAGATCATGTGATAACATTGGTAGAATGAAGTTGTTGTGATGTAGAAGAGAATGGAGAGCTTGAAAGAATGGGAGAATGAATGAGAGATAGATAAAAAAAAATGAACCCTTTTGATAAAATGAGAGGTTTGAAAGAGGTACAGGCATGCAAAGGGGTGTTCCTGGCATGCCTATAGGCTACAGAGGTGTTACACTTTGTAGGTAGGCATGAAGTGTAACGTCTAAATGGATACTACAATCAGGAATATTTTTGAGACATTCACATGGTGTGCAAATGTCTATGTAGCACGTGATCATCCACAACAAAAAGACACTTTAACGGTCAGGAACAAACATGTTAAGGAAAAAATTAAGGGAATATTGCATTATCAAATTAATTTATCTAAAGGGGAGGTTTGTGGAATTTGTGAAATTGTATAGGATCCAATTTTTTACATTACATTTTTCCCCCACTTTAGTGAGCATATGTATTCTAGCATATGTGAGCTAAAGTAGAAAGAAAAGGGTTGAAGAGAATACCCAGGATGAAGAGGACACAAGTCTTTGATCTAGTATATACAATTGAAGAGTTGAGCTAGGATGCAAAGAGAATACAGGTCTTCTATCTTGTAAAGTTGACTACAATCTCACCACAAACATGTAAGGTGAAATAGTAAAAAATAGACATGATAAAATTTGATTAGATATAAGGACATCATTGATAAGTATGGCTAGAAAATTGTGTTATGATATGGACCATAAAACAAGCGGATGGGCTTGTGGCTACTACAAATTGCATTACAAAACAATCATAGAAAAGACAACTCCAATCAAGTTTCCCCCAAGCTAGATGATGAGATCATGAGACATCAAGAGTTTAAGACGTATTTTTTGAAAAATAAGAATAATTAGATATGATACCCCCCCTTAGAATGATGTGGGATATGCAGAGGATCACAAGTCATTCTAATGAGACTAGAGATAGAGAGATGTTGTTTCATGAGATACATAGTGAGATGTATTCATGGAATGTTATTGCATGAGGTATACCACATAGAATCCAAAACATCAAGAAAAATAAGAGGTAAAATATATTAAAAGCACAGGGGATCCAAGTATTCAGGGTCAGAGTTGATAATTAATGCATGTATATATAGTGTATCTATTATATGAATTATCATCACCCCCAAATAGATTGAAATGGGAAGAATAGCACACAAAGAAAAATAAAATGTTGGGTCAACATAGAAGAGGCCTAAATACCCCAATGCTTTTCATCATTCTCAACATGAAAAGCAAATGTTATGACAAATAAAAGAATGATGAAACAAAGAGGGGAAGTTTTACGACATATTTTCTCTCATGTATCCAAGTACCTACAAGGGTATGAAGGTTCCTCCAGAGGAGAGGACAAACATAAAAAAAAAAAAAGCATGGGGGTGAGTGCAGGATCATGGGGGTCTAAAAAGTGGTGATATGACAAAAAAGTGGCTGACAAATTTTTTTTATCCGAATTTGATGAAATGAAAAGGGTTTATTGATAAAATTGTCAGCTTTCCAAAATATAAGATATACCTTATTTTGAATTAAATAGATAATTATTATTGATTTTCTACATACATTTTGACTAAAGTCTTGATTGATATGTTGATTAAAAATTATCTATAATTCTTAAACAATTTCACATTTTTTGAATCTAAAAAATACAACACATTCTATGCTTCCCATACAATAGGATTAAAAAAAAATGAATTTCATAAATTTTTTACCAAGTTATGGTGGTCAGACAAACAAGTTTTAATATTTTTAAAAAAAATTAATAAAAAAATCATAACTAATTATTTACTAGAGAAAAAATTACAAAAAAATGTGGCACATCCGGGCATGTGTCTACTTATATTGAAAGTTTCAAATTTTTTTTTTTGCTTGTACTTAGGTTGGTCAAACATACACCTAATTTTTATTTTTTCTTGAAAATTTAGTTCTACTGCATTGAAATTTCAAATTTTCACCAAATATATTTACTTTTTTCCAAAAAATGAATAGTATCTTAGAAACTACATTCAATTTTCTACAAATTATATTCTTACATATTTTTCAAATTATGTTAATAACTTATTCAAATTTTTATTTCAAGTTTTCTAACTCTGTTTTTTTTAATTTTATTTCCACTTAAGGGCCTATTTTGGACCCCCATGATCCTACATTGACCCATGGGTGAACACAAACAAACACAAAAATCTAATCTAAAGATAAGAAGAGGTGGTGCTCTATAATAACACCTCCAACAAGTCATCTTGCTCCCAATCTAGATCATTATAAGGGGAGGGAAGACGAGCCTGTAGAAAGGGAATAACAAGAGTAGTGTTGGGAAACTCACCTACAACAAGAGCTAAGGAGGAGGCCTCCTGAATTTCCTCATCTATAAGCTCCTATGAGGCTAACATCATTGACTTAGAAAAGATGGAAGAGAGAGTCGGGATGTCCTCCATCGAGTCAACCATACACTTATCCAAAGTGAAGTGTTGTGACTGTGCAAAAGGATGTAGATAAATTGGGGATTCATTGCCAACCTCTAGAAGAGGGGCAGTGACAAACTCTGATAAAACAGGAGACACTTCCATCATGAGAATGGAATAGACTAGAAGAGAATGAGACAAATAAGAAGAATATTTCTTACGATTTTCCTTCAAAGTGAGGACACACTCTAACTTGCACTTAAGAGGAGGATGCGAGATCCTCTCATCAAAAGTGGAAGAGAGAGAAGAAACAAGGGGGGCCACAATAGAAATGACCTTTATGTGAGGCATATCGATGGGCTTAGGAAAAGGAGGAATATCAGGTAGGGAAGTGATTAAGGGAAGCTCCAAAGGAGTAGTGAACGCCTGCACTCACTTAGGCTGAGGTTCATTAGGATCCATCAAGGAAGCCAAAAGTAGAATTGAGGCAATGTGAATGAAAGAAAGAATGGAAGAAAAAGCAAGAATAGGAATAGAGATAGAAGCAAAAGGCTCACCCTCGATCTTCTACAAGGAATCATGTTCCTAGGCTAAATTTTTTTAGTAATGCTTACACTCACTCACAAGTCAATTATGATGGTTATGAATATACTAGGAATAGAGGCTTGAGAAGACTCTAGGATTTCATGTTACACCAGAGGAGTAATCTTCACAATTGTGATCGGTAAAAGAGTAGGCTCCTGAGGAGGGACATGAGGTGTTATATAAATAGAGTGGGATATCAACCATATAATCCTTTACTTTCTCTACTTTTGAAGCAGGAAGAGGAACAAGAGGAGGCCTTGGGGGTTGAGATGTTGGAGCAATAGAGGAAGGACCAACTCTAATTGCCTATTTCCCCTTACCATATAGGTTGGGACAAGAAATTATGGGCAAGGTTGGGAGATGGAAGACTTGAGGATTAGAATTCATCAACTTGGGTGCCTTTCCTTTTCATTTGCTAGGCATAGTAGAAGGAACCGAGGACACCACTAGACATTAAGAAATTAGAGCCAAAAAAGGTTTGTACTTGGAAGCATGTTTGTTTGTAACCTTTGAGAAGGAAGGTGCAAAGGATAAGGCATGTTGTTGCACACATATAGATTCCTTCATGTAGATCATACAAGATGAAGGGGGAAAGGTAGCATTAGGGGTTGTGACTCTTTTCTTGTACCTATAGCCTTGTAGAATAATTTTCCATGGGGCTATAAAGGTCCAACAAAATCAGGCCAGAAATGGTCTAATAAAAAGCCCCCACATGACATGAGGGGTTTGTATCATGTGTCGTGGATGGTATGGAATATACCATAATGAGGTAATTTTAAACATTTTTGGACTACTGATGTGACCACATTCATGGAGACTAGCCATGGAATGCCTAGTCTTCTCTAAATAGGTTGGATTCAAGAATCACAACAAAAGAAACATCCAGGGATTTGGGTCCCACCAAGATTGAAAAAGAAATAGAACCAATGGGAGGCATGAAGAATCCATCATGAGTACATATCATGGTCTTTGAATCCTCATATTTATCCTTATGTAGGTTGTTAATAAAAAGGGTCTCCTCTGTAATAACATTGACCCGACTGACGGGGTCAACTATAACACCTGTTATGATGTTATTGTCGACTTGATCTAGGATGTAGAGAGGAGAAGGCTCCTTGATGAGAGGGACATTGTGTGGAGTAAAAAATATATTGAGAATATTATCCACATGATTAGTAGGAGGAATAGGAGTGAATAAGACTATGTTCACATACTCATAGTGGCTAGGTTCAAAAGAAGTGGAAGCAGATGTGATAAGGTTGGCATAATGAGAAGGAAAGGGATTTTTGTAGATCTGCAACTTGTTGTTAGCCTTGGCTACAAATTTGTTTGATTTTTGTTTTCTATCATTGAGTTGGATGTCATCGCTATCTATGTGGTCTTTACTACATATTGAAGATACACACAATGTTCAATTTCATGGCTAGGAACTCAATGATATTGGAAAAAAATTGTGTATCATACTAACTAGGATAAGGTTTGTCATTGAGTAGCAGTCTAATTTTTGGGAGATTGATCAAACCATCTTTTAATAAATTTTGAAGAACATTGGTATATGACTCAACTATTTTTTATGAAAACTCTATTATGCCATGTGGTGATCTTTTTAGTAGGGATAGTAACTATGTTTTCTATTGCCTTATTCATTTTAGACTCCCCAGAGATAGACACGACTAATCAATTATTAGGATGGGAGGACAAGGATGAACCCTCCTACTATGTCATGGTCTACTGGTAGTATCTAAGTGTTGTACATAATGGGAAAAGGAAGGATATAACATCACTTTAACCTTTTATCTCAATGTCGGTTGTAGATTCCCCATGAACATGTGTTAGAAATCAAAATTATGTAGGGCATAAGAAATTTGGGAAAACAAAGAATGGTAGCAAGCAATAAAGTTAGTCACCTTCTCGTGAGCCCCCTACTTATAGTGGACGAGATATGCAAAGGTGACCTTTGGCCCAATGTTAGCTTGGAACTACTACAAGAATTGATTAACCAATTGCTCAAAGGTGAATATTAAATTGTCAAGAAGAGAGATAAACCACTCCAATGTGGCATCCTTAAGAGACCGTGGGAATATTTTGGCTAACAATGCATCCTAATAAAGAAAGACACTACACATGGTAGTGAATGATGGTACATGAGTATGTAGATCACCCCTCCCATTGTACTTATCAAATTTAGGAATCTCCACCCCTTGAGGGATGTGGAAATTTAAGATGCTTAGGGCTAAGGGACTGTCAAGGTAATAGGGTTACAATGTGGAATGAGAAGTAACACTAGTTAGGTTGACTAATTGAGAATGGATTTGACTCATATTTGGCAATAGGGTGTTTAAGATGGGATTGGATGGAAGTGGAGGTTTAGGATGTGGATTCAGCGATCTCATAACCCAAAGGGATGTGATTCACACTAACTCCAAGATTAAAAAGAGGCATAGTGTTTTTGTTATTAAAAAAAGTGAAATAAGGTATAGAAGGATTGGTATCCACCATATGTATGGACACCTCTAAAATCAGAAGATACAACCGTGTATATGTAATTTCTGATTGGGTACCTTGAGGGTGGCCCAAGAATGACATGTATGAAGGTACATGAGTCTCTACCAAATTAGCTATCCCATGAAGCAATTCAAGACCCTTGCATTCTGAGATGGGTAGACTCCTCAAACCACAAACAATAGGGGTAGCTTGAGTGCATAAATTATCTGTTTAAAAATTATTCAAACTATTTGCTTTTACTCCAACATTTGAACCTACTCAAAGGGAACCCTGAGAGAAGCTTCATGGTCTATAGGATAAGAAGACCCAAAAGGAGTACTTTGTTGATAACTTATTTGAACGTTTGTGGATGGATGAACAAAGACACAAGGAGGCATATAACCAAGTGACAAACCATGGTGAATTGGTCAAATTCAGGACTCTAATAAGCTGGACTGAATTGTCTTCTTGAACCCATGTCTAAGTTTCAAATGCTTCTTCTTACTATACCTAGAAGTTGTAGACTAGGTTGTGAAACTCATAAAAGTGTCACAACACTCGGTCTAAGAAACATCTAAACAAGAGAGAAAAATTATCAACAAAGGACTAAGGTAAGGGTAGTTTCATGTTGGGTTCACCAAAATGGAGAGGAAGAGATTTGACACCCTCAAGATAATGATGTACAAAGGGATGAATAGTCCTCAACTACCTTAGGGATCAAAGCTTAGGTGATAGGATAAGGTGATAAGAGATGATTTTATATTTTATGCATAATTAAAGGATGAGAGTTTTAGAGACCAAAAGAGCAAGATGTAGAGGTTCTCTAGACGGATTGGCAGGCTCTTGGCTAAGGATAACAATGTGGCATGTAGACATCCCTATGATGCACTATCTAGTCTTGTAGGGACAAAAACTAAGTTTACCATAGAAAACAACTTAGAACCTACTAACAAGTTTAGAAATTGAATACTCAAAATGAACTTAATAAACAAAGAAATAAGGACATCATAAACTAAACTAAATGGAAAGGAAACAATTAAATTATGAAGAAGAAAGGAGACACTCAAAATAGGTCCAAGAATGAAGCTTCCAACAAATCTCCCACTTCAATATCTGCACACATGGAAATGAGAAAAAATTTGGGGTTGTTTTAGGGGCTTGCCTTAGTCAAACCCCTGTGTAGTTTTTCCCACCTCCATAGACAACTAGATATATAGAGATAGAGAAAATAATAGACAAGATAAAAAAGTAAATAGATGTGCTAGAATTCTATGCTATCAAAGTAAATAAAAAATATAATATAAAGAAATGTAGTTACTCTCCCTTTAGCAAGAAAGTGATGTCAAAAAGAAGAGCTAAAGCTTAGTAGAATGATTTTTAGCATCTTGAGAGAAAGAACATCTGATAACAATGGTAGAATGAATTTGTTGTGATGTAGAAGAGAATGGAAAATTTGAAAGAATGAGAGAATGAATGATAGATAGATCGAATGAATGAACCCTTTTGATAAAAATGAGAGGTTTGAAAGAGGTACAAGCATGCAAAGGGGCATTCTTGGTGCACCTGCAGGTTGCAAAGGTATTACATTTTGTGGGTAGGTGGGGAAGTGTAACGTCTAAATGACTACTGTAGCTAGGAATATTTTTAGGATGTTCACACAATGCATAGACGTCTATGTGGTGCATGGTCGTCTATGACAAAAAATTACTTTAAAGGCTAGGAACGAATACGTTAAGGAAAAAATTAATGCCTCTTATTATCCAAAACTTGAAACTATGGATGTAATGCCTTAGAACACCTCTTATTATCAAGTCCAAACCGCATGAGAATAGCTACAACATAGAAGAAATTTAGAGCAAAACACTGAACACCATTCAGTCACACTGAAATTACTTTTGTTCAAATTTTCTCAAAAGCACTTGGAAACCAATCACAAAAAATACCATCTCAATATCTACAACACCTTCTCAACATCTCAACCACACAAGAGGTTGATATCTACAAGCACTTACTCATCATTGCTACATTAGAGGTTGACACTAGTGACAATACTAATGACAACATAATGCAACCAACACACTTGAACATACTTTCTTCCTCAAGGGTTGACATCAATACAACAATGCTCTATTGACATCAATGACAACATAAGTTTCCAAAAATCTCCCCCTTTTTCATTGATGGAAACACTTGATATGAAAAACCATCAATAACAACAACACATACTACTCACAAGTACACACTACTCCCGCTTACACAAGCATTTACTTTCAGCTAAATTTCTCCCCCTGTGGTCTTCTGACCATATCCATTTTTGCACTATTTTTTCATCCAATTCAACTTTTTCTCCCCCTTTAACATCAATGGAAAAGGACAACACATAGTTCCTTTTATTTTAATCTCCCTTTGTCATTACTTATCTATACTTGTTCTCCCCTAAAGGCAACAGGTCTATAAGAGGCAACAATTGCACCAACTAGCAATCACTGCTACCCACTCCCCCAAAGAGGTAGCCTTCAGCATCAATCCAAGACCAAGAGATATATCTTGAAATGATTCCCAGATAGATGCACACACTTATGCATCTAGTTGAAAGGAGGGACAATGACCCCTAACTTCTCTTGGAGATACTCAAAACTATCTTTTGGAAGAGTCTTTGTGAAAATATTAGCAACCTAATTCTTAGTAGGCACATACTCCAACTTCACCTCATTATCTAAAAATTTCTTTCTCAAGAATTGATACCAGATTGAGATATTTTTTTTTCTTGAATGCATTACCAAATTCTTTGAAATATTGATCACACTTGTATTGTCACACAATATAGGAATAGGTTCATCATATGAAACTCTCATATCTTTCAATGTTTACTTCATCCATAACACATGTGTGCAACATGATGTTGTTGTAATATATTATGCTTCTATAGTAGATAATGACACTAAATATTTCTTCTTACTTAGCCATGAACCAACCTACTTCTAAGAAAGAAAGAACCATCACTTTTACTTTTCTTGTCATCTGCACATCTAGCCCAATATGCATCTATATATGCTTTCAAAGAGAATTCAGTATCCTTAGGATACCAAAAACCATAATCCAGAGTTCCCTTCAAATATCTAAATTTCCTCTTCATTGTTGCAAAATGAGATTCTTTGGGATCTTCTTGAAATCTAGCCACAAAACAAACTAAATGCATGATATCTATTCTAGTAGCAGTAAGATATAATAGTCCACCAATCATTGATCTATATTTTCTCTAATCTATCTTAGGAGATTCATCATTATTTCTCAACTTACAACTAGTAACCATGGGAGTACATATCAGTTTAGAGTACTTCATTCCAAACTTATTCAACAATTCCTTAATATACTTAGACTATGATATGAATATGCATTTCTTTGATTGACTGATCTGCAAACCAAGGAAGAAATTCATCTCCCCACACATTGACATCTCAAATTCTTTCTACATTTCCTCTGCAAACTTCTTACACATATCTTTATTTCCTCTGAAGATTATGTCATCAACATATACCACTAAAATCAAGATTTTCTCTCCTTCAACTTTGAAATAAAGATTGCTATCTATAGTACCTTTTATGAATCCTTACTACAACAAATACTTATCTAACCTTGCATACCAAGCTCTAGGAGCTTGCTTCAATCCATATGTAATGCTTTTTCAACTTGCAAACCATATTTGCATCTTCTGATAACTAAAAACCTTCTAGTTGTTCAATGTATACCTCTTCTTCCAATTCACCATTCAAGAATGCAAACTTCACATCCATCTAATATACTTTGAAATATTTATGTGCTACAAAAGATACAAACATCCTAATAGCTTCCCTTCTTGCAATCAAAGCAAAATTTTCTTCATAGTCTATACCTTCAACCTGTGAGTAACCCTTACACACAAGTATAGCCTTGTTCTTGACAATTTTTTCATCTTTATTCAGCTTGTTCCAGAATACCCACTTAGTGCCAATCACATTCTTATTTTCTAGTCTTGGGACCAATTCCCAAGTTAGATTATTCTCTATTTGTTCTAACTCTTCCCTCATTTCTTTGACCCAATTTTCATCTTTGCATTCCTCAGTCACTATTTTTGGTTCTACCTCATAATGTAAAAAAAAATTACTTTTTCCTTTGTTACAATAGCTTTTCTTCTTATTATCACACATTTTCTCTTATCTCCAATGATCTAACCTTCTGAATGATTTTTCTGCATATATTTAGGAGTCTTAGGATTCTTTTTTGGAGCTTCTTCCTCTTCAAATTTCAACCCTTTTCCTTTTTTTCAACCTTTTCTTCTTCATTATAAGGGGATTCATCAGATTCATATCCTTCTATTAGTACTGAACTTTCATGTGGTTCTTCATCCACCTTGACACTTGTACTCTCAACAATCTTCTTCAATATCTTGTTGTAACACTAGTAGGCCTTGCTTCTTGTAGAGTATCCAAGGAAGATTCCTTCATTAGATCTTGCATCAAAATTTTCCAAGTTTTCTTCATCTCTTTTGATATAACATTTTCTTCCAAAATCTCTAAAATACTTCATAGTAGTAGGGGGTTACCATACCATAACTCATAGGGAGTCTTTGAAATATTTTCTTTCTTGACCTCTATTAAGAATGCAGACTGTAGTATGAATTTCTTCTCTCTAATAGACATCCAAAAGATTATCTTCCTTCATCATTGTCCTATCCACTTCTTGAATTGTTTTGTTTTTCCTTTCCACAACTCTATTCTGTTGAGGAGTTCTAGGGGTTGACAAATGCCTCTTTATTCCATGATCTTCACAAAAATTGTTAAACTCATTTGAAGTAAATTTACCACCTCTATCATACCTCAAAAAAATTATTTTTAGATTCATTTCATTCTCAACCATAGCCTTAAATGCTTTAAACTCATCCAGAGCTTTTAATTTTTTCTTTGATAAATATAACCCAAGCCATTCTAGAATAATCATCAATTAATAACATGAAATACCTGTCACCACATGAGCTTCTAATTTTGGTAGGTCCACATAGATCTATGTGCACTAACTCCAAGGGACATGTGGTAGAATATTCTTTTGTTGTGAATCTTGCCTTTGTTTGCTTTCCAACTTGACATTTTTTGCAGATTGCATTGATAAGATTTGTAAGCTTTGGAAAATAACTCACAACATCAGTAGAACATATCCTTTCTATACTATCAAAATTTATGTGACCCATTCGTCTATCCCATAGCAACCTTTCATTAGTTTGAGATATAAAGAACTTTGTACCATTACCTTTGAGTTGATAGATATTTCCTCCTATCCTTGTTCTAGTAACAACTAGAATATTAGACCTTCCTTTTCTGATTTCATAACCACCATACTAAAATACAAGATTATATCCTTTGCTACACATTTCTCCTACACTTAGAAGATTATGTCGGAGACCCTTGACATAAAGAACATCATCTGTATTATGTTTTCCATCAAAACTAATTAAACCTTTTCCACATATCTTAGCAAATGTATCATCACCAAACTAAACAAGACCACCATCATACTTTTCAAGCTTTAAAAACTTACTCTTATCACCTATCATATGATTTGAGCATCCATTACTAATGATTAAGTAATTCTTCTCCTCTCTAGCATGAAAAGCAATCAAATCAACATATTTCCTTCAATGTTATGACTTGTTTTTGAAGCACTTTCCTTCACACATCTTTCAATAGTAGTAGAATTAGTTCGAACATTTAAAGTGATAAACAAGCATTCATCAATGTCTTCATTCTAATAATCTAATTCTTCATCATCAGATACACTAATTCCCTTTTCAACATAGTAATTCTTCTTGATAGATTCAACCTTATGATCCTTCTGTTTGTCATTAGTAACTTTGATTGGAAATTTAGATGCTTAATGGCCTATCTTTCCATGATTGAAACATTTGAAAGGTAGATTACCTCTATATTTTCTAATACCCTTTTTCAATATCCTCACAAAGTTTTTTTCCACCTCATCAAGACCATCAGGATCTAATCCATCATCATTTTCCACTTTGTAGACTTTAAAAGTAGTTTCTTTGTTTGTAGTATCTTGACCAAACTCTCTCATTTCAAAAGAAGTTAAAGCACCAAATATTTTATTTCTAGAATAATGATCCAAATTTTGATCTTCCTCAATAGAAGAAACTTTATGACTATACACTTTAGGTAGAGTTCTTAATACCTTTTTCACAACTTCACTTTCATCCAAATTTCTACCAAGACCATTGATGACATTGACAATTTCATAAACTCTGAACATGTAGGAAAAAATATCTTCATCTCCATACATCCTTAGGGTAACTTCGAATTTGGATTTGTAGATCTACATCTTTGCTTGTTTGATCATGTCATCTCCTACATATATTCCTTCCATATTTTTCTAGGAGTCTTTAGCAAACTTGTAGCTTATAACCTTCATAAGTTTTGAATTAGCAAGACCACTCAAGATTGCATTCCTTGATTTTTCATTATCATCATATGCCTTGATCTCATCATCAATTGAAGGTCCATTTGAAAGCATAATGTAACCTCTTTCAATAGAATACCAAACACCAAATCCAAGGGAGACTAAGAAGGACACCATCCTAGCTTTCCAGTAGGTATAATTTGTTCCATCAAATAAAGGAGCTTTGACACCTTTCCTATGCACCATCTGGATCTACCTCAAGCACTTAAGCTTCTTCTTGGTAACCATAGCTTTGATACCAATTGTTAGATGCACAAGACAATTGAGAGGGGGATGAATCAGTTGTATACTTTTAAAATGTTCATAAAAAACCCTCATTAACATTCAAATATACATTAGTTCTTAAACCCTTATCCACCATTAAACCCATAACATGCATTAATAGAATGTAAACATGTAAACTAGTAATGTAAACACATTAAATACATAATAAAACTAGATCTACATGGAAAACCCAAGAAGGGAAAAAACATGTTGAGGATTACCTCACTAATACATGAATTGCAACACCAAATACAATAAGGCTCAACTTAACAAGGGCTCACTATCAAGAATGATAAAGAAAGGCTCACTGTCGGTGGCTCACTACCAAAGGACTCACTATCCAGAAGAAAGAAGAAGGTAGAAGGGTGGCTCATTTCCAATTTTAACTACTAACAATGCATCTCTCATACGTTGAAGGTACAGTTCCATTGAAGCACAAACAACTCATCAAATAGACTAAAATGTAGACACCTTCTACTCATTGTATTAGGAAATCAAAGGTATTAGGGCTTACACTCAGATCAACACATTTTATCACATTTGCATATTCCGTATCACACACTTGACTCTACATCCACACAATAATTCACCTTGCATTCATACCCTCCATGACCTAAAAAAATCTCAATTAGGTTGAACTTAATGAAATGTATACACCTCAACCATGTAACACCAAATAGGTTGGAACCGAACACTTCCACAATATAAAGAAGTGAATCCAAACCATGCCACTACTTAATTGGAACCCGAATATACTCAAAAAAACTTCACAACACTTCCTTAATAAAAAATTATCCTCCATAATTAGTGCTAGCATGCTAGGTCGGCCAAACTTGCACTAACACTAACAAGTGACTCCAAACACATTTTTGAATGTCTAGAAACATCTTGTGGACCACATAGAAACACTCCATGTTATTCACACAAAATCTCTAAATACTCACACCATTAGAATATTCTATACTGTTGAATACACCGAATACTGAGAGGGGGGTGAATCAGTATTCTACTAACACAATTAATTGCTAACCATCCAATTATTAAGACATATCTAGCTTCAACCATAAACCAAAGCATGAAAGGAATCATAACATCTCATAACTCATTGAAACTATGATTTTTACATGGAAAACTCAAAATGGGAGAAACCATGGTGAGGATTAACTCACAATATATTATAACTAGTTACAAGATATTACAGGGCTCACTATCAGGACACACTATCCTTGAAAGGCTCACAACCTAAATACAAAATGGCTTATTGCCTAGATACAAAAAGTATGGCTCACTACTAAGAGATGAACTAAAAAATTACACCTTCAAAGTGTTGAGATCAGTGCTAATTAAGCTCTAGAAAACCAAAAATATTGCTTCGGTTGCAGGTATACAAAAAAAAAAAACTTCACACTATAACACTTGTTGCATAGCTCGCATCACTGTTCACACACCCACACACACATATACACATACATAGTTTATTCGCTTCCCTACTTACATATATACGACTATATATTTATACATTAATTAGGTTGGCCTAATTGGATGTGAACATACAAAATTCAAAGTGATTTGTTGACCCAATTCAAAAATCCTTTTGGCACACAAAAGAAAACACATCAAACATAAATTAGGTCAGCCCAGACCTAATAAGGAACACTTTTAACATTCATAGGATAAGTAGTTATTAACCCTATCAACCAAAAGAATGCTAAAATTTTTTCATTTAGATATCTCTATTGGATCAACCAATGTTGCCGAAAGCTCGTTCACAGCTGTAACTGATACTCCTGAGCAACATATCAAAAAACTCATAGAATTATCTTTTATTGTGAGAATTTTCAGATCAAAATATTGGATCAGTGTAGATACACAGTTTACTTAGCTAGTTACCAAAAAAATTTGGCATCAATTACAACAAACCCGAAGGTCACCTTCTTCATTCTTCCAACATATACAACCATTGCAACCACCAGAAGCTCAAGAACACCTTCATTCTATGCAACCAGACATACTGGCACATACACCCAACACATCAAACAACCTTGTGGAACAACTCAACACCTGAACCTTCAAGGGAAAGTAGATACAAATATTATAAGCACGTTCCCATATCCGCAACACCAAAACCTCCACTATGGAGAAATGCAGAGAAATCTCATTTCTCCCAAACAACATTGATTCACAATTCACACACTGGTGAATACAACTTCTTCTGCCACATGATCCAAAACATGAAAATCTAGATATAACATCTCGAAATATCTTTGATTATCAAGTACAAACCACATGAGCATAGCTACAATACAAAATAAATGTAGAGAAAAACTCTGAACACCATTCTATCGCACTAAACTTTCTTTTATTTAATTTTTCTCAAAAGCACTTGGAAACCAAGCACCAAAAACACCATCTCAACATTTGCAATACCTTCTCAGCATCTCAACTACACAAGAGTTTTATATCTAGAAGAATTTACTCATCATTTCTACATTAGAGGTTGACACCAATGACAATACTAATGACAACATAATCCAACCAACACACTTGAACATACTTGCTTCCTTAGAGGTTGACATCAATGCAAAAAATCTTTGTTGACATCAATGACAACACAAGTTTCCAACATCTTCCTCTTGTAAGGAGGAACCACCTAGGAAAGACAAACCTAAAATGTGCATATTTGCAAAAAATAGGGACATGATGAGCATAAGTGAAATACAAAATGGATTGATGATTAGACATTTCTTATTTAGAAGAACAATACATAATAAATTTCTTTCAACAAGGTCATCTAGTGTATTTTCTTCTTTTACATCATCTTCATCTATACATGTTCAAGACAACATGAGTGGCTAATGGTATAGGAAAGATGGAAGGAAAATAAATTTTTACATCTATAAGTCTTGAGTCAAGGAAATGGCTTCTTGATTCAAGAACCTCACATCATATTTCTTCATCACAAGGTATGTTCTTTTCATTTTAGCCTTTTTCCTTACCACACATCTTGATAGGAAATAACACATATATGTATATTTATGGGATAATATCTATTGATATTAAAGAAGAAATTTTTAATTATATAATTTTTAGTTACATCTTTTTCAACCAATATTCTTTCCATCTATCACATTAAAAATCGTGGATTGGGGAATACTACTGAGTTCTCACCAAATTTAATGATTATAGAGACTTTAAAAGTAGTGAGATTATTATTATTGGGATGGTTGATCATGCATCTCATGTGTACATTTTTTCACATTTTTCCCTTATGATCTTATAGTTCATTTGATCAATATTCACACTCATGCATGTCTAGTGTGGATTGCATTCTTGTGGAGAAGTTTAGTCAAGTTTAAACATTTTTGTTATTTCATCCACTTTAAATCTTGAGAATTATATTGATTTTCCATCTCTTCCACCTCCTAATTCTTCATATTTTAGTGTTTCCATGGCTTATAGTACTTTAGTTCAACAAGATCATTCTATTCCATCATATTTTTATTTGTGGCACAATTTTTTAACATGTGTTTTCAATTTGTTTGGAGTAGCACCTTGAACATTTGATAGACACATTAGAGGATATCCATTTTCTCTCTGATGATAGTATAGAACATCTATTATCACATTAGCCTTATTTTTTATGTTTATTCTAAACATGAGTCTTCATAGTTTTTTGGATTAGTTTCACTTAATTGCATTGTGACATTGTTTGATTTTGACATATGGAAACTTGGGTAGTTTTAAAAGGCATGCATCTTGAGGCTTCTTCCCTTATCTCTCTTCTTCAAGTGGGAATTTATTCTGCATATACCATTGGATTTTTTTCTTCCAAATCAAAGAAATTTTGATTGTAAGATTTAGAACATCTTTAAATTTCATATTTGAGCATTCACCATCGACACGCAAGCTACTTCTTTATGGCGGATACATAGTGTCTATTTTTCTCTCATGTGAGAGGTTATCTATTATACATTAGTGAAAAAAAATTAGTTCTTGTGGGCTTATATTGTTGAAAACGAAGGTAATTATTGTAGCTTAAAACTTGTAAGCCTATGAGATTGTAGATTTAATTAAGTATTCTTTGTCACAATTCTTTGTGTATGATTAATCTATTTATATCAATTTTACCAATTGTAGAAAGAGACAAAAGATTGTAGAAGAATGAGACAAGAAGATAGAAGTGACACAACATATATGTGGAGAAACCCTTTCAGGAAAAAACTCCACTAGAATCAATAGTGCTTGTATTATTTAACCTTAGAACAAGATTACAATAATACTGTATCAATCCTTGATTGATATGCTTCCTTGCCTTCAACAATCCTTCTTCACAACTTGCAATCATACACTTTCTGTAACACATTCTATCCATGCATTCTGTGTGACCAAGCATGAATCCACATATCCCATGCCATGCTTCAAACCCTCACACATGCAAAAGCTCATCTTGCTAACCTACAACCAAGATTACAAACTTTGATACAATTGTTGCAATAAATAGACAATTATGAGCATTGTAAACTCCAAATATTTTTCAATTAAAAGAGCACAAATCTCCTCACATATATCTATGCCTAGACTGTGCAAGTAGAGTTCCACATTGTAACATGAAGTCAAAACCAAAGTCTCCTCAATTTAGGTGCCCCAAACTGAACACTTAACTGATCATTGGTCAATAAAATATCTTCCAAGCTTCTCCTCAAAGTTGGCACCCAAGAATGGGCCCAATTAACTGAGCCTTGTAAATATCTTATCATGCACAAGGTGTTAACTCAAAGATGCCAACTTGGGTGCCCAAGGTGGTTCCAAGTCAATCTTAGTTAACTGAAACATATCTCTCCATCAATTCATGCAAACATTATGCATGATTGATCATCCCCACTTAACTGAATGTATCCACCTGTTATCTATCATGCAACTAAAGTCATTAGTCATGAAACTCAAGTCAACTAAAGTCAACTAGAATTCAACTTAGACTAACTACATGCAACTAAAGATAACTGAACCATAACTGAACTGAACAAAACTGAATTGAACTGAACTGAACTGATACTGAACTGAATTGAACTAAATTGAATTGAACTGAAATGAATTGAAATCCACTCATGTAAATATCAATTCCTCAATTGTAGTATCTTTACATGTATTATTGAAGTGTTATTATTCCTCCAAACAGTTAACTTAAGCAAGGTGGGTTCCACCTTCCATGTGGGCACCCCATGTGCTCCTATTTTGTAGGAGCTCTTCTTGGGTGTCCCCGCATGTTCCTATCATTTAGGAATAATTACAAATGTCAATTTACATGTTCATTTCATTTGAATTTAATCTTTTTCTAATCCTAGTGTTGGGGAACACTTTCCAAGGACTTAGGAGATACATGAAATATGTTTAGGATTGCAATTAAATGGCATCGTATTCCCAACATTCTCCCACTTGACATTATACATTGCAATTATTCTAAACAAGGAATCATTATTATAAATCAAGTACAGGACTCAAGGTCAATGGCCTTCCTACGCCAAGAGAACTTATCTGCAGCATTGATCAAAGTGTCAACTTTCTCAATTAATACCTTTCCCAAGTTTCTATAACCAAACTATCATAGGTAGAACTTCATGCTATCAACACAACAACCCAAATCTGCAAACAAGTCCATGTATATCCACCATCCTACAAAATAAGACTTCAAGGTAATAACACACATAAACATGTGATAAAAAACCTCTGAAGTAACTCACTGTAGTAAAGTGTAACTAGTCCAAGAGAGGTGCCCCTCTCATACAGAACACATATACCATCTAGAACTCCCACTTTACAGGTAATGTCAAATCTGAAAACAAGATCACAACATTAACAAGTTCTCCTATAGCACTTCACACAAAGGATGTGGCTAACTCCTCTATCATAGTGTCAAAGAAGCATACAATGATATGCAAAATACATCTCTCAAAACATGAGAACCTTCATTGAAGAAGACAATATTACCACAAAGAGAGAACCTGCAAATCAAACCATGTTCTTATACCACACTAACATGTGCCAAACTATGTAAAGTAAGATCTCCTTCAACACTCCCAAACTGAAAGGATATCAACATCTAACCATTCAAATTATAATGAAACATGGCAGAACTTAGATGTAAACCTCTCACAAAAAGTAGATTAAACTTAGCCAAACATTCCCACAACAAAAAGGGAATATGACCAAAGCCACTATCTCTCGTACCTCTCCTACTCAAATCCTCAGAACTAACTCAAGTTCAATATTTCAAGGAGAACAATGGAAATACATAAAATCATGCATCTACTTCTCAACAATCCCTCATAACTCAATTTTCAAGACTAATGCATAAGAAAAGACAAGATACATATAAATAATGCATCTAATATTCAGGTGGGCAATGCCTCTTAGATCATTTACCTGTCGAGTAGACTAAGAGTGGGATACAAGATTGTCCTGTGCATACAACACCAAGAAATATAGGCTTTCAATAAAGACAACCTTCTCATCAGGTCTATGATGGACTCACATCCATTTCTAGGTGTAGGCTCCTTGGTCTTTACTGTTGAAAAACTTTTATAACAAATAACCATTCCAAAACATATCTCTTAACATAAGAAATATCCAGCCTAACCCAAGTCTCTCTAGTATCCATGAGCACCCACCAATCAATCCATGCCAACTTCAAATGAAACCTGAATAATTATGAAGCTCCAAGCAAATGATTAATACTTAAAACCAAAGAGAACTACATCCTCTTCAAAAGGAAGAACAATTACACCTTTTCCAAAGAATCTAAGGGTCCTCCATGAAACAAGATGTTAAAACCTCTTCAAATCACATGAAGATAACCATTTCCTACCAAATCTCCCACTAAACTGTGATACCGAGCTATACATTGCAACAAGATAAACATCAAACCATCACTGTCAAAAGCTCACATTGAAACATGTAACCAAGCTATCCATGACATCGTGATAACCATCTCCTAAATGAAGATCATCCATGGCCTCAACACAATCAAAGAATACACTGTAAATGACACAGTTCCCAAAAGGTCAAGAAAACCATAATCTCTAAACCAAGAAGATAAAACATACTTATTTTACAAATCTGCAATAACACAATAGTAAAAGCTCCCACTATAGCCAAAAAACCTTCAAACTTTTCAAAGAAAAGTGTCCCAAACTCTACCCAACTGTTAGCTCTGATACCAAATGTTGAAAACGAAGGTAATTATTGTAGCTTAAAACTTGTAAACCTATGAGACTGTAGATTTAATTAAGTGTTCTTTGTCATAATTCTTTGTGTATGATTAATCTGTTTAGATCAATTTTACCAATTGTAGAAAGAGACAAAAAATTGTAGAAGAATGAGACAAGAAGATAGAAGTGAAACAACATATATGTGGAGAAACCCTTTCAGGAGAAAACTCCACCAGAATCAATACTTATTGTATTATTTAACCTTAAAAAAAATTACAATAATACTATATCAATCCTTGAATGATATGCTTCCTTTCCTTCAACAATCCTTCTTCACAACCTAGAATAAAATCTCATACACTTTCTGCAACACAAGCTATCCATGCATTCCATGTGACCAAGCATGAATCCACACATCCCATGCCATGCTTCAAACCTTCACACATGCACAAGCTCAACCTGCTAAGCTGCAACCAAGATTACAAACTCTGATACAATTGCTGCAATAAATAGAAAATTATGAGCATTGTAAACTCCAAAGAGTTTCCAATTACAAGAGCACAAAGCTCCTCAAAAATATCTACACCTAGATTGTGCAAGTAGAGTTCCAAACTGTAATATGAAGTCAAAACCAAAGTCTCCTCAGTTTAGGCACCCCAAACTAAACACTTAACTAATCATTGGTCAAGAAAATATCTTCCAAGTTTCTCCCCAAAGTTGGCACCCAAGAATGGGCCCACTTAACTGAGCCTTGTAAATATCTTCTCATGCAAAACGTGTTAACTCAAAGATGCCAACTTGGGCGCCCAAGTTGGGTCCAAGTCAATCTTAGTTAACTGAAACATATCTCTCCACCAATTCATGCAAACATTATGCATGATTGATCATCCCCACTTAACTGAATGTATCCACCTGTTATCTGTCATGCAACTAAAATCATTAGTCATGCAACTTAAGTCAACCAAAGTCAACTAGCATCAACTCAAACTAACTACATGCAACTGAAGATAATTGAACCATAACTGAACTAAACTGAACTGAACTGAACTAAACTAAACTGAATTGAACTGAACTAAACTGAACTCCACTCATGTAAATATCAATTCCCAACTTGTAGGATCTTTACATGCATTTTTGAAGTTTTATCATTCCTCCAAACAATTAAGTTAAGCAAGGTGGGTTCCACCTTCCATGTGGGCACCCCATGTGCTCCTATTTTGTAGGAGATCTTCTTGGGCATCCCCACATGTTCTTATCATTTAGGAATAATTATAAATGTCAATTTACATGTTTTTTTCATTCAAATTTAATCTCTTTCTAATTCTAGTGTTGGGGAACACTTTGCAAGGACTTGGGAGATACATGAAATATGATTAGGATTGCAATTAAATGGCATCCTATTCCCAACATATGTTGAGTCCTCCATTCTTCCATCACATGTACATGTTTGTTTGCATCTTTTCTCTCTTTAAAAGAGGATTTTTCTAATGGTTTTTTCTCCTTTTTTCTAATTGTAAGAGATTTATTTGTATATGAGTACCTAACATGACCTTGTAGCCAAGACCCATCCATGTATCTTTGTATTTTAACATACTCCCTACGATGCAGTTAAGGCAACATGTTGGCCTAAACATGGCATATTACCAAACTAGTTTCTTATTAGGTCTTATTCACACTAGCATACTTAAGCTTACTCAAGTCATATTATTTTTGTGTCTCATTTCATAGGATTAAGACACATGTCATAATCTTATTATATCCCAGGGTTTCATCCTTATCTTTATAATAAATATTTATCATTATATATCGCATCACTATTCATTTTGCATCTAATGAATTATCAAGTTTCATAACAAATGAATTGCTTCTCTCTTGTGTGAAATTTTGTTAGTTCTAGGTGATATTTATGCTACTATAGGATTGAATCAACAACTCTTACAAGGCATACAGTTTTCTCCATCTACTAAATTGTTGCTACTCCACTAGAAAATAAAACCTCCTCTTCATTGTTTTAGTTTCCATACTCATTTTTTACTCTTCTAAAAGGCCTTTAGACTTTCACTTTATTGAATGTCTCATCTATTATGTTCTTTTGGTTTCACCAATAATGTTTATGTTATGGCAAAATACATAATTATAAAATTATTTTCGATCTTTTTGACTTATGATTTCTTTGTATATCGTCAATTATATTTTTCCAACAATATACCCTCTTTGAAAAAATTATGATTATATATTGGAAGACATTGAGAAAAATTATAATAACTTAATTGCACCTAATAAAACTTATCTTAAATTTTACATAAAACCCAATATTTCATATAAATTATTATGTTGAGTAATTTTACACAAATTGTAAAATTTCATAAAAATTATTGTGTTAAGTGATTTTTGATTGAATGGTAAAATTAAATAATTTATAAAAGAAAAATGAAGAATTAGAAGATCAAAATCTTATAAGTAAATGTTCTTACAAAGATTGGATATATTTATTAATATTAAAAGACAACCCGTTGACATTAGGATTGGAAAATTTGATAGTCATTTTTGAAGCCCTTACAATCATGATAACGCAACTAACCGAGTTAGCGGTCGAAAACCAGTGGTGTCCATCCCGATTTACAATTCAAAACTATGACTTAAGATTGACAATTCTCGGAAGAGTAGCATAGCAGACATGAACAAGAAGAACAGATTGCCCTGGGTTTCAAACCTCAACTCAAACTTGTGACTCACTCTCTGCAATCTGCCCAGGCGATGAAAACGACTAGCATGAACAAAATTAAGCAAACCAAAGCTACAAAACTTGGTCTATATCATAGACGCAGTGAAAAATGATAGAATCAAGATGGGTGTGGAGAAGGGAATCCATAGTTTTCTAGGATAAGCTGGACGCCATGCTTGGGCTTGAGCGTGAGCACAAAGACAGGAGCATGCTTATAGTTGGGAGAGAGGCGGAAGGAAAAGCGCGCAAGGATTAATGAAAGAACTAATTTGGTTTCCATAAGAGTGAGCGTTTGGCCAACGCAGGAGCGGGGCCCATAGGAGAAGGGCAGAAATCCCATGGGATGCTTACACGCCTTCGCCAACCCTCCTGCAAAGCGTTCTGGTTTGAACTCATCGGCGTCGGCGCCCCATATTTCCTTGTCGTGGTGAATGGCGAGAGTGGGGATCCACACAGATAGCCCCTTGGGAATTCTCAGCCCCCCCACTTTCATATCTCTCTGCGCTTGCCGGGCCAGAAGTGAGGCCGGCGTGTAGAGCCGCAAAGATTCGTTCACTATCATCCCCACCTGCACTTGCACACAGAATGCACACAAAATGCACACAAATTAGTTGGATTGTGTAGAGTTGCAATTGAGTGTCCGTTTAGGTCTTAACTTACGATTTTAAGGTTGGCGAGAGAATGGATGTCTGGGTGGTCTGTACCGCGGGCTGTGAGGATCTCGTTCCGGGCTTTTTCTTGCCAGGAGGGATTGGCCGCAAGTAGCATCATTGTCCAGGCTAAGAGCATGGCTGTCGTGTCGTGGCCTGCGAAGAAGAAGGTTTTGCATTCGTCTATCACTTGCTGCCTCCTTAGCTTTTTGCTGTTGCCGTCGTAGGCTTGAGAGAGCATCAGCCCCAGCAGATCGTCGCCATAGCTTTTCTTCTGCTCATCGTATTCGTCCACTCGTGCTTGTATGATATCTTGCAGAGAATTTTCAACCTCGAGCTTGAGTTTTCTGATCTTTGAATTAACTGAGACCAGGAAGAACCTGCATCGGTTAGTCACCCAACTGGAAATCAGTTAAGTTTAGGTATCGAAAAGCCGGGCTTTTTGGTCGGAATGAAAGTTGTTGGAATTTAGTCTCCCATTCCATGGATTTAGGCAAAGAACAACACCTCAAGTGGTTTATTGATTTCCTAACTTGTTATCAAAACGTATGTGTAAGATTACAGCAGAGTTTGAGGCGTTTCTGTTATCGAAAAGCAATTGTGGGAGATCCGATAAAACAGTAAAACTTGAACTTGGTATGAAATTTCTTTACGAACTTTGGAAATTTTTAGAGAGATATGTGGAATGAAATGAAAGAAAGCCATTTTAGGAAGTTAGTATGAGGTGCTTTTGGATTTGATTGTGAGTTCTTTCATGGAAAAAAATGAATGGTTATTAGTAAATTAAGGGAGTTGAAAAAGAATAAGGGATTACTATTGATTATTCTTTTTTTTTTGGTTTTTATTTTCTGATGATGAATTAAGGAATTTGATCCAAAACGTGAATGAAAACTATTCACACAATCAAGTCCAAAAATATCTCATGATAGACATGACTTCTCAATCAAAATATACAGTACTACAAAGTGACCAAAAAGTCACGGAGAATGTACTAACAAATATCCTCTAATGTACTAACAAATATCCTCTTATGCCTAAATTGATTTTTATTTTGTTTTAACCAAAGCTTGTAATTTGATGTGTCATATGATATTTTTGTGACACTTTGACTAATTTAGTATATGTTTTAGCTAATCTGATTTAATAAACACCGTTGCTAAAATCCTCTCTCCCTTTTCTATTTTAAATTTTAAAAATATCTATTCTCTTATAAAAACAAATGAAATTCATCAAAAGTATATTTTAAATTATTATATTTCATTATGAAAACAATTTATATTAAAATAATACTTTGATTCTTTAAAGTGTGACATAAGGGATGAGATCGTGATCGTACTCAGCATGATTTTGACGGAATGTATACCCATCAATCCTCGATTCTTATTGGAAAAGATATCAACATAAACTTATAGTCCCATATAAAATAACAAAACAAATTCGTGGATGATATAAAACCCTCTCTCAAAATAACACTTCAAAGTCACAGCCTAAGATTGAAATTCTATCACATCCCAAGGTTGGCTCCACATCTTAGATTTTTAAGTTTTGGGTGTGTATTGATGAAGACAAATATGGCAACAGTAGTACAGAACATATGGTCATTAACTAAGGATAAGGGAGAGCAACAATTGATCCACGTCCAGATATCGGCCAACATAATTCAGAGTGTATAATGACTTCCTCAACACGTGTGTCTTGGTTCATTGCTTTTTCCACAAAAGCTGGACGGAGGCTTGAATGCATGCAACATCTTGGAAATTTCAGTGTCAACATCACGGAAAAGCATAAAAACCATTTTGCCCAAATGACATTTCATTGAGATGATGGCCCGATCTTTACCTGCTGATTGGCAGCCATTGATATCGTCCCGCCTGCGACGACAGCTTTTGGAGAGAAGTAAGCTGTTGGAATATCTTCCTTCCTTTTTCGAAGTTTCTTCCAAATATCGAACGAGCAATTATATCACCAGCCAGACAACTGAAATCCTTGCTGACCTCTACCTCGGCTGATCCTCCACCTCCATCTATAATTCCTTTCCATCTATCACTCATTTCCAAAGTCGAATCAATCATATGTTGCACTTGATTCTGTAAAAATGATACGAAATCTAATCAGATTTTTAAATACAATATAATACTTCAATTTCTAAAAAATATAATATAATAGTTCAATTTCTTAAAAATATAATATAATAGTTCAATTTCCCAAAAGTATGATATAAGAAATGAGATCAAGATTATATAAAAAATAAACCTTGATCTTTTCCAAACTGAAAGCAGGCGCAACAATGCGCCTCTGATGAGCCCAAGCCTCCCCATTGGCCATTACGAGGCCTTTGCCAATGAAGTCCCGAACGCCTCTCTGCTGTAGATATGACTTACCATAGCAATGGCTGTATTTGGAGCAGAGAATTTCTTTGATAAGATCTGGCTGTGTCACGCTCAATCGCGGTTCTATCCCCCACCAAAAGATAAACCGCTTTCCTGAAATTAAGAATCCACTGCAAGTCAGTGTACTGCAATCTTGCATGTGTCAGCAGTTCATTGAGTAACGTGAAATTCATTATACCACGTACCCTGAAACAGAATACATACCGTAGAGCTTCGACCAGCGGACGTAGTGGGGGAGGAGTCTCGTGACAATATCGTGTCTAATGGTGGGCATGTGGTCGGACGTCTCTTCTTGCTTCATCTTTTCCATTTCTCGGAGGTTTCCCATGATAAAACTTGGTGTCGGGCCGAACACACCCTGCCTGGCCATCCTCCATTTCATAACACGAGGCCTCACCCAATATTTCATCACAAAATCCATGACCACCATTACCATAACTAGTGCACATAACACCAAAGGGAGTCTTGCAAGTGACCAAACGAAGTTCGACGAGACCTTAGTTTTGTTTCTCTCAGATGAATCTCTGGTTGTTGCCGAGTTATTCCAAGATAACAAGACATCCATGGAGCTCTAATATCTTTTCTATTGGTTCTCTTCCTTTGAAGGTTTAACCGCTATTTAAGAACACTAGTACTCAGTCACTAGACATGGTCAATAGCACGTCTATGCTGTGATTCGTGAACGTCGACGGTGGAGACGTCCCCTCTTAGATGTTGCTTGTTCTCAAGTCGATAAATTGATAGGGATGGCAAATTGGGAAACGAAAGGACGGAGGTTGAAAGGATTTTTATGTGATGATAAGGGATGAGAGGAGAGGAGTAGGCATTCTTGTCTTCACTTTTTGCCGACGTGCCCCTTCCCTCCTCCATTCCCCCTTGTGTTTTTTATTTATTTTTATCATTTCTTTTGCCTTGGCCTTGGCGATTCCAGCAGACACGGGATTAACAGGACAACGCGGAGGGACTACCCCCGCTATTTTTTGTTTACTTTTCCTCAGAATGAGCAAAGCTGAGAAAGAAAAAAGTAATCAAACCATCGCCCTATTTAGTTTTTGGTCGTTGTCATGATTTTGCTTTTCTATTTTTGGTGGTACACACATCTGTTGAACTTTGGAGGACGCGTCGGTCGTCTATAATCCCTCTCAGCTCTAAGCGGCCTTCCATGGAGGTAGTCACATCATAGAGCTTTAGCAATTGAATATAGTGGGGGTCCATCCAGCCGCTCACTTTTCTTTGGGTTTTGAGTCGGTGGTTCTATTGTTTTTATATAAATAAGTAGTTTATATTACTGTATAAATATTTATATTGTATATAGAAAAAATTAGAAAAAGTCAAAAGTTTAGATTAGAAATAATATACAATTTTAATTGACAAATTTAAAGGGAAAAGATAAGGTCGTAGTAAAACACCACTCATTAGTAGAAAGTGGATCACGATAATTCAACTTTCCTCAAACATTAATAGTCTGGGGTATCAAGAATAAGATCCCATCTAATGATCACAATCTATTCATTTTTTTTCTATATTGAGGGGATGAGTGACACAAACAAGAAAAATGGCTAAAATAAGATGAAAATTTGTAGAATCTAGCCATAGTCTTTTTTTATTGTGTCTATGTCAATGTTTTCTAGCACTTTGGCAATTATGCACAAAGGCGTTATTCGAATAATCCCAAAGCACCTATAAATGGCCCACTTCTAGCACCTAAATCTACATGACAACATCAAAACAAACCATAACCTTAGTATAGATCAAGAAGTGTATATCAACAAAACAACCAAAAATAAAATAAAAAAATTGTTTTACCAAATTCTAGAATTTTCACCCCAAAATCATGTCAAATATAGGTGAACTTTGATTTTTTGGGACAATCTCCCAAAAGAATCATATACCATGAAAAAGGGCCAGGCCTAAAAGAATTAAAGAAATCATGAATCCAATTCCAAGCAACATGGGTTCTACAAATAAACTAGAAGAATCCAATTCCAAGAAAATAAGATGATGAGAATTGAGAAAACCTAGCTAAATTAACCTAGTATCAACAAAAACTTCATGGTAGAGAATACACTAGATAAACGAAGAAGATTCAAATCAATGTGTTTTCAATTTGTATTGTTTTCATTGGTTGATAAGCCCATTTTGTAACTCTTTGAGGCATCTTTCATAGTTTGTCACTCTTGGTCAAATGGAGTTCCAAGAGGTGGGTTTTAAGGTTGGTATGGGATGAAGCCATAAGGTAGGGGTTATTGGTAACTGACATGGAATGAGTTCATTTGTTGAATATGATGTTGATGTGTTGTTGGTATGTGATGTTTATGTGTTGGTGGATATGAAGTAAAATGTGATATTATGGGTGGATAAGTTAATGTGGGTAAATATGATGTTGGTGGATAAGTTGATGAGGGGTGGATATGATGTTAGTGGATAAGTTGACATAGGTGGATAGAAGTTTGAATGATAATACATACAAGATGAAATGGTTGATTGTGTTTGAAACATTTGTTAGGGGATAGAAATTGAGGGAAGCAATTAGATGAGGCTTATCATGGGTGGAAACAATGATGGAGGTGTATTTGAGGATGCAGGAATGTATAGATCAAATTATGGTGTAGATATAATTTTAGTTCTTGGAGGTTGTTTTTGCGGTCTTGATATGATGTTGAAGGTGGGTTCTCCCTAAAATTATGGACAAATGAGTCTTGTTATGCAGGATTGGAAGAGGGTATGTGATGAAGAGGAGGCAACAACACACTATCTCAAACTATTTGATTGGTTTGAAGGTCGCAAGATGATTGGGAGGGAGATGGCCCCTAGGATTGTTAAGGATGGTTGACATAGTTGTTTCCTCATATATTAATTTATCAATTTTAGATGTTTCATAGTAAGGGAGAGTTTGACTCCCTCATTAATCATTTTTTGAAGAAAATAGTCATTCATATCAATAAGGTGATCCATCAAGATATAGGCATTACCATTTTTACTGAAATTTGAAAATCGAGATGAGTACTCAAGTTGATTGGCAAGAGTTTTCAAATTGTGTAAGCTATCATGATATGATTGATGTGATGAGGAGT